>CM061535.1:55994350-56594350 GCA_030545055.2 Neoaliturus tenellus | reverse complement strand
GATTCAAAAAATAGATCAATAGCTGACAAAAAGCTTGCGGACATAGCTTGGCAACGAGTAAAATCAAGTGACGCTAGCATAGCAGAAAAAGCAGCAGCTTTAGCAGTAACAGCAGGTATGAAGGCTAAAACAGCAGTAGGAGGTGGAAGAAGGAGGAGAAGGAGAGTAAAAAGGAGGTCAACCACAAGAAAACATGGAGGAAATATAAAAAGAAGACGACGATCTACAAGAAAAGGCAGGAAGAAGCCCACCGTGTGGTCAATGGTAAAAAACGGGGCAGGTCTTTACCTAAGACCTTATCGTGCATATTAAATGAAAGAAATCAATTGGTCATACCCCATAAAGCATTAACCAATATTGAATTATTTAAATATATTTCCTGTTTAAAAATACCATTTTTCCGCGGTGTGTTTATGAAAGACAGTTTACCAAAGAAAATGTGGCAAAATGAGACTGGAATTGTAAATTTGGATAATACTGAAGGGCCTGGCACCCATTGGGTTTGTTATAAGAAACTAAATAACAATGTATATTATTTTGATAGTTTCGGTAATTTGCCACCACCAAAAGAACTTCAAAATTACTTTAAATCTGCTAAAAACATATATTATAACTATAAAAGAGAACAACCTGATAATACTTCAATATGCGGCCATTTATGTTTGGAATTTCTAGCTAAAAGTATCAGTCACTATTGAGATGTCTTCCTATACGGTATCATTAACAGGAAAATCGTCCACTTTACGAAGTATCCTTTTTCCAGCGTTACGCTTGCAAAAAGGAAGGTTTTGGGAGGCGGCACTATTGGATTTTACAACTTACAACTCTATCCCCAATGTTACGGAAGGTAAAAATAACGTATTGCATTATTATAAGGGAAAGGATGCCAGTGGAAAATTTACAGACTTACAAGAGTGCAGGTTACCCACAGGTTCTTATGAAATTGATCATATAAATGAATTTTTGCAAACTAAAATGGGAAAAGACAATATAACATTAAAAGGTAATAATAATACGATGAAAGCTGAAATTACTTCCAAATATTATATAGATTTCACTCAACCAAACTCAATTGGTGATTTATTAGGATTTTCCAACGATGAGCCTGTTTTAGAACCAGATGTAACACATTCCGGTAAGAAAACAGTAACAATATTAAAAGTCAATAGTATAAACATAACTTGTAACATTATACAAGGTGCTTACAGGGATGGGGCTAACACCCACATCATACATACTTTTTACCCAAGTGTACCACCTGGATTTAAAATTGTTGAAAAGCCACAAAACCTGGTATATCTACCGTTGAACACCACTTTCATTTCAGACATCGTGTTGAGCGTATTGGATCAAGACGGTAACTTGGTAGACTTCAGAGAAGAGCCTATTACGATTAGATTACATTTAAAATCGACACTTTAATACAAAACCATGGGTTTAACATTTAAAAGCGAACAACCTACGGGAAACCGCATTAGTAGCTCTTCAGCTGTGGAGGAGTTAACACGCGAGAACATTCGTTTCTTAGAGAGAATTGGATTAAAATTAACCGAGTATGGATATACTGGATATAGCGCAGGGTCCAACATTCGACGAAACCCTATGGGAAAAAGAATATCACACCCACAACCCTTACACTTCATCGAAATTAAACAATAACGATGAAATTCGTATTCCCATACAAAATCAAGACATTTACACACTACCATGTGAAAGTTACTTGTATATTGAAGGACAAGTTACTAAAAAGGACGGTACTACTGTTGGTACAACAGTTCCATTTATAAATAATCCTATGGCTTTCCTATTTGATGAAATTAGATATGAAATATCAGGTGTAACAGTTGATTCCACTAAAAAAGTAGGTATTACGACAACTTTAAAAGGATTAACATCTATAACACCCAATGAAACCAATTTACTTAAACCTGCCGGATGGGTATTACCTACGATTGACACGATCACTCCAAATCCAAATGGATATTTTGATTTTCATATTCCATTACGTTTGCTGCTTGGTTTTGCTGAAGATTATAGGAAAATAATATTAAACGTTAAACAAGAATTAGTTTTGTTGAGATCTTCTAACGATAAAGACATTATTAAAGCTGCAGATGCTACTACAGATGCGACTTTAGAATGGAAATTAAAATTAGACAAAATTGTATGGAGAGTTCCACATGTTAAATTGGCTGACGAGCATAGAATGCTACTTTTAAGAAAATTAAAAGCCGATCGTGATATTGTTATTCCATTTAGAAGTTGGGAATTTCATGAGCATCCCAGTTTACCTACTACGGATCGACACACTTGGACTGTTAAAACATCGAATTATGTAGAACGAGCCAGGTATATTATATTTGGTTTACAAACAGGTAGAAGAGACGCCATTACTAAACATGCAGGACAATTTGATCATTGTGACTTGAAAAATATTAAAGTTTATTTAAATTCACAATTCTTTCCATACGACAATTTAAATGTGTCATTCACTAAGAAGAAATACAGTATATTGTACGATATGTACGCGAGATTCCAAAGTTCATATTACGGTAAAACAAATACACCTTTATTACCACCTGACAAATATTTCGATGCCTACCCAATAGTTGTAATCGATTGTTCTAAACAAAATGAATCAGTAAAGTCTTCAAGTGTGGATATAAAAATAGAAATGGAATTCAACGATGCTATACCGGCTAATACAACTGCATACTGTTTAATTCTACATGATAAAATCGTAACATACACACCTTTAACCGGAATTGTTAAAAATGTATTGTAAGAACCGGTTTTGTTTCATTCCGCGAGTATAAAAGCAGAGCGTACAGACCGCTCCTCATCAGTTTGTTGCCTACTGTTGTATGGGTAGCATCGTATTCAATATGGCTTCTCCTAGTGGTACACCTGAAAATGTGGTAGATATTGAGAAGGAGATATCTGAGTTTTTAGATCCTCAAGGTCACCAGGAAGGAGGTGAACAAAACGTTTGCGGACAACTTCACGCCATTAATAATGTTGAAGAAAAAGGTAAAAGAAGAAAGACTATACAAAAGAGAAAAAGGGATATTGAAGATAATATTTCTCCAAACATATTGAGTGAGGTATTTTTGCGAATATTTTACCCAATCTCTTCCAGTTTGGATAAAAGTGTTTTAATCGGTGTTATGAAATCTACAGATTATTCCCCTACTGTAATTTTAACTCATGGACCCAAAATGATTTTGTTTACGGACAGTGCTTGGGAATCGTTTATGAAACATTTGCATCTACTAGAATGCTATTTAAGTAGTAACATGTTTGGAAGAAAGACAAGAGTAGGACTTTTGGATTCAAATGTGGAAATTGATATCATTAAACAACGTGGTGATCATCAGCTACGGTTTAGAGACACAACAAGACATGATAACAAAATTCAACTTAATCGAGAGGAGTTTTTCATTTTAACTTGTGCTACTGAACCTATAACAAGATACTTGAGACAACTGGTGTTTTCAAGTTCGATTATTAAAGATTATCTGGAAGACACATTGGACAAACAACCGGACGCACCTATATTATACGGACCTGTGGATACTTCTATATTTAATAGAGTTCCTCATGAAGTACAGATGTGGAGACAATTGGAAAAGTACGCTCAACTACATAAGAAATCAGTAAAACAGGAAGAAGAGGAAGATGGAGGAGAAGAATCAAGTGTTAGTGATGAAAATGAAAATAAGGAAAATATAAAGATGGAAACTTAAATGACAATGGTTAGTTTTTAACACAATAACCAACATTTTGTGGGGTTAGGCCTATTGGGGACGGTGCCCACGTTAAATATACACCAACGCGCCAACAACTGTACGGCCTGGTATAAAAGTAGTACCTACCGTGGTGTGGAAATCAGTTGACCTCCTGACTTCGTAATGAGCAGACGTGTGACCTTCAAAATGGACAAGGGAGAAGAACAACAAGTAAAGTCCAAGCCTGGTATTATTGAGTTTCAAGCGTTTCGTGGTAATGATGATAGATTCATTATAAAAGAACTTGTGTTTTTGGACATGAATACAAGTGTTCCTTATTCGTTTTTATTTAAACCACCATGTTCTTATTCGTCTTTAACTAGTAAAGCCGCTACTACCAACAGATGGATTTCAAAACACTTCCATCATATCGATTGGTATGATGGTTTTACAAGTTACACGGACTTGTATCACATTATGCATCACTTTTCAGACAAGTTTACCAATATTTACACAAAGGGGCTGGAAAAGAAAAGATGGATCGAAGGATTTACTCATGTTCCGGTTAATGATGTGGAATTGGATAAGAATTATCAATACATGCTGGAAACCATATGTATTTGTACAAAAAGCCCAGAACATGATAAAGATAGACATTGCGCTTTGAAAAATGCCTATAAACTCGCCTCTTACCTTCAAAGTGGGGAATTGGGGAGTGGTGGGGGTAACGGAGAGTATATAAGTGGGGAGCAGACAGGGACCTGGCATGAGTATTACTCGAGATTCCGAGACGACAACATCTCCGAGCAAGAAGACGATCTGTAACCTGACCATGGCATCTCACCAGTTCCTTCAGACTTTGGTCGAGCAGTTCAATGCTCACTCCAAGTCAACAATATTACCTGTAAAGAAGTGCTCGGAACTAAAAGACGAGAAGCACTACATAATCCATGCTATGAAGAAGATGGAGACTACAGTTGGGGAGGCCATCTGCTGCAGTCTCAGCGAGGCACCGTTTACTCCGGGGGATGAACCAAAGTTCCAGGTGTACCTGCCCAAGAGATTCGTCCATCTTCTACAAAACGAGGATCTTCGCTCTATTCAACCCGGGTGTCTATACCTGGTGTCCCACGGCTGCACGGGTAGCAATTCTACAGAGTTGACCATCCACATCGCTGACAAGCAGCAGTGTTAGATTTAAGTTTTAATGTTGTACATATGTTGTTGTAATGTTTTATAAATAAACGAATCATAAAAGACAAAAAAAAATAAAAAAAAAACAAAAAATGCAACATATCAATATGTGACAGACTTCACGTATTGATATGTTGCATTTTTTTTTTTAAACTTCGCGGGTGACCTTGACCTTTGACCTTTGCATTTCACAATTACCCCCACTACTGTAATTACCCCCACTACCGCACTAGGATTCAAACCTGCTTGGATGCGAAAAACGGTCAGTCTGTTGCCAACTAGCAAACGATGAGCACCTTGTACGAGCTTTGCATACAACGAGTTATAACTCACAAGGACTTGTTCCCAACATGTTTACAAGACAATATCCCACTAACAATAAAAGAAGATGTCAAACGCTATAGGAGGGAAAATACAGGGTATTCGGAATACTCCTGGTATAAGTTCCACGACGGGGAAAAGTTTTGTAGGCCTTGTGGCGAGGCCGCCGTCAGAGACCTTCGGCGATTCGTACAGGATGGTGGTATAAAACAATTCGGATTTCTAGCGCCACTGTTTCGATTTGAAAATTACAAGGACACCTGCGCTATTTGTTCCATTCCATTGTATCGATGGAAAAAGTTTAGAACTGTTTAATTGGATTTTCTATACCCCCACCACTATTACCCCCACCACTTTTTCATGTACCTCCAAGCGCTGTGCCTCGGCTTCATTTCTACTCCAGCAGCCAACCTAGCAACATCAAGATGTCTCTGAACGTTAGTTGCGCAAGTTACGAGGAGGTGAGCATCAAGACTCAGCAGGAGCTAAACGACTTATACAAGGAGTTGCAGCTGATGGTGGCACGAGGCTACCGTATAAATGTGCAAGTTTACGCTTGCAATATATGGAACACCCGGCAGTCAAAGGAAGAGCCTGGACACTCCTCGACGGCTTCCTCACCAGCGTCCATGAAGACCGAGCCAGACAACTTGGACTACTTCAGCTGACTAGCAGTTGTATTTCTTGTCCTAACCATTGTAGAATATGTATATTTTTTCATTATATTAAAGAAGTAAAAGAGCAAAAACACCTATCTCGTTACTGACATATAAGCTCAGTAACAAGATAGGTTTTTTTAAAACACAATTTGGATGACCTTGAAACTTCCCCCTCCACTGCTTTGTTACCCCCACCACTTGACTATTGGTGTACATGGCACATCGCAATTGGAAACCTCATTCCATCTTCAACAGCCACACCGACAACATCAACAATGGCAAACCTACCAACAGATGAAAGATGTCCTCACGCATGTTGTGACTTCGTCCACGAGTTGGAGAAGAGGATGCAGGAGAGGGCGATAAGAAGAAAACAGATCCACTCAGAAAATATCATGATAGTCAACGGCTATCTTTTATTGTTCGGTCTTATTATGGTTGTACTTTTCATACTGTACGGCATAGTCACATGTGTCGGCAAGGTTGCAGAAGAAAACGCTCGCCACCATCAATTGGAAAGTTTCAATGTTACTTTGTAAGTTTTCCTTTTTTTTAAAACTCCGTTTGGATGACCTTGAAAATTCCCCCACTACTCCACCACACCCCCCACCACTTCACCATGTTCCTGCATGAGCATCACATCAACCGTCATTCCTTGTCCGACAAGCAACCATGGCAGACAACAACACCATCAGCCAAGCTGACTCCACTACTGATGTCGGTACAAGTACGGGTTGGACACTGTCGATCGATAGTGTACACTATTTGGAGTCAATTTGCGAACGTATGAAGGAAATACTGCGGGACAACCCTGGGATCATAATACAAATGAATTTAAATTATGATTGGTCCCAAGTTAGAATGCAAGGGGACGACAACAACAGTCAACAATTTCACAATATTCGCCCATGTCCCCGATCTATCCTTACGGCGAGTCTGACGTCGATGAAGATGAGGCTGATGAAGATGCAGGGGACAACGAGGCTGAAGAGGAGTAAGCTTCATTCCTTTTTTTTTTTAAAAACCTAAATTGGATGACCTTGAGAATTCCCCCTCCACTATTTCCTTTTTTAAAACCCAAATTAAATGGCCTTGTAAATACCCCCTCCACGTACTTTTGGTTTACCCCCTCTACTTTTCAATACTGTTACCACAGTCTGTAGCTCACATCATTCCTTGCTTAGCTATCATGGCTGACAGCACTCTTTCTCGAGTTGACTCCACTACGGATGAAGAATGGCCATTTTCCTGGAATGTTCATCTGCAAGACTCGGCAGAAGTGGATGTGTTGCATGAGAAATTGGTGTATGTATTAAACGAAAACCCCAACATTGAATGTAGAATGACTATGGATTTCGATGCGACAGGGGTCCACACTCAACCTTCCACTTCCAGCCAGCCTGAACCTCAGCTACAGCCAAAGAACTTTACACATCTTTACACTCCAATACGGCCGGAGGATGTGGTTATCAGCGAGGCAGACTCTACTACAAGTTATATTGAACCAACGAATTGGAAGCTTGTTGTTGACACCTTACACAAGGTCGACTTAGTATGTGACAAATTAAAGGAATTGATGATGCAAGATCCTGGTCTTCGTTTTAAAATTGATTTGTTTTTCATCTGGGGAGCACCTGCACGGGGCTCTTCGTCTGACAGCTCTCTAAGTACAACGGATGAGGAGGAGGAGGACGACTAGTTATCTTTTTTAAAACTCCGTTTGGATGGCCTTGACCTTTCCCCCTCCACTGAGTTTATTTAAGGTGCACTCTCAATGACTGCAGCATCATTTCATCGCGCACCTTCACCACAGCAACATGGAGAGTCAACTCAACTACTGTTGCGAACGGAAATGTTTTTCATGGCCGAATGACATTGATGTTGCGGATGGCCTGGCGTGTAGAAAATGTGAAGCTTTTGGTCAATGCATGTGTAAGTGCAAGTCTTGGAAGAAGCCGAAACCGGAGTTGAAGACATTCCATGTGTACCAGATGAGAGGGCATAAGTACACTTGTTGCCCTGAACGTTGCATTGAATTCACATTAAAACAGCTAACTGGCTGCAAATTGTGCAACAATCATTTTGCAGGTTTTTGCAAACATTATTTAGGAGCCTGTCAGTACAGATCAACTTGGCATACAGAAGCACTCACTATCAATGAAATCGCTATAGATACACAAGAGTAGTCTTTCTACTCTTTTCTTTTTTAAAACTCCATTTGGATGACCTTGACCTTTCCCCCTCCACTCACCTTAGTTTATATAAACCCCATTCCCACTGACCACAGCATCACTTCATCGTGCTCCCTCGTCAAAGCAACATCAACTATGGAAAGTAAGCGCATCTCATGTTGCGAGCATAGGTGTTTGGAGATACAAGGCGTCACATATTGTGCAAAGAAGCGTTGGGAGGAAGAGACGGGGACAACCTATTGCTGTGAGGATAAGTGTTTCCTCTTACCAAAGTGGCAAGTGGATGGGCTGGCCTGCCGGCAATGTGAATGCTTCGGATGTTGCAGGTGTAGATGCAAGAACCAACAGCTGCCACCGCCGGTACTACAAACTTTCAAAATCTACAAATCCAAATACTTTTATACTTGTTGTCCGCAGCGGTGTATTAAATTTCACTTCTCCAATCTTACCAATTGTCGGAAATGCTACGGACAACCTGATGGGTGGTGCACCTGTTTTCTGGACTCCTGCCGCTACAGATCGGATTGGTTTACAGATCCATTAGAGATTGATGAGGTCGCCCAGGAAGCACAAGAGTAGTCTTTCTACTCTTCAACTTTTTTAAAACTCCATTTGGATGACCTTGAGATTTCCCCCTCCACTTCCCCATATACCTAGAGTACACAGAGCCTGATAGTCAGTCACTCGGTGGCTGTCGTGGGGTGCGCATCGGTGTCGGCGCTCCGTTGTTAAGTGTTCAAGGTCACAGTAACATAAAATTGCGGGCGTTGTACTGGTTCAAGGTCACCTGAGGGATAACCGATTGCCCATTTAGGCAGAGTCATGTCAGAAACTCGAGTTTAACTTGGCACTTTTGCCGTTTCTCGTCGAAAATTCGCTCCAAGTGGTCAAGGTCACGGGGACTCTGACTAAAACTCGGAGCGTAGTGCGAGAAACGGCAAAAGTGCTAAAAAATTTTAAGTTTCTGCGTGACCTTGACCTTAGTGGCGTCGGTGACGTCGTTTTGATGACGTAAGGGGTGATGACGTCATCAGCACGTCATTTCTGTGACGTCATGGGTGTGACGTCATCGAAATGACGTCATTAGTGATGACGTCATCGATTGCGTCATCGATGACGTCATCGATGACGTCATCGGTGAGGTCATTGACCTCGATGACGTCATCCCTCAGGTGACCTTGAACTGGGCCAGCGGCCGCAATTTTACACTACTAATAGTGAAAATGAGAGAGCTGGCCCAATCAAATGTGACAGGTCTGCTTATGGGGTTAGCCGTTTGAAGGTCAAGGTCAGGCAGAGAAACTTAAAAAACCCTATCCCGCGACCGCATGTACTTGCGATTGCGGGATAGGTATTTCAATTTTTTTAAATTTTGGTTAAGTACTTTTTTGATGTTTTGTAGTTGAATTTAAAAATTCAGCTTTGTTAGTTAAATTGTAAATACCTACTACATCACGATTATAAGGTATGTACTCATTAGAAAAAGTATGGTTTTTATTAGGGTATAGCATT
This sequence comes from Neoaliturus tenellus, assembly GCA_030545055.2. Taxonomy (NCBI): domain Eukaryota; kingdom Metazoa; phylum Arthropoda; class Insecta; order Hemiptera; family Cicadellidae; genus Neoaliturus; species Neoaliturus tenellus. Next base: position 56,584,744 of record CM061535.1, on the reverse strand, counting down.
TAATAATCAGTAATTATCAGGTAATAGTCTTGTTTTATCAGGTCCTAAGTAGATGTGTCTGATCCTGATTATTGTACATCAGATCCTGATCGCACTCTTAAAGCTTCTCATCTAAAACAGGTCGGAAAATTTCCTATAGCTGGATCAGATTCTGACACATAGGTCTAAAAACTGATGTAGTGTATTTTATCTATGACCGTTGTAATAATCAACAAAAATAGAATAGAATAGAATAGAATATCTTTTATTTTTCCAAAAGACAATACAATACAAGGGCGTAGCAATAGAGTAGGACAACTTAAAACTATTGTTATACTCTAAAGTACATGTTACATAAATAAAATTGCTAATTTATTTTTTACAGTAATACAATAGTTTCTGTTTAAACTAAATTCCCTGTCTTATAAAATGTAAAACATAATATTAGTTTATTTTGTCTTCGGAAAAATTTAGGGCCTCTAAAGGCATAGCCTGCGTAGAGGTTCCTTTTCATTTCAACATTTCTTTCAAACTAAGCACGAGAGTGATATCAAATTTATTTAATGAAGAAAATTGATCCATCCCACTTATCTGTTTATAAAAAATTGAATTAAGTACGTAACTTACTAACTGAATGTTTAGTTAAAAATATGTTTTCTGTTCATGTAATTCAAATATTTGAATGATATTCTATTACATTGGTATGGTTGTTAGGATCTGAATGTTAATGTGCTGCATTAACCAAACTTTTAGTCTTTTCGAAAATAAATGTACACTTTTACAGTTTGAAACATATTCTGGAAGGTTACAAAATATTTTTGGTCCTAAAAAACAAAAACTTCTTGCAAACAATGCTAAATTAGGTTTTGGAACAATAACCCTTTCCTCTTTCCTTAATTTTAATTTATATTCACTATTCAAAAATGGTAAATTTCCACTTAAAATGTAAAACATTTTAAAAACTTTGTGTACAAACATATATTTTAAGGAAAGAACTTTTAAACTAAAAAATAAAGGCCATGATGGTTCCGTTTTGCGTTTTCTTTTTATTATTCTAATAAATCTTTTTTGTAAAATATAGATAGGCTTTAGTTTGGTTTCAAATGCCCCACCCCAACAGAATATTCCATAATCTAATCTACTACTTATTAGAGAAAAATATAACATTCTTAGAATATCATCAGTACAAAAATCTCTCAAAAAATAAAAATACCTTAAAGTAATATTAAGTTTCTTTTTAAGAGAATTTACATGTTTACCACAGTTAACCTCTTGATCTAAAATGATACCAAGGTATTTTATGTTGTCAGTTTGGTGGACCACAGCACATTTTGAGGCACACTGGGTATTAGAACACAAACATTCAATACATTTATAGATTATATTGTTGTAAAATTTTTTCTCATTTCTTAGACTGAAATTTACAAATTTTGTTTTCTCTGGGCTAAGCAACATGTTATTATTTGTGAACCACCATTGCAAGGCTTTGAGGTCAAACGTCATTGCCTGCTCTATATCCGTCCACTTTTCTTTAACGTAACACAAAGCTGTGTCGTCAGCAAAAGATGTTAATTTTCCTATTAGATTTGCCTCACACAAGTCGTTAATGTAAATTATGAACAAAATTGCTCCTAACACTGACCCTTGTGGCACTCCGCTTGTAACTATACCTAAATCACTAAAAGTATTATTAATTTTGACGCATTGTTTCCTATTTTTAAATAGCTTTTAAACCAAGAATAAACGTTTCCCCTTATTCCGCAATCAAAAAGCTTACTTAATAAGATTTTATGATCGACTGTGTCGAACGCTTTTTTTATGTCCAAAAACATCCCACTGACTTTTTTCCCACTGTTTAGCCCATTATATACACTATCCATAAAATTTTTAAAGCTAATTCTGTGTTTAATCCTTCTCTGAAACCAAACTGTTTCTCACTGAAATATTTGGTCTGTTCCAAGAATTTAACTAATTTCTTCTTCATTGCTTTTTCAAACAATTTTGCAAAAGATGAGAGTAATGAAATGGGCCTAAAATTATTACAGTCGGTGACAGGACCATTTTTATGCAAAGGAATCACCACAGCCGTTTTCAATATATCTGGAAAGACACCCTTCTCAAAACTAAAATTAATTAAATACAACAATACATTCAGTATCTTAGGGTACATAATTTTTATTAAACTTGAACTCATATTGTCAATTCCAGGTGAAGTTCCATTTTTCAGTGACTGAACCACATAAATCAAGTCCTCTGCTGTCACAGGGTCAAGAAACATTGATCTACAGGAAAATTTTGTCCTAAACCTATTCTTTACACAGCAATCATAAAAACCAGTTGGCTTGGTTTGATTTATGTCAAGTTTATTAACTACAGATAGGAAAAAATTATTAAATTCATTGCAAATCAATTTTGTATCATTTACCATACAGCCATTTACACTTAGACTATTTATTGACATATTTTTAACCTTTTGCCCCGTCACATCATTTATCACCTTCCATACTGCTTTAGTATCACCGTTACTTTTTTTGAAAAGATTTTCATAATAATTATTTTTTAGTTTTCGAACTTCAATCTGTAGTTTATTTCTAAATTTTTTAAAATATGCTTTTAATTTTTCATTATTAGGATGGTTTTTTACTTTATTGTAAATTTTATTTTTCAATTTAATTTTCATGCAAATAAACTCATTCATCCAAGGTTTAATTTTATTCACAAAAAATTCTCGATTAAATAATTCTAATTTACTTTCCAAAATGATAGTTTGAAGCTGATTGTGAAATATTTCAAAAGCACTAGAAGGATCATGTTCATTGTACACATTTGCCCAATCCACATTATCCAACTTAGATAAAAGTTTTGCATAATCTATACGATAAGAGGGCAGATTAGGACAGCCAGCTTTGGAGGCAGTTTGACTGCCTGTCTTACTAGCACAAACCCGGACCTTGGCCACTACCATAGAGTGGTCAGTAACATGAGCATGTATCACTTACTTCAACATTAACTTCAGTTATTGACTTTTGTGCTACTTTAGCATAGAAATGATCAATACATGATAAGGTATTATCTGTGATTCTTGTCGGCTCATTCACTAAACATTCAAGCCCATTATAAGAAAGAGTCATGTTATAGTCATCATAAGTCGAATTATTCTCCAACAAATTATAATTTATGTCTCCAGTAAGGAAAACATTCTTCTGTAGTTTAAAATAGTTTTGATTGCTTTCAAAATAATCCCTTATTTCATCTACAAATAAGTATTTGTGATATCTATGCAACCTATATATAGCTAACAAACAAAAAACTTCGCTGCAGAATGAAAATTTAATTTTTATCACATCGGCTGATTGAAAATCAACTGGATCACAAGAAATCAATTCAACATCAGATTTTATATAAACTATTACACCTCCGGCTCTATTTTCATCATTTGGTTTTATATAACTGGAATAACTAGGAATATGATAAAAACTCAATTCACTCTTATCTATTCTATCCACACCTCAGTTAAAATTATTACTTCGGGGAACAACTTTCTGCCATTTAACTCAGCTAAAAACAAATTTTTTCTTATACTACGTATATTTTGATGTAATATAGTATAATAATTTTCCATTTCTTTAACAATCAATTGATAATTTTTACACTAAAAAAATCTATCATTGATTAACTTAAATATTGCTTGTTTATTAGTAATTTAAAGTAAATTCTGAAAACTTTACTAAAATGTTATTTTAAACAACACTAAAATTATAATATATTAAAATGGACCCTTAATTAGTATTTAACCTAACGTACAACATTTTTATAACAACAGAAAATTTTGGACTTTTGTAATCGTTTATCATAATTATTTACCTGTTAATAAATAACAACCTGTGAAGATAGACACAGTATGAAATTTATTTTAAGTCTTCCTGAGATGAAACAACAATAACCTCTGCATTGTCCTCTTTCCTTAAAAAGATTTTTCCATTTTTCACCCACAGGTACTTGTAGTGTTTCTCCTTCTTAAAAGCTCTTGCCAGAGCATGAAGCTTCCTACGGGCCGGTGACAGTGATTCATTGACGTAGATTGGAAGGTCATCTGCCCTGCCAATATGTCTAGTTGATAATGCTTGCTTAACACGCTTTTTCTAAGGAACTCTTCCTTATCCATACGGCGAACGAATTTCACAATTATTCCTTGAGGCAGTTTACTTCCAGACTTTCTTGGACCCAATCTATGACACGTGTCTACCATCGAATCAGAAATTTCCATGTCCACAGCCTTTCCAATGTCTTTTACAATACTCAAAGTATCCTCTGTCGTAGAAAAAGGAATCCCCTGAATCTCAACACAGTTAACACGAGTATACTGTTCCATATCTTTTAAGCGGACCTCTAGAAGCTTCATTTTTTTCTTTAATCCGATATTTTCCGTTGTAACTTCTTCAATTACTTTCAATAATTTTTCATTCTGCTCATTTTGCGCCTTTAATGCTTTTGTGTTTTCTTCAAGCTGTAAATTCATAGCTTCATAAGCATCATTAAAACTTTTCTCCTGATTTTTTTGGCTATCTCTTATTTCTGTTATTACAGCCATTAAATCCCCCATTGTTAAATTTCCCTCACATACATCTGTTTCCAGACGCATACTTTTTCTTCGTGTGGCTGCACATTCACTACATCGCCATACCAGACCATCTGCAGTCACACACTCAACATCTGCCTTACTAAAATTCAGGCAAGAAGCGTGAAATACACCTTTACAGTCACTGCACACTAACTTTGATGCCTTATTAGAAACAGGTTTAACACAAATACTCCAGTTAGTCATTATTAGGAAAGTTTAAAAAGTAATAGAATAATTTGACTATACTTGAACTAGAAATGAAATTCAACAAGAGAAAGCTTGCTGATAAGTGGGAGCGCACGAGCACTGATAAGGATTTTCACTCTTCGAGCTCTGACCCATGACTGATATTACAATGATATTACAATTAACAGCATGAAGAGGTATATTATTAAACCAAATACAAACCCGTTGCATTATGAGAACTCATGATAATGGAGCCACTTTTAGTGTAATACAAGTTATAGATTAACGAGAGCTCGGTATTTGACGAAAGTAGTGTTATAATAGAAACTACGCAATTCGCGCATAAGTTGATTGTTCCATTACGACTCATTTTTTTAGTTAGTTAATCGTCCCTTTGAACAATAAACCTAAATATAACATAAAATAACATTAACCTAAACTAAAAAGTGTGCTACATTTTGTATGGTCGACATGTTTATTAGAGTGCTATATTTTTATAATGCTTTACTAAATAGAAGTTTGTCGTAGATAAAGTAGTGTATGTAGCTATTGTATTCAGCAACAACAATAATGCAGAACAACTTACATCTTAAAAGCCATCATGATACAATTTTTTAATAAACAACTAAAAGGGATGTCTTGAACAAAGTTGAGGTGAATGCAATGCAAGAAATCTTAAAACCTACCTCTTTTGAAGTGTTAACTACGTTCACTATCTATGTGGGTAGATTAATTTTCATGTGCATACCATTAATACTACTTGAATAAAATTAGCTTTTCATTAGGTTCCTGGCTAGATTGAGTGTATTGTTACCATATTCATGACAGGGGTTAATTAGTTTGAAGTTTCATCACGTGGTTTTCTGGATAGATAAAACCGAATTGAATATTTATGTCATGTTAAAATTATACCGATTAATCTGTTCTGTTATCATTATTATTATTATTGTAATAGTATAAGTAGAACACAGTTGCTAATGAGAAGGAAATGTTTTTGAAGCACGTTTACTCAACATTTAATTACTGTTACGGTACGTGATTTTGTAATTTTATTATAACAACGAGTACCGTAATATCACGTAAAAAAAAATCAGCATTTGAAGATGTTACTCGTGATTGGGGTTTAAGAGATTTAAACATTGTAGATAATAATGTATAGAGCTTGATATACCAAAAATATTATTTGATCCTTCATTATTTTCTGAAATACTACTTAATATCATCCATTTTTCTTTCAGTTTTTTCTTGAGAAAAGCTCTTGTCCTACATTGGATCAAGAACTAAAATCCTTCTCAAATGTTGACATTATTTTTAACGTTCCCACGAAACGAGTTGTGGTTTGGCGCTTTACTCGTTCGCTATACAAATTCAAATTACTATACTTAAAATTAAAATATAACAGAGTTTTTTTCTATAAAATGAAATTTTAACGGTGATGATTGAAAATGATATTGTTAAGTAAAATAACCTAATATATGGCAATAGAATATGAAGAACCATGTAAATGCATGGACGTTAAATATTTTATAAACTTATATAACATTTTATTTATTACTGTCTTATTCCATAATTAAGTTTTTATAATGAAATAACCTAGACAAAACGAATTACCCATGGAATCGCATAGTATTTCTTTATCATAACATAAAAATTACTAAAATATATTTTTTGTGCAGAGAAAATGGTGATATCTTCGCCAGAGAACTTCAAATTTGAGTTCGTGCCGGCCCCCCGCAACAGGGAGGGGCTGGTGTTCGAGGTGCGAGCGGCGGGAGCGGTCCACATAGCGCTGAGCGAACATCAAGCCACCACCCCCACCTCCTACCTGGTCGTCATAGACAACTCGGTCAGCTACATCGCCCGCGGCAAACATGGTCAGTGTTGCCACTACACTTCCTACTTGTATTAGCGTTTTATTTATTTCATTTATTTACTTACTATCTGTTACTATCTGGAGCCCTAAAAACATCAAAAACTATTTTTGCTAAACTGTTTCTTAGTGAACACCTATTAGCAAAACGGAACATAAACGTTAAATTTCAACTCCATAGGATCTATGGTAATTTTGAAGATTTGTGGGGAGGAGCCCTAGAGGAAATTTGCAAAATCGTTTCTTATTGAACACCTATGAGCAAAGAGGAACGTCCCTGTTAAATTTTAACTCTGAAGGATCTTGATTTATCTTTACCATGTAAGGTGGAGCCTTAAAGAACTTCAAAAACTATATTTGCAAAACCGTTTATTAGTGAGTAACTATGAGAAAAGAGGACCATGTAAAATTTCAACCCTGGAGACCCTAAAGTAATTTTGAATTCCTGGGGTTGGAGCCCTAAAGAACTTTGAAAACTATATTTGCAATACCATTTCTTAGAGAGCACCCATGAGCAAAAAGGAACGTCCATGTCAAATTTTAACCCCGGAGGCCCTAAAGTAATTTCAAAGTCAAGTGGGGCGGAGCCCTAAAGTGCTTCAAAAACTATATTTTCAAAACGTATTGTCTTAGTGAGTAGGCCTACCTATGAAAAAAGAAAATCCTCAATATCAAATTTCAACACATAGGCTGTACATTGATTGTGAGCTTCTGTGGAACAAAGCCCTAAAGGAGATGTACAAAACACTTTTTATTGAGTTAGTATTTAAATTTAGCCAGACAAATAGCATTATATTGAAATTTCGAAGGCTTGTTTAGAGAAGCCCTGAAGGAATCTTGCAGTATCGTTTCTTAGTGAGCACCTAAGAGGCAATATGAAACCTATGTTCAAAGTTTCAAGTAAATCCGTTTAGTAGTTCCTGAGATTTCATGATGAGTCAGTCAATGATCACTCCCGTCAGGTTTTGCTCGTTCGCAAGGATCACTCGCCGTAGTTCTATTATATCCTCTAGTTTTTTATTACCAATCTTCCCTCAATAATTTTAATGAGAACAGCTGTTGACAAAATTAATATTCTTTAATGTAATCATATGTTCCAATGCAAAAATGTTGCTTCCATATGAATAACACGGTAACTTTGAAGACGTGTGGGGCGGAGCCCTATAGAGGAATATGGATAAAAAGTATCCTATATATTATTCCTGGTTCTTAGCTACCTTCCCACCAATATTCAGCCAAATCAGTTAAGCCGTTTTCGAGATATAACTGGTTTCACTAACCCGACTTTCTTATATATATATATATATATATAGATTTCAACGGAAGCTCCAGTTTACATTAAATACAAATACAGTGCAGAGACAAGATGACACAAATTACAGCTCCAGCAACTCAAACAAAAACTATCTTTACCTAACTATCTGCACATAACAACATGCAAGTAATCCTAACAATAAATAAGATAAATTACAATACACAGATAATAAATTACATAAATACTTGCAATCAATTACAATATAAAAATAATGGTAAATACAGTGACATGCATTTACTTATTCTGACGTTCTATACAAAAAGAAGGATGCACGTTAATAACCAATATACTGACGGTAATAATTGAAACATAAAATCATCTAAAAAGCGCAAGCAACAAATCAGCCAGATAAATAACAAGATATAATAAATAATCTAACAAGTGTAAGCAACAAATTAGGCAAATAATTAACAAGATATGTTAAATAACAAGTTCAAGCACTTAAGGTTAATTATTTAAACATGCAAAACGAGTCACCTATCAAAACATGCAAGCAAATACACTGACATATTTAAAAAAAGATACTCATGGGCCTTCCTCTTGTGAGATGTAGCGCTACAGCTGAACATGACGACATCGTCAGGCAAGGAATTCCCCAGTCGGAGTAGTCGAAGAATCGGACTGAAATACATATAGTTGGTGGAGTAGTGGCTACGAGCAAACAGCTCTCTCGATCTTGCGGGCCGTTAATATTTAAACATAGTTTGTATAAAGAAATTAATTGTTTTCAAGTTATGAACAAATTATTTAAACTTAAAAATAAACTTAAACCTATATTATTTGCTTATGTGATGGACCTGGTTAACCACTCAGCTAGTTTTTTCGAGCCTTTTTTATTTTTATTTATCATCGTCAATGATAAATTCTTAAATCGAACAAAAATATTATGTTATTATCAGTCTTTTGCTAACTCAATGATTGTTCATGTTTTCTTTCATTAAATTCTTTTCCTCTTTGTTCTTTGTTGATTAATTCCGTTATTACTATATATATCTTTCTATAATTTTATATTAAAATTATCGTACTTTTTCTGTTTTGTTCTAGTAATCTCTGTCTCCTTTCTTTTCTTCTTCTAACCCTCTACGTAACTTTACTTTCTTTTAAGAACTCTCACCCATGTATACTATGCTTCAATGGTAATGCACTAGTGCATTAATGATAATCAATGTATAGAAATAACTGTCAACGGCTAGTTACTGGTACTTAACTGGCTAGGTAGCTGAGTGGTTATAGTGCTCGTCTTTGAAAGGTTGCTGGTTCTATTCCACCTTTTTTAATGTTCGATTCCTGACCCAGTTGACTTTTGCTATTGGGCTATTTAATCAATGATGGTGTTACGGGCTTACGGGTTCTAATCAATAACACTTGGCGATTTCAACAACTTACTATAATTTATTACAAATTAGATTAATTAACAGAGATGCAAATTTATGCTAAATAACTAGCTAAACCTATCTAATTCCTAACTAGCTACAGTATTACAACTAACTATCTAACTTACAGGGTTTTTACAGAGAGTGTCCTATCGATACAAATGTGCTGGCACTATCACTAGAAATGTCACTGGTCACTCTGTCACAATCACTGACACAGTTCACAGTTCACTATTCACACGCGGACACAGCCGCACTGTCACGGGTCGAGAGACTCACTGACACACGTCGACCTCACGTGCACTGTTTATCACTGACTCACTCACTGACTGACTGGGCTGCTCAGGTAGGCCACTTTTATCCCCTACGGCTAGGATCAATCTCGAAGCCGGACGCCTCCAGACGTTTCGGGAATCCATTGTATTCGCCGCGCCATTCAAGTGAGGGTTGTTTACACTGTCGCCGCGGTGGTTGACCTGCCCCGTAGGGTCTGGAACGTTCTCGGTGACGGCTCGAGCCGATACGGGGGACTGTTTCCGGGAACTGTTGACGATGGACCGTAACAATGGTATTTAACAACAGATCGACGTTAGATGTAAACAAGACCGGTTTGAATAGTTCCCCTTCAAAACGTAAAATAGCCACTAGCATAGAACATACATTAAATAAAATATAAATAATAAACAACGGAAATTGATACTAGGCATCGACTAATTGATGAAAAACAATTATGTTTTCCAAGCAAATCTATAAAGGACATTATTTTAAACCCAACAGTCACTGGCATTTCATAGCAATTTGTATACCTTGTACCCAAGAGTACAAAATATAACTCATATAAAACAGTAACTGGTTCCAGACATAAACTGATGCTAGACAGCAGTTTTTACCCAATAGTAACTTGAACCTAGAAGTTATTAGACACGACAGTAACGCTGTACTCAAGAGTAACTGTTACCAGACAGTAACTAGTACCCAAAAGTAACTAGTACCCAAGAGTAACTATTACCTTGAGTAACTATTATTGGACGCTAACTGTACCCGAGAGTAACTGGTACACAAAAGTAACTAGCACCCAAGATTAACTGACACCTTGAGTAACCAGTATCGGGCAGTAACTGTCCCCGAGAGTAACAGCTGCTGATGTTCGGCAGGGTACGGCGTGCACCTGGTCAGCGCGGAGACCCACGGCGTGTTGTCCTCCGAGGAGTCTCGCACGTTCTGGGTCTCCTGGGAGCGAGGGAGCGTCTCCTGCGGCCGCGGGTTCATCTTCCATTCCAACACTCTTCTTAAGTGGAAGATCGATAAGAAAATGAGAGTAGCCTTCGTTGGCTTCACCACTTCCTGGAGGAAGAAGGCAGATTTCAGGTACTCACTAGATTAGTCAAGTGGATGCTCTTAAGGTGGTGTGACTTATTTAAATTAACTACTTACTATAGTTATTTGTGCTTCTAGGGACTAAAGTACAATTTTTTCTCTCTGAAGGGAAACTTTTGTCGCCCGTAGGCGAAGCCGAGGGCGACAATTTCCCTGAGGGAGATTAATTTAACCTTACCTTCATATGATCCCTTTGCTCCGCCATGCTGGATCAGTCACATCAACATAAAAGCACATAAGGTAGGCTATATCATTTTTAAAGAACACGAAAAAAATAGAATTTAAGCCTAGTCAAAAGTTGTACACTTATGTTTTGGACTTCTTAGGTTAATAGCCTACCCAAGCGACATGTAAACAAACACGTACACTGCTCACTGCTGACAGAATGGTCAGCAGTGAGCAGCAGCTACAGCTGCTATTATAAAACAAAGAGTAACGAAACAAATACAATAATACAACAGCTGACTGTGGCTCATGTTCTTTTTAATCTCTCTTTTAATGTTATTCTTATATAACTAACTTTAGCCCCGTGGTACAAAAAAAGTTGAGTTTTCCTTAGGTAGAAAAATTAAGTATTCAAGTCACATGGGATAAAAACTATAACTTTAGTACTCTATTCCGAGGAGTAAAATACGGCTTTAGATAGTAGGTGGAGGAAAAAGAATTATTTTCATCTTGGGATAGTAAAGTCTATATTTTTAAATTACTCGATATGGCAATCTTTTCTGTTTAATCTACATTAATCCTAGATATTTAACATATAAAAAAAATATATAAAAAAATAAACGCCCTAGAGATTTTTTTAAGAGGAACAGTAGTACCCAAATTCCCATTATTTATGATTTTCGTGATATACATTGACTACATTCATTTGAATTTTTTACATCAGTAAACTGACGGTTAGTGCCATAGTCTAACGTTGAATGTTCCATTCCCTTCAGGAACACCCCACGTATTAGATTTATATTTATTTTATTTACATACATTCTTTACAGACATGACACCCAATTACATAGATGCATTTCTTCTAGTAATTGTCCATATTGAAGGTAATGGTAATGTATAGATGTATACCATTGCTTAAAAATAGATATACAATATAATTAACAAATATTAACTATCAATTCTTTTAATACCTGTGAAATATATTGACTATCATTCATAAATTAGCTTAGACCGCTTCCCAAGACAATTCTTTTACTACAAAATTGGTGTGGCACAAATAGATAACCATTTTTTTATGTCAATCAATAACTATATCTTTTTATGAGTTCCAAAATTGTTGTTTTATATAGAAATATCAAATGGAGGATATTCAATTTAGTATTTAAAACTGGTTTACTCCTCATTGTTTGTGTCCACAATAAACAATATTCTCAGTCTTGGTGCTCAGATTATGTCCTAAATTGCTCATAGTTGTACTCTTCAAGTGTTCATTGGCTATTGCGATTTTATTGCAGCATTGTTTCGGGTTCAAGTCCTCGCTCTGTTGTCCTGTCAGTTGTTTCAAGTACAATATGTTTGTATTGTAGAGGTTTACGACTCCATATTCAAATAATTAACACGAATAGATATATAAACTAAGTCTGTATGTACGGAAAAAAAGACTTACAATTCCAAAGATCTCTTATGAAAAATTGGGGAAACATATAATTTTGTACCTTTCTCTGGGTTTTGCATATTTCGATCGCTCGCAGCTGCTGCTTTACGGCCACGTCAAGCTCGGGTTGTTTAATATTTGAGAGAGCAAACATAAAGGAGGGCTAAAACAAGGAAGTGGCTTGAATAAACTAGGGGATCTCGAAACACAAGTGTACACTTTTGTCAGTGCCAAGTCGCTTAAATTTGTAACCGTAAGGGTTGTTAGATATCTTAAAAAGAAATGTTTTATTTCGGTACTATCTTCTGAAAAATCCTTTAGGCTGAATTTACGGTGTTTTATTTTCCTTCTATGATAAAAATACGAACAGTTTTATACTATGGTAATAGAGTTGAGATATTTATGAGTTTAACTTAATTATATTTTAATAAACTAACATTCATGTAAAATTTGTTTTAACTTATGTTCTCTAAATTACAATTGTAAAATGGATGATAAATATTTTAACGATAAAATGATTTGTAATTTAAATTCAGTACATAAACAATAACAAAATGATTATTATTTTAATATTTTATAGTCGTAGAAAATAATTCGATGATCCTTGGTATTTATTTCTCATTTATTGTAGGCTATTAGTATTTATATAAAGCATATTTATATATTTAATATAATAAATCCTACCTATATCCTTTCAGTAAACATTTGTTAACAGATTACAATTAAAGCCAATTTACAGTTGAAAATAATATATTTTGTAATTGGCCATGTTTAAAACCCCTTCTATTGTTTACAGAAATATTAGTTGAAACATGGTCGTTAAATATAAATAGTAGTTTTATTTGCAGAAAGCAATACAAACAAATCAGTTTACTAAAACTACGGCGTAGGTCCAATAAACAAACATTATTTCGCGATTATTAAATCAACTACATTCTGATACCGTTTACCTCAATTCCATTGAATATGAAAATTAATTTTCACATTTTATAAAATTAAAATTGATATTCATGTATTATGTTATGGGACGTGTCTTTAGGAATGTAATTTAGTGTAGTAAAGAGGTGTTAGGTTTGGAAATTGACCAAAAGAAAGCAAGGTTGAGAGGAAACCTCAGCCCACGTTCCATTAAAGAGAGTACCGTTTTGTGGCGTGTGAAATGTAAAACAATACTGTACAACTGTGAATTCTTGAAATATAATAAACCCCTCTTAATCATCGTAAAACTGTTTAAAATTTATTAAAAACAATACCATAATCACAGATTCTAGCTGGAATGTTCAACTCTTGCATTACATGATCCTTGTTGATCCAATGTAAAAAATCAAATATTATCTTTCTATATCAAAGTTACTGTTGATCTGCCCATTTTCTGTCATTTTTTGTATCCCATCTTTGATATGTTTTAACAAGAAATTTTTATGTTTCCAGTAATCGTGAACGTTTAAAATACCTACCAGACTTTTATATATTTTACAGTATTTTTCTCGTTAATTGGTTTTTTATATTCAATGAGAGATTCACAAGACTTCTGAGTACTTTCATTAAAACCAAATTCAATTGTGATAAGAAAAATCATTTTTACATCGGAATTTGAAATATCAATTTGAATGATTTTGACCATGGTTTGCCAGGCACTAACTGTGTCAATTGCGGTTTATTTTTACTATGGTGGAAAGTATACAAATATTGCCAAAGTATATACAAAGTATGCAATAGTATATTTCTCACAAGGGCCGAAAGTGGCGTTTTGCCGGCCCCGAGATCGTGTTTCAAGTTCCAGACGAAGTCGAGAATTTGAAACGATCGAGGGTTGGCAAAACGCTCTCGGCCCAAGTTCTGAACGATATTTTTCATCGCACTACACAATTCAATAAATTCTAAACAAGTAAAAAATTACTTTTTCGTTCATAACAAACAAAACATAACCTCAACTTCAACTAACCTAGCGAGATGTACTGCTTGAGTTTCTGGTTGCTGGGCAACCATTTCACATCAGCTAAGGCCGCCAAAACTAATACTCTAACGGTAAGTGACTACAGCTGAATCCTAGGGAAAAGCACTATTTTCCCATCTACGTCATACATATTTAACAGTTGTTATCAGCTGAACTACTAACTACGTCACTGATTTATTATTTGTTGTTGTTGTTGTTAAAGACCTTATAATATTCTATATTTCCCTGCTACCGTTTCCATTACCGCCCTAGGCCGGAAAATTTTGCCGGCATAGGCCTGCAAAACAGGTGTTTCGTAGGTAGAAGTGAGGGTCGAAAACCGGTGATATCGATGTAGTATGATGAAAAGATCTTTTCTCAATTGTCATAATCCATGTGCCTACACCATATCAAATGTAAGTTTTTTTTGCTATTATTAAGAACTAAAACGAGGAGAGGTGGACTTCTCACAAGAGTTCCACTCAAATAAACTGTTCCATATAAGATGTAACTGTTGTGTTAGGATCTGGAACTACAACGAAGAGTCTAACTTCTCGCACATGTTCCAATTTAATAAACTTTTCCATATCAGATGTGACTTTTGTGTCAGGATTTTTAACAACAACGAGGAAAAAGGCTTATCACCGGTGCCCCACTTCAATAAACTGTTCCATATCACATGTAACTGATGTGTCAGGATCTGGAACTTAACGAAGAGGTGGATTTATCGCAAGTGCTCTATTCCAATTAACTGTTCCATATCTGATATAACTTTTGTGTCAGGATCTGGAACTACAATAAAGAGGTGTACTTATCGCAGGTACTCCATTCCAATAAACTGTTCCATTTCAGATGTAACTGTTGTATGAGGATCTAAAACTACAACCAATGGGTGTATTTCTCGCAGAAGCTCCAATAAACTATTCCATATCATATGTAACTGTTGTGTCAGGATCTGGCACTACAACGAGAATGCGGGCTTATCGCAATTGTTATTCTCTTTGTCGCCAATTAACTATTTCATATCAGATGTAACTTTTGTGTCTGGATCGAGAACGACAACATGGAGGAAGATATCTATCAGATGTTACTCCCTTTGTCAACAGTAAACTGTTCTACATAAGATGTATCTGTTGTGCCAGGATCTGAAACTACAACGAGAATTGTGCTTCTCGCAATTGCTATTCTCTCTGTCACCAAATTTACTACTTCATAATATTAGATGTAATTTTTGTGTAAAGATCTGGAACGATAATGTTAGGAGGATATGTAACAGATGCTACTTTTTTGTCAACAATAAGCTGTTCCATTCATGTGTATCTGTTGTGCCAGAATCTGGAACTACAACGAGGAGGCTGGCTTCTCGCAAGTACTCCACCTTGACGTGCCCCACTCCGTGTTGCCTGGGTCCGAGACTGGCACGTTATTGGTCAACGGAGGCCTCTACCTAGCAGAGCTGCCTCATCGTGGCGGCCACGCCTCTGCTGAGTACACCAGGTGATCAAGACGAGCGTATTCATGTTAATATCAGGTTTACGTGGATTCTGGATGAAGAATGTTTTATTATATAGGTAATCTAACCTCCGTCAACAGTCCAATTTCATCAATATAAAAATCAAACTGACACGTTTTGTTGCAAACGCAACATCTTCAGAGTTTGCAACTCGTCAAAATTTTAAAATAACACCACTCAAGCACAAACGAATATGAGTCTACTGTAGTTGCTGCGACCGCTACCATGGTAGTGTGCCATCGTTGTTATAACTTTTATTCGTTCGTGTCGTACCTTTGTTCGTGTTTGTGATGTGTTGTTATGTATTGTGTTGTGTTATTTTAAATTTTTGACGAGTTGTGAACTCTGAAGATGTTGCGTTTGCAACGAAAAGTGTCAGTTTGATTTTTATACTGATGAAATTGGACTGTTGACGGAGGTAAGATTACCAATTTAGGTAAGATTACAGTCCAGGGGATTTTAACAAATTTTAACTCACCAGTCTAAAATCTTAAAACAGTAAAATCAGGTAACAAATTACAAATCAATAAAATTACTATACATGAGCTCTATAAACCGTAAAGAATCAACAAAATTTAAACAATAGTACAGTAATAGGAGACAGTCCACATAGCCAACCACATGAATGCAAAAGTGAGTATGTAATACATTACAAGATTCCAGAACTAAAAATGTCATGAACTTAATTCTATGTGGTGGTGATGGAAAATATACTCAATAATTAAGGGAATATTAAAATATTTTTACCTATATAAAATGAACTTAAACCGATCTAGTTACTGCCAAATTTTACTGAACACAACAAAGCACTAGATGTTGTGGGATATACACTTCCTTTGGTCTGCAGAGCACAACAAGCTTCCAACTAATGTATTAATGAAGGCTCGAGATTGCCTTAGAACCCTGTCAAAAGGTTCTCTCTGTTAATCTCCAGGAGCAATCAAAACACATGTAATATTTAACAACTACTCCTTATGACATTTTAGACACTTTTTAATTAAACTATATTTTTATAAAATATCAAGTATCTTTATTCCTGAAGTTTCGTAAAGAAGATAGTTACTAGTTAAATATAATCACTTAATCGCTATATTTTATTATACATAAAAAATATTATGTAGACTTAAAGGCCAGGAACTTATTTACATTTTATATATGCTGAAGTTAAAAATTTGTCTTACAAAAAGTTTTTACTTAAGACATAATCTCTTTGTACAGTGAAATGAAATGTGAAACAAAACTAAATACATTTATTCAGCAAAAAAGGTTACAATAAAAAAGTAAGACGAAACAATTATTTCACTGAATTATTCCTCCCCATAGGCAATTTCTGTGGGTGGGGAAAGAGCTCAAAAGTCTTTGAGTGATACTTCATTACGATGATGCTAATTAATATTTTATACAGTTCCATAAACTACATCAATGGAAATAACTAACTTCAATTAATTTTACTATGAAAGCATCAATGGTGAACATGACTTGAAGACTATTATTGGAACTGTTTAAATATTATCAAATTTTGATATACCCACCAAGTTTCCACTAAACCAAATGGTATATATTGGCAGCCTCGCAACGGCGATTGGACGAATAGCGCCTCTAGTGCTTGGTAACATGTCCAGCAACGCTTCGGACGCGCAGCTGCGCGCACTCTCCACCTACATACAGAACCTCCTGGTGTTCAGACAACAAGACGGCTCCTTTGGCGACCATCCCAACGTATCCAGCTTATGGTCAGTAAGGACATGTTATTTTGTTTTTAACGCTAGGCCTTTTATCTGTTCTTAAAACTGAAACGTTTTAACAATCAAAACTCTCGAATGTTGCCGTGAGGGAATTAAGAGATTATTGGCGTGCCACAGCTTCAAAGGATTAAGAAAGTCAACATGCTGCTCAGTAAATGCAACCATAAAAAATTATAGATTCAGGTGCTGGCTCGTTAATTTATCTAATGGGATTAAATCACGCTAGTTGAGAATCCAAGTATTACTTTTTGCACTACCTGAAAAATTATGAATCTGAAATTTATAAAGTGCTTATTTCAATTGTTGTCATTGTGTAAGGGCTTGTGTGAGAACGAATAATACAAAAATCGTTTTGGAAATATTATGGGTATAAAGAAACAAAGTTTGTCTCACAAATGGTTACTATCGTCTATAAGTACTTAAAGAATTACGATAGGACAAGGGAACAAAGGTTGTTACCGGTATCATAATTAATTATGCTTACAGGGCAACACTCCAGAGCCTGGACGTCCTTTCAAGAGCTCAATCGTACCTAGGAGTCGATCCTGACATCCTTTCCGGAGTGAAGGAGTGGATCCGGGCGAGGCAGGCCAAGGACGGCAGTCTGAGTCCGAGTCCTTCGGAAGTGGCCGTAGACAACAACAGTGAGCTGAGCCAGAAGATCGAGGCCACAGCCGACACCCTGGCTACCCTCATCGCCGTCGGCGTGGAGACCGAGGTATACTGGGCAAACTGATCGGTGAAGCCGTGTGCGAAATCGTCAACATCCGGGGAAAAATTTCCTTTGAGAGTTAAGGAATTTGTAGATTTTAATATCCAGACAAATATTTACTATCTTCATGATTCAGGGGTTCGCTCCTGGAAATACCTGGGAACCATCCAAATGATTTTTTTGAAAAAAAAGTGGAACCCTTAAGACTTCATTAGTTATCTCTTTTCAACCTGTGGGTATTCTAGAGAGCTACATTCTGTTTATTAATTATTTTGGGTCGAAAATAATGAAAAATATTTTGATCGTGAACCGACTGGTTTTTCTTATACACATAATTGATACTAGCTCTAATATACAAGATTACTTAAACAGACATTTTGTCACAGTAGTTGAACATGTGTAGCTACAACATGATTTATCTCTTATAAATATGACTACCAAATTTCATAATATAGTACAGTATTGTTGAGTCTAGTATTATGGTATCGAGAGAAGAACAAAATAGTTTTTCTCCATGATTTCATAAAAAATATATTTTTCACAATAAATGTCCGTGACGAAGTACGTTTATTCAGTTATTGCACCAGTATATCATTGCTTTGGACAAGCATTCCAACTAACAAATATTACAAAACAGACAAAGTAATATCCTAAACAGGAAAATAAACATATTATATTATCACCACAGCCTTTTTTCTATCTATAATGTTGACTAGATATATTTGTATCGTGTGTTTGATTGTGTAGAACGGTTTCTATTTGGTGGTTTGTGTCAACTAATGCCTTTCAACCCCCTCCCGCTACTCCTCCCAACCTACACCACTATAGAGCGATAACAATCAAGGTTAGCAAGGTCAATCCCTGTGGAGTGCTACTCGGAGACAGTGACTAATCGTGTCATCGGAGCTTCCGCCGAGTGATTTGCTAAAAAGGAGCAAGTTAAGAGACCAAACCTAATCTAATGTAAAAAAGCATTACATCATGATAACTGAAAATGTACAAGTGCCTGACAACATGGACGTTGTCAGAACATGTTAAGTGGTTGTGCAACCTCAACCCGATTATATAATTTTAAACAAGAACACAATATCGACTGTACCAAAGTATTTTATAGATGAAGGACTGCTCTTTCCAAATAAACCTAGTCGTCTAATGGTAGCTAAACCAACGGGGAAAAACAAAGATGCGATATTAAAAATCCCAAGATATAAAAGGCTTTGATGATGAATCATACCTTAAATTCAAACACGCAAAGTAGTGTGAAATTGTTGGTGCTGGCCCAGTTCAAGGTCACCTGAGGGATGACGTCATCGAGGTCAATGACCTCACCGATGACGTCATCGATGACGTCATCGATTGCGTCATCGATGACGTCATCACCTATGACGTCATTTCGATGACGTCACACCCATGACGTCACAGAAATGACGTGCTGATGACGTCATCACCCCTCACGTCATCAAAATGACGTCACCGACGCCACTAAGGTCAAGGTCACGCCGAAACTTAAAATTTTTTGACACTTTTGCCGTTTTTCGCACTACGCTCCGAGTTTCAGTCAGAGTCCCCGTGACCTTGACCACTTGGAGCGAATTTGCGACGAGAAACGGCATAAGTGCCAAGTTAAACTCGAGTTTCTGACATGACCCTGCCTAAATGGGCAATCGGTAATCCCTCAGGTGACCTTGAACCAGCACAACACCAACAATTTCATATTACTGTGACCTTGAAAACCTAACAACGGAGTGCCGACACCGATGCACACCCCACGACAGCCACCGAGTGACTGACTGCCAGGCTCCGTGTACTCTAGGTATATGGGGAAGTGGAGGGGGAAATCTCAAGGTCATCCAAATGGAGTTTTAAAAAAGTTGAAGAGTAGAAAGACTACTCTTGTGCTTCCTGGGCGACTTCATCAATTTCCAACGGATCTGTAAGCCAATCCGATCTGTAGCGGCAGGAGTCCAGAAAACAGGTGCACCACCCATCAGGTTGTCCGTAGCACTTCCGACAATTGGTAAGATTGGAGAAGTGAAATTTAATACACCGCTGCGGACAACAAGTATAAAAGTATTTGGATCTGTAGATTTTGAAAGTTTGTAGTACTGGTGGTGGCAGCTGTTGGTTCTTACATCTACACCTGCAACATCCGAAGCATTCACATTGCCGGCAGGCCAGCCCATCCACTTGCCACTTTGGCAAGAGGAAACACTTATCCTCACAGCAATAGGTTGTCCCCGTCTCTTCCTCCCAACGCCTCTTTGCACAATATGTGACGCCTTGTATCTCCAAACACCTATGCTCGCAACATGAGATGCGCTTACTTTCCATAGTCGATGTTGCTCTGACGAGGGTGCACGATGAAGTGATGCTGTGGTCAGTGGGAATGGGGTTTATATAAACTAAGGTGAGTGGAGGGGGAAAGGTCAAGGTCATCCAAATGGAGTTTTAAAAAAGAAAAGAGTAGAAAGACTACTCTTGTGTATCTATAGTGATTTCATTGATAGTGAGTGCTTCTGTATGCCAAGTTGATCTGTACTGACAGGCTCCTAAATAATGTTTGCAAAAACCTGCAAAATGATTGTTGCACAATTTGCAGCCAGTTAGCTGCTTTAGTGTGAATTCAATGCAAAGTTCAGGGCAACAAGTGTACTTATGCCCTCTCATCTGGTACACATGGAATGTCTTCAACTCTGGTTTCGGCTTCTTCCAAGACTTGCACTTACACATGCATTGACCAAAAGCTTCACATTTTCTACACGCCAGGCCATCCGCAACATCAATGTCATTTGGCCATGAAAAACATTTCTGTTCGCAACAGTAGTTGAGTCGACTCTCCATGCTGCTGTGGTGAAGGTGCGCGATGAAATGATGCCGCAGTCATTGAGAGTGCACCTTAAATAAACTCAGTGGAGGGGGAAAGGTCAAGGCCATCCAAACGGAGTTTTAAAAAAGATAACTAGTCGTCCTCCTCCTCCTCGTCCGTTGTACTTGGAGAGCTGTCAGACGAAGAGCCCCGTGCAGGTGCTCCCCAGATGAAAAACAAATCAATTTTAAAACGAAGACCAGGATCTTGCATCATCAATTCCTTTAATTTGTCACATACTAAGTCGATCTTGTGTAAGGTGTCAACAACAAGCTTCCAATTCGTTGGCTCAATATAACTTGTAGTAGAGTCCGCCTCGCTGATAACCACATCCTCCGGCCGTATTGGAGTGTAAAGATGTGTAAAGTTCTTTTGCTGAAGCTGAGGCTCAGGCTGGCTTGAAGTGGAAGGTTGAGTGTGGACCCCTGTCGCATCGAAATCCATAGTCATTCTACATTCAATGTTGGGGTTTTCGTTTAATACATACACCAATTTCTCATGCAACATATCCACTTCTGCCGAGTCTTGCAGATGAACATTCCAGGAAAATGGCCATTCTTCATCCGTAGTGGAGTCAACTCGAGAAAGAGTGCTGTCCGCCATGATAGCTAAACAAGGAATGATGTGAGCTACAGACTGTGGTAACAGTATTGAAAAGTAGAGGGGGTATTTTCAAGGTCATCCAATTTAGGTTTTAAAAAAAAGGAATGAAGCTTACTCCTCTTCAGCCTCGTTGTCCCCTGCATCTTCATCAGCCTCATCTTCATCGACGTCAGACTCGCCGTAAGGATAGATCGGGGACATGGGCGAATATTGTGGAGATTGTTGACCGTTGTTGTCGTCCCCTTGCATTCTAACTTGGGACCAATCATAATTTAAATTCATTTGTATTATGATCCCAGGGTTGTCCCGCAGTATTTCCTTCATACGTTCGCAAATTGACTCCAAATAGTGTACACTATCGATCGACAGTGTCCAACCCGTACTTGTACCGACATCAGTAGTGGAGTCAGCTTGGCTGATGGTGTTGTTGTCTGCCATGGTTGCTTGTCGGACAAGGAATGACGGTTGATGTGATGCTCATGCAGGAACATGGTGAAGTGGTGAAGTGGAGAGAGGTTGAGGACAGCCCTAGTGGCTTACACGTCCTCGGTCCGAGTGCAGAGGCCGCCGCAAATTGGCCACAGCTGTGGTCTGCATGCCAGCGTACAAACGGACCGGTTCCCAACCCAGCCGCAATATTGCATGCCTGAGAGGACCCATGCTACAATTGGTTTAAAATAGCTTTACACGGGGGTCTACTCCAGTACCCTATCTTTAATATTTAACTTTAGCAATGCAGTAAATTTTTAAAAATCTTTGTGGGTCAAGGCCACACGAACATTAAAAAATTTCGGCCCCCGTACATCCATGGCGAACCACGAATGTTCGGGGGCCTTGGGGGCAAAAACACAAATAGCTAACAAACTTCATTTATATAATTTTGGTTTCCAGAAGGGAAACAGAGGTTGAGGACAGCCCTAGTGGCTTACACGTCCTCGGTCCGAGTGCAGAGGCCGCCGCAAATTGGCCACAGCTGTGGTCTGCATGCCAGCGTACAAACGGACCAAGTCCCAACCCAGCCGCAATATTGCATGCCTGAGAGGACCCATGCTAACGTTGGTAAAAAATGATTTTACACGGGGGCCTACTCCCGTCCCTATCATTACAATTTACTTTGAGCTGTGAAAAAGGCTCAAGGGGGAGTGCTAAAACAAGCGTATACACTTTAGATAGATATAACACACACTTACAAAATAGGTTGAGCTCAACATGGTACGTGCTGGAACAAGCATATACACATTAAACACATATGACATAAAAGACAACAAGACAAAACACGAACAAGACACATAGGAGACATAGGGTACAAGTAAAACACTCACATATAAAACAATTCCAAATACCCATACGCAAGCGCAATATCTTAAAAATAATACAAGTCTTAAAGTTAGAGTAGACTTCGCTAAACAGTGAAGGCGCCTTTCAGTGTTTAGTGAGGCCTATGGCGGTCCGTCCCGATCGTTCACGTTCAACGCTCGGGAGCGGACTGCGAGCCGGCTGTGGCCGGGCCGCCTTATATCCCCACCGGTCTCCCCCGAAGGGGCGGCATGGGGCGGAGGTCCACCCCGGGGGTGGAGGTCCACCCCCATGGGGTGGGGGGGGGGGTGGGGGGTGGGGGGTGGGGGTGGGGGGTGGGGGTGGGGGTGGGGGTGGGGGTGGGGGTGGGGGTGGGGGTGGGGGTGGGGGTGGGGGGTGGGGGTGGGGGTGGGGGTGGGGGTGGGGGTGGGGGTGGGGGTGGAGGTGGGGGGGGGGGGTCCACCCCTCAGGGGTGGTTCAAGGTCACCGACTACACTTCTACTCTAAGTCTGGTTCAAGGTCACCCACTACACTTCTACTCTAAGTGTTGCCAATACCCCCACCTTAATCGAGTCCCTAAGCTACGCGATGGCGCTCAGCCAGTATGTCTCAGGCTTGCATGCGGTAAGCATCGCTGCTCTTCGACTCTGTTCATGTAAGTGTTTTACAAATTTTTTGCCTCAAGGTCATTACACTTTAACTCTGGACAAACATGGCTTGGATTTTCTCTGATTTTACTCAAGGTCACTACACTTTACCTCTGGGACAATATCGACTTGTAGTATTTCAGTGTTTTGACTCAAGGTCATCACACTTTAACTCTAGCAAGTCGGTTATCGTACCAGAGGTGCTCAATAACCTAACTTGTAATGTTTAGGGTGGCGTTTGCACGCCACGTGGTATCGCCATGAGTGTCCAGTCCAAATTTTAGGTTAGATTAATTTTACTGTGATCTTTTCCATTTCCACTTCGTTTTGCCAAAGAATAAGGTGTCGCTTTATAAAGTGGTATTTCTCTAATGTTATAGGGGATTGCAGGGATACAATTAGTTTATTTAGGAGACTCTTCATCTTGGAGTTTAACACAATTTCCACTTTGACTTTGCTTCCTCGGCTCTCACAGCCTAAGCTGTACAGAAATGTTTCTTCTAGTGCCAACTCGGGCCAAGAGAACAGTGTATTGACTGTAGGACAGGTCATGGTGAAGTGATGCGATACTCCAGCGTACAACCTCACCTTCCCCCACCACTGTGACCTTCCCCCACTCCTGCTGTTTCCCCCACCTCTTTTCCCTTGACTCATGCGCTACAAGCAGTCTCTCAGTATTGTGCGGACTTTTGTGAGGGAAGCCATGTCGCGGGACGCTTTAGGTAAGAAACTTATCCGTGTTAAGACTTTATTAGTTGCTCACTGTCCACCACTCAAAGTCAAAAGGGTTTCGACTTTAGCTAAGTGGCGCAAACTGTTGCGCGGACACCCTAAGTTTTATACCAAACAGACTAATGTAAGTTTTACTGATGAAGATTTGTTTAGAATGTTGGATGAGATGACTTTTCCTTGCAAAATTCAGTTAGTTACTCCCATTCCTGACAATTTGGAGTCTCAGTCTCTCAAGCCGATATACCTAGAGTACGCGGAGCCTGGAGGTCAGTCGCTCGGTGACTGTCGTGGGGTGCGCATCGGTGTCGGCGCTCCTTTGTTAGGTTTTCTAGGTCACAGTAATATCAAATTGTTGGTGTTGTGCTGGTTCAAGGTCACCTGAGGGATAACCGATTGGCCGTTTAGGCAGAGTCATGTCAGAAACTCGAGTTTAACTTGGCACTTTTGCCGTTTCTCGTCGAATATTCGCTCCAAGTGGTCAAGGTCACGGGGACTCGGACTGAAACTCGGAGCGTAGTGCGAGAAACGGCAAAAGTGCCAAAAAATTTTAAGTTTCGGCGTGACCTTGACCTTAGTGGCGTCGGTGACGTCATTTTGATGACGTAAGGGGTGATGACGTCATCAGCACGTCATTTCTGTGACGTCATGGCTGTGACGTCATCGAAATGACGTCATAGGTGATGACGTCATCGATGACGCAATCGATGACGTCATCGATGACGTCATCGGTGAGGTCATTGACCTCGATGACGTCATCCCTCAGGTGACCTTGAACTGGGCCAGCACCAACAATTTCACACTACTACGCAACTTTTTTTTTGTCAGACTCGACTCTTCCTAACCTCTTCACCAATATTAGTTTCGATTCCTTATTTATTACAGTCTAGGAAATACCAATGTTCGTTTCAGTAATGAAGCTATAAGAGGGCGGGTGTTGGTAGGTTCAATAACAACTATTCCAAAGTTTTTTTTTTTTTTAAGTGAACCACTGCTATTTCCGAATATACTAGTCTTCAATATGGTAGCTAGACACACGGATAGAAACATAAATGTGTCAATAATAATCTCTAGGAATAAAAAGCTTTGATGACTTATTGTGTGTTACCTTAAATTGAGACCCTCGATTTTGTTTTGGCCGGATTCGTCCTTAATAATTTCGATTGATTATTTCATAGGGTGTAAAAAGTTCCAATGTTTGTTTCAGAAACCAAAAAACTATTAAATCTCAACACTGAGGATATTTTGTGATTTGGATTTGAACACATCCATGAGTCTGAGTTGATGGTTTGCAGGAAGACAATGAAGTGGTGCTAAAGGCGCGCTATTACCTGGAGCGCAACGTGTACCACGTGACCGAGGGATGCCCGCTGGCGATGCTGGCTCATGCCCTGGTGGCGGCCAACAGCGAGTTGGCGCGGCTGGCCATGGAGCGACTGGGCAACGTATCGACCAACGAGGAGGGCGACTTCGGCTGGCCCAGACCTCCAGAGAACACCGACTGGCTGTACGAGGAGGGTGTCGCGCAGACCAGCAAACCAGTTTTGGCAGGTACCATGAAAAACCTTACCTCACATCCCAGGACTAATTATAAAACTGGTTTATACTAGTCCCGAAGTTGACATTGGGTACAACAAACGATGTTGTCGTAACATTTATGGTAAGTTTTTCGCTGTTCACTATGACAATGCCCCTTCCCTCATGATCCATTTAGGGTCTAGACATCTGGGGATTGATATCATCCGGAGGGCACGTAAACCCCCGTCTGTATACTTTTCCAGTAAAATTGTATAACAACAAATTGTAAAACGCCTTCCAGACAAGGGCAGGTGTAGCGCGAAATACAGTGTAGACAGGGAAATACTGTCCGCGCCACCAGATTAAGCTCGTGGCCCCACGACCTTAATAATTGAAGTAACACAATTATACTTCAATTGTTATTTGCTTTTTCAGCGTCTGTGACGGACTATAAGGCGTCCTTGTACACGCTTATGGCGTACACGCTGCGGTCGGACCTGAAGGCTGCAGAGCAAGTGGCGAGGTATCTCTTCTACCGATCCCACGTCCTCGACAGGCATCCTGAGGTAACGTAAATTACTATATCGTCTCTCAGTTCGACCTTTTCTATCAAACGAATCCTAGTATTTTTGAGTTGTAAAATTGGGTTTATTGTAAATAAAACGTTAATAGGTGGTTTTAACCGTTTTTAGGGTACATATGTTTTTAACCAAAATAAATTAAAACTAAATCATAGATACTGACAAAATAACAAGGTACAGAGGTAGCTAACCACTGATGATAGTTCTAAGATGAAAACGAACAGTTATAACCAAATAATTTTAATGGGAAATAAGAAAATCACCCTTTTGAAAAATTACTAGAAAAAGAATCGGGAAATGGGTTTTTGCATTTATCGAACACGGCTGAATCACTGCTGTTACTTGTACTCACAAAAAATACCTATTGGAATGTTTTTATTGCTTGATTTATCTTTACTTGATTATACTTGAATTACTTTACTTGAATTTTAACTTGATTATAACAGAGCGATCAGATAACGAGACTTACTGCTCAACAATGTATGGGCCGGTATAGACCAGGCACAACGCAAAGCGAGGCAGTTATAGGTACATCCAACGAGACAAATTTGGTAAAACGTACAAAAACCAACACTTAACCAATGTTAAAATAGTATAACCATTGATAGCGAATCTGCCATTGGTCTTTTGGAAAAGCACGAAAATGTTATGGGAGTCATTTGAGGGAAAAGGTTCCGTTCAAGACACAAAAACAAGGATTGTCAATAATCTACTCTACAGGCGAGAAACTTTACTTGAATAGAAATCTCTTGTAAAAGCTCCAGCTGTGTTCCCAGACATTTAACTGTTCACTGTGGTGGACAAAAGTATATAATTTGTGTAGTAACCCGAATAGTCAACATGATAATTGTTTACATTAACTGCCTCAGCCCCAAAATCTTTCACACTTCTTTTACCAACTATTTGAGTCCGCAATATGAATAAGACCGCTCACTCTTTTTGAGGGAGGAATAAACGTTACTGATAAGGTAGTGGGCAAAGTTTAAACTGATAACGTTGGCGTTGTCATTCCTGATGGTGATGTGAGGAAGGACCATCGATAGTTTGAGATTGGTGTGAATTTTATATTGTTTTCCTCTATATTCTTTTTCAATTGTAAACCCAACGAAAATAACAAAACCGAACGTAATATAACGAAACCTAACGAAAATAACAAAACATAATGTAACCTAACGTAATATTATGAAAGATTTTGGGACTGAGGCAGTTAATGTAAACAATTTACTCAACATTGTACTCACGTTTGCATGCGCATTGTTCCCAGCTGATGCTGGCAGCCCTGAAGGCGTTCTACCAGTTCGACTCGCTAGCCGCCGACCCGCACCGCAGCTTGACACTCTCCCTGGCCACCTCGGGCATGGAGCTGACGGATACCATCGAGCTGAGACCCGACTCCGGCGCTCAGCGGCTGCCGCTACCTTCGCTGCCCACCAAGGTGTTCGTCTACGCCACCGGCGCTGGCTGCGCCACGGTCCAGGTAATGCGAGACAGTAGTAGCAAAACAGCGCTGCTGGGACAGAACAATAGAATATGACGTCATCACCTGAGTATGACATCCCACATCCGTGACGACCTTACGTGATGTCGTCATTTTTTTTATCTGCCACAACAGACCAACAATGTCACTGGTACTACTAAGGTTATGAGGTTCGGCTCAACATTGCGACTCCTCGTTTCCAATTCTGACCTTACTATGGTTAAACGGAGCAGGCAGCCGACTATCCTGTATAGCGCTAAGCGGCCATAAAGGACACATTCCTGAGTATATTAGTTAGCCATAGGGAAGTTACAAACAATTTAGCTTAAACTATTATGACAGATTTCACTCAAACAAAAAACTGTTTAACTTTAAATTTTGCATTTTTATTGCTACTGGAAAATCAATATTAAAATTGAGGTACAAACGTGTTAAAACATATTACAGTCCTTAAAATACTAAGATATCAATAGTTTTTAAGCAAAGGTAAAATTATTCGGCTAGAAAAAAATTTTAATTCATGATTTTGTTTAATCTGTACTCCCATCGCCATACATTATAGATAATTTATAGATATTAAAACCCCCTTCATAAATGAGCGTGGGTGATGACCTCAATGGCAATCATTTGTAAAACCTAAGGTAGAGGCGAGTGGTCATGTTTGTGCCCGTAACGTGGCCGTTTCCCCGAAATGGCTGGCTAGTAATGTCAGAGCTTGACTACTAAGCACAGAGTTCCACAGTGGTAAAAGGGTGCAATAAATAATATCCACCGTTCTTTTGAAAAAAAATATTAAATTTACAAAGCAACTCAAATCAGGGAAATTATCAGGAACACTCGTGAGCAAATTTCTAGTTAAAAATGGCGGGCCAGGAGTGATGGAATACCCATAGGTGGTTGACAGTGCTTGGCTCTATTTAGAACCATTCAAATTATCTTGTCTTTGCTAATAATACATATAGCAAATTTAAATCAAACTCCCTTTCTGCCAGCTATATGAAAATAAATTTAACTATGTAAGAAAACGAATGGACAGACGAAAATTCACAAGATAAGGGATATTGTAAAGAGAGATTATCTTAATTTTTTTTTTTTGTGATTACATTCATAAATCCTGAAACGGGTTTTTTGCCGTGTAAATTGAAATATCAGACAGAAAGAAGTACTTGTGTCGGTCGCTATTGAGCGTGAAATTCGCAGCCAAATAAAGCCAGTAGCCTCCTGAGTCCAATATCCGGTTCAGAGACATTCTAAGAACCATATCGGAAATGAACCTGTCGATCATTTAATGCAACCACAAACCCAACTAGAATTTGTCGTATGTTACGTCTTCACCTTCGGGTACATACATACATACATACATACATCCCGCGTCGCCCCGTAGACCGCAGACAGCATGGGACCAGTCCTTAAATTCAGTCCATCCCCAGATTGCCATAAGGAGGGGAATAGGTCATGAAGGTAAATACAATGTTAAGAAGTATACTAGAATACTAATGGGGTGCTGATAAGATTAGCCCACTCAATCAAAATTCATCCAGTGAGTATAGACATCTGTCCATAAGAAATACTTTGAGTTTAGACAAAAATTTATTTAAATTCTGAATTTCTTTTAGAGACTTCGGGAGCTTAGAATAGAATCTAATTCCCTGGTAGCTTGGTTTCTGTTCAAATATCTTTAAATTGTGACGCACTGAGGCTCTGGTATCTTTAAATCTAGTGTTGTGATTATGCACAACAGGATAAGACAAGTTATCTGTGATCTTGGCTAGTTTTATTGACTCAAAAATAAACAGGGCAGGAACAGTTAATATCTTCAGTTGTCTGAAGGCCTCGCCACAATTGTCTCTACATCTCAAGCCTGATATGTATCGAATGGCTCTCTTTTGAAGTTTAAAGATGATTTCAAGGTTTTGTTTGGAAGAAGCACCCCATAGGATTATGGAGTATCTAATATGAGCCTCGATCAGACTAAAGTAAACAAGTTTGGATAGGTGAACATTGCCATGCAATGCAATGTTCCGAAGAACGAAAAGTCCTGATGAAATTCGGGATTTGAGGTATTCAATTTGAGAATTCCAGTTGAGATTGCAGTCAATCATGACGCCGAGAAATTTCACCGACTCAAGGCTGGACAGCTGGGTATCACCAATTGCAATGTGAGGAAAGAAGTGATGGTTTGATTGCTGCTTCTGTCTGGTTTGAAAAAATATGTACGTAGTCTTGCCAGGGTTTAGTGCAAGGTTTTGGTCAGAGAAGTATTGTGCTAGTGTGTTTGTGTCAGTGTTAGCGTTGATTTCGAGTCTCAGTACGTCTTTGTCTCTGTTTATCAGTGTGGTGTCGTCCGCGTAGATGATGAGGTTGTCAAGTGAGAGGTAGTTATGTATGTCATTGATATAGATCAGAAACAGTAGGGGTCCAAGGATCGAGCCTTGTGGGACCCCTAAGAGCACAGGCAGTCTGTCCGACAGGAAACGTAACTTTTGTCGCTGGTCAGTGATGTGGTCAATTTCGGTGGTCAGTATTCTGTTATCCATGTAGGACTCGATCCAGCTCAAAGCTACACCAGAAATGCCTATCGCAGCTGCCTTCTCCACCAGGACGGCCGGATCAACGCAGTCGAACGCCTTTGATAAATCAGCGAAGCATCCGACCGCGCTGCCCCCGCCGTCCATGGTGTCGATGCAATCCTCGACGAACTGAATGAGCGCAGAACAGGTTGACTTTTTTTGCCTGAAACCAAATTGTTTAGAAATGAAAAGAGAATTTGTTTCGAGGAAATCTACGATTTGATTGGCGACGACTTTCTCTACTACCTTTGATACCGAAGGGAGCAGAGATATGGGGCGGTAGTTCGATGCAAGTTCATCACTATCTTTCTTGTGGATAGGTTTGATTTTGGCAATTTTGAAAATTTGTGGGAAGACACCTGAAGCTAATGAACGCCTTCTCAAGCTAATGAGCTTAAGAATTGATTCAAGGGTAACCTTGAATCAATTCTTAATATTAAGAAAACTTTATTGTTTAAGTTGTTGTTATTTTCTTTAAGTTAATCATAAAGTGTGGTCATTAAATCATTCCAATTATTGCCCTAACGTGTAAACGGAATTTTATTAGTATAGCAGTATAGGTGGTAAAGTAGTTAATAGGTTTATAATATAATGCTTTTAAAAGCCTTTAAAAAAGCAGTGATCTAAAATATAAGTGATTCAAAATTCATTATTTCAGCCGTCCGAAAACTCAATAAATTTCCAATTTAATTATATTATTTTTTCATTAATTCTAAACGTGTATTTTTCGGCCGTCAGGATCTTATCCAACATGATCGAGGACCTAATTAAAAATTGTTCTACAGGATGAGGGCGTTAGGTATTATTTAACGGTATTTACATTCAAAATCTTAACATAATAATAAAATCACTTTACGATACCTTAAAACGTCAATTGCGAATCAGACAATCAAGATTATTAGTTTTCGATCACTTTTTCCATTTTCGAGTCTTTCTATGTATAATTAAAATAAACGGTATCAGTTAACTGACACATACTTTCTCTCGACAATATAAAAAAGGTGTTAAAAGCCTCAAAACATTAATGTCTTGATGGCTCAATCAGATAGCTAACAGCTGAGCAGCACGAGATTGACCCTACGCGCGTCTGTGACTTTTAACAACGTAGGGCCTACTGCGTTTACCGCTAAACGAAAAATTGAATTTTCTCCGCAACCACTTGACATAGAGCAATAATAAAAATACTGGATTATTTCGTTTTTTGAGCTTGATTTAATGGTCATAAGTAAAATTTATTTCAAAATAACAGCTTTTTTGAAAATCCAAAAAATTGATTTTTGAAACACTTTTTACTTTATAACTTTTGAACGCGCATTTTCTCGGAAATGCGGGTGGTGTCATTTTATTCAGCATTTCGTTCTTAATAAACCACAAAAGTTTAATCAAAATCGTTAGAGCCGTTTTTGAAAAATGTGGATTTTTCACGTTTTTTGAGGGTTTTTTTGGGGTAAAATACCCTTAAAAATAAAAAATTAAAAAAATTAAAAAAACGCCTGGAATTATCGTGGTTTTGGATAAGTAATACCTCTTGTAGCACGAATAATAAACGGTATCAGTTAACTGACACATACTTTCTCCCAACAATATAAAAAATATGTTAAAACCTTCAAACATTAATGTCTTCATGACTCAGTCGGATAGCTACCAGCTGAGCAGCGCGCGTTTGACCCTACGCGCGTATGTGACTTTTAACAACGTACTGCGTTTACCGCTAAACGAAAAATTGAATTTTCTCCTCAACCACTTGACGTAGAGCAATAATTCAAAATACTGGATTATTTAGTTTTTTGAGCTTGATTTAGTGGTGATAAGTAAAATTTATTTCGAGGCAACAGCTATTTTGAAAATTCAAAAAATTGATTTTTGAAACACTTTTTACTTCATAACTTTTGAACGAGCATTTTCTCGGAGATGCAGGTGGTGTCATTTTATTCACCATTTTAAGCTTAATAAACCACAAAATTTTAATCAAAATCGTTAGAGCCGTTTTTGAGAAACTTTGATTTTTCATGATTTTTGAGGGTTTTGGGGGGTAAAATACCCTTAAAAATTAAAAATTCAAAAAAATGAAAAAAATGCCTGGAATTATCGTGGTTTTGGACCTACGTACCAAATTTCACCAAAATCGGACCATTGGGGCATTCTCTAGCTCTGTATACATCCAGACACACACACACACACACACACACACACACACACACACACACACACACACACACACACACACACACACACACACACACAGTCTTGTTCACCTATATTTGTGGGGCCTTGGGATTACACACCTATTTGGGGGCCCGTGTGTGTGCATTTGACAGGTACTCTGGGGCCATTTAGAATTGTGGGGCCGTACAAAAAACCTAACCTAACCTAACCTAAACTAACCTAACCTAACCTTAACCTAACTTAACCTAACCTACTAATCTAACAATTATTGACTTTTTCAACAGTAAAAAGTAGAATTTTAGCTCAAAATAAATTATGGGGCCGTGTGTATGGCCCCGCAATTTCAGAAGGCCCCACATTCACGTGATATTCACACACTTGACCCATAAATATAGGGGACACTGTCCACACACACACACACACACACACACACACACACACACACACACACACACACACACACACACACACACACACACACACACACACACACACACACACACACACACACACACACACACACACACACACACACACACACACACACACACACACACACACACACACACACACACACACACACACACACACACACACACACACACACACACACACACACACACACACACACACACACACACACACACACACACACACACACACACACACACACACACACACACACACACACACACACACACACACACACACACACACACACACACACACACACACACACACACACACACACACACACACGCACACACACACACACACGCACACACACACACGCACGCACACACACGCACGCACACACACACACACACACACACACACACACACACACACACACACACACACACACACACACACACACACACACACACACACACACACACACACACACACACACACACACACACACACACACACACACACACACACACACACACACACACACACACACACACACACACACACACACACACACACACACACACACACACACACACACACACGCACACGCACACGCACCCACACACACACACACACACACACACACACACACACACACACACATACTTGTTTGCCCATATTTGTGGGGCCTTGTGTTTACACACCAACTTGTGGGGCCATGTGTGTGCATTTGACAATACTGTGGGGCCATTTGGAATTGTGGGGCCCTATACAAAAAACTAACCTAAACTAACCTAAATTAACCTAAATCAATCTAACATGACCTAACCTAACCTAACCTAACCTAATCTATCCTAACCTAACCTAACCTAACCTAATTGACCCTAAAAAGTGGAATTTTAGCTCAAAACAAAAAAATTGATTTTTTGTGGGGCCGTGTGTAAGGCCCCACAATTCGCAAAGGCCCCACAATCCGGTGAAATGCACACACAAGGCCCCACAACTTATGGGGACATTGTACACACACACACACACACACACACACACACACACACACACACACACACACACACACACACACACACACACACACACACACACACACACACACACACACACACACACACACACACACACACACACACACACACACACACACACACACACACACACATACACAGACATCACTCCGAAAACCACTTTTTTGGACTCAGGGGGAACCAAAATGGATAAATCCACCAACAACTCAAATTCGAAAATTTTGACGAAAACAATACTTTCTCCATATACTATGGTATAGGGGGAGAAAGTAATACATCTATCATTTAAAAAATATCATAATTAAAAATCATTTAACATAAATACCTAACGAACGATTCAACCAAATATACACTTGACATTAAACTAGAATAAAAATTCCTTACACTTGTAATCGGACTGAGTAAAGTTTAAAAGACTGGGAGGATATTAAGCTATAGAATCTATTAAGCTATAAAAGAGATATAGAAGCTAAGAGAAGCATTTTTGGGTGTCTTACTAGCTTACCGGTCAGCGTATTATACTTCAGTTCGAGAGGTCGTATGTTTGATCTCCTTGATGCTTACAAACTTTAAGAGGTTCCCTAAAAGTGTTCACTAACGAAAATGCAAATAACAAAAGTACACTAACAATAAAATAAGTCAATTAACAAAAATGCCATTGATGTTGAAATAGAAATGAAAAAATGTTCGATTAAGACAAATCCATAACCGCAGACTTTGCGTGTTTGAAGGGCCGGGTGACCTACGCTACTTATTCGCCAGCGAAGAGCAACGCCATTCTGGACATCTCTGCTGTCGTGGAACAAGAGATATTACCCTCTCTGCAAGAAATGGATGGGAAACTTCCTATCCTGGACATTAAGACCTGCTTTAGGTAATGCATAAGAAGTACCATTTTTTAGGCTAGTACTAAAATTAAACTTTAGTTACAACTGTAAAATACATTTTTTTAGATTAAACTTTCCTTGATTTTTTGAGCAATTTTGTAATTCCTAGTGGAAATTAAATCAAATATATGTTGACGTTTATTTGATTTTGATATTTTGAACATTAAATTAATAAACAAATTTATTCAACATATTGACACTGATTTTACGTCAAACGTATATTTGATGTTTTTTGTGCTACGTGGGTTTTTGTAAAGATAGTAATAAATATGATCGGAATTCAAGTAAATGATTCAATTTGAGACAAAAAAATACACGGGGGTTTTCATGTAACACACACCTAAAAAATAATTACATAAAATCAAATATATTGTGAATCAATTCTCTGAAAGAAATTCATATACTGTATTTGGGTTTCCCTTTAATACTCCGAAATAATCTCTTATAATCATGGTTTTTGGGCGTAAATAGGGTGTCATTTAATACTTATTAAATGGAATTTGAAATCAATTCGTTACTTTCCTTAGGAAAGGTCATATATAATCTCTTAGTGCTGTTTATAACTCATTTTCTGCAATTATTAATATGAATATAATTTTAATACATGTGTTGAAATTGTTTCTAAAATAAATTCACAACATTTATGTACATATACATCTAGCTCGATTTTGTTTTACATTATTTTATTATTTTTTCAGCCTCGTCTAGTGTATTTGTTTTAAAATTTTTATTACATATAAATAAATTTGTAGACTCGAATTCCGAAGAAGTCTTACATTACACGTAGTGCAGAAGCAGGGCTGCTGGGTCAGTTCAATGGCCTCTGAGAAATGACATCATCCAGATGACGTCATCGACGATGACGTCATCAGTGACGACACCCAGGGACGTCACAACTATGAGGTCATTGAACTGTGCATATACGTCTTCTAATCTGCCGTCTGAGTCTTATTGCGGCTAGATGTGATATCTTTGAAAGGTTTTATCATTTTCCGTATGGCAGATGCTTCTTTAAAATCGTCTGTCAATCAAACTTTTGTGACATTATAAGCACCTTGAGTAATAATAATCTTTTTTATGACCTGCAGAGAGCTTTTTATTCCCTAGATATGTTCAGTCGTGTGACTAAACTGAGCTTAACTTGGCAGGTGGAAGGGAGCTGAGCCTTCAGGAGTGGTTCGAGGTGAGCTCCATCTCTTCTCCGGGTTCCAACTGACCAGCTTCAAACCCAGCAGGACATTAGCGAGCTTGAGATATGGAGCGGACGGGGACAAAGTGTGGTTCTCACTCCTGGATGTGAGTAGGCCGTACCTCACTCGACTCTCCATATAAACTGTGTGAATGGCCTAAATGGCTGAGTTGTAGTGGCAACTTGTAGGTCCTTGGCAACACGCATGGATAAAATTTTACAGGTGAAAGTAAGGCGAGTAAGGCGATATGGTTTAGAATCATAATGCTTTGTCTAAAAAGGTACTAAAGCTTAATATTGAATGACGAAAGACTGAAAAGGTTCAGAAAAACTGCATGGTAGTTTGATCATTGTTAAGTCCTTTCTTTGTGTGTAAAGGTTTATTTTTGTTTTTAGAATTCCCGATGAATCTTTGTCCACACCGAGGAAAATCTAGTATCACGTTCTATATCTACAGGCAAGGTTGTAATATACATATTGTAATATGATACCTTGACTTCAAAATAAAACTGATTTTTAAAATGTCAGTCAATCAAGGTTTTTCGGTTCGATCCTAAGAAAAGCTTTTTAATGGTTCGAAACTGATCCCAAATGCCATTTATGATCACCAAGCTTAACAAGGATCACCCATTTTACACTCATCCTTCATTCATAGCCGCCTTAAAATACGCCCTGGTAGCGTAGGCCTATTATAAAGTGATTAAGTTGTCTTTTTTGTGGTGCTGCAGGTGAACTCTTCGTGCGCAATCTGCGTGCGCCTGACCATCCACAGCGACTTCGTGGTGCGAGGTCTCAGACCCGCCCTGGCCAGGGCCTACCCGGCCACCCGGCCAGACCTCGCCGTCGAGACTTTCTTCACCTCCCCTCTGCTCACCGACTCCGACGAGGACTACATCACCTGGTTCAACTCTCACTCGGGTAAGAGATTCTCCTAAGTAGATAATAGGTACGCTTGTTTAATTCACTCAGGTTAAGTGTTGTCGCCGTGTTTTTGAGTGTTGTCAAGAAAGTGTTGAATGCAAAAATTGTGGTACTTGTTTTGTTTAACTTAAGGTAATTTAGAAAATATTTTTCTAAAAAATAAAAATAAATATAAAAAACATACACAGAACATACCCCGTCGCAGTAAACCTGTGTAGGCTACTCAGGTAAGGACAAAATTTTTCCCAATGAGGTAGAATTTTGCATTCCTTACGACATCGGGGTTTTAACAAAATAAGTGATCCCTGTGTACCGCTATGTTTTAAATAAAAAACGAATTAATCAGTGTGATATGTTTTGGTGGTGTTTAAGAAGCAGAAATGAAAAACTACGATCAGCTTTTGATTGGGCTTGGTGATAACCGGCGTGACTGATAGAAATTCATTGCCCTTATAGCATCTTAAGTAAAGATCCTCTTACTTTTTGGTATAATAGAAAATATATTCAGAGGGGTCAAAGAACGTATTTTTATTTCCACCTGCTACGATTGCTTACAAAACGCCTCTGCAATCTATGATAATACTAAATATTATCAAGTTAAATGTTACAGTAACGATATATCAAGTTTTTAGTTTTCTCATAAGAATAACATAGAAAATATTTTTTTTAATCAATTGTCTCCTTAACTAAATGAGCTTAATTAACTCCTTTTGTAACCCATAAGTGATCAGCAAATCGACGCTCCCCCGTAACAGCTGAGCTCAATCTCAACCTGAAACTTTGGACCAGGAATGGACAATCTACTCGTAGCATAGCCCACCTGGTGCGCAATATCCTTATTACGGTACGTTGGTTAACGTGGGTTGTATTCATTTGTCTCAGGATCGCAGGAGGATCAGCTGGCTGATGTGAGGGAGTGTGACGCCATCGATGACGATGGCCTCGTGTCGAACCTGGCCCTTGCGACCGGCAACCCGGGACCCGAGGTCTACAACGACGACTTGACACTGACCGATGTCATTATCCTGAGTGACCTCAACTCCGATGGCAACACGACGTCTTCTCCGCAGGATCCCAGCTTTGCCACAGAGGACGCGTGGGTGACGTCTCCTGGCTCGACGGAGGGGGGCGAGGAAGGAGGGACCAGCGAGACTGAGGCAGCGAGCACATCAGAGGCGACACCGACCACAACGCGGCAAGCTGAGAAACCTACGACAACGACAGTGCCAACGACTGCCGTGACAGGCACAGGCGTCAAAACCGCCCACAAGGGAGACCCAACCGAGAAAAAAGAGAACTTCAAGAAGACTAAACTCATCAATTTAAAGAAGAATGTTACCAAACCTCTTTCCAAAATCGCCAAGAAACTCGAAGAATCGACATTGAACAAAGAAATAATATTCGTCGTTCGTGAAGACCCCAGAAATTTTACATCATCTGTGCCCAAAAAGGGTAGGAGGCTATCAGACATGGGTGAGATAGTCACACAAGACTCGAATCAAACCCTTATCGAGAAAAAAACGAATGCAACCCTCAGACCCGAGGAGGGCAAGAAGGTGAACCACGTGACCCTCCAGGGTGGAGGGCAGGGGGCCGTGGGGGAGGGGATGGCGGCGGCGGTGGCGGAGGAGGAGACAGGGCCCGGGGGCTCTGTGCAGGACTCCGCCACGGCAGCCAAGGCGACCGGGGATCGAGTCCTAGTCTTGGACAAGAACGCTCTCTGGGGAATGCTCAGGGAGGGGTCGAAGCCTTCGGAAGAATTAAAAAAGGGAGGGTGAAGAGGATATTTTGTACATTTAGTAGGCGGTGGAAATCTTCTTGTCTCGAATCGTTCGTGGCGTAATCTAAACTAAATGTCAACTACATTATGATAGCTTGCGATGTCGACGCTCCTAGACACCATTAGAAGTAATTTTATCCGCATTCTGTCCTCACCAAACGATTTTTAATTTAGTTTTTCGTGTACCTATTACTTTCTGAAAGTCCTAATTTAGTTTTATTGGTATAAATAGATATATCGACATAACATTTATATGTAATACGAGACAAGAACGTTTCCCCAATTGTTATATAAGAGTCAGCGGGATGTTTCGACGGATTAAGGTTGGATAATCTATATACAACATTACGTCTAATTCCAAAGATGTCGCTACAGATAGGTTAATGGTAAGGTAAAGATGGCTTTCGGCTGTTCTCAAGTTAGATTAAGGAAGTGCTCAATGCTTTGCTAGACAATTCTGAATTTTTACATACTAGAAATGTTTATGGTTATGTTTTAAATTATTGTTACTGGAAATTCATCGGTGTAAATTAATTATCTATATTTAAACGTGGTAGTTAAATCGCTAAATCATTCTAAA
Organism: Neoaliturus tenellus; assembly: GCA_030545055.2. NCBI lineage: Eukaryota > Metazoa > Arthropoda > Insecta > Hemiptera > Cicadellidae > Neoaliturus > Neoaliturus tenellus. Next base: position 56,545,250 of record CM061535.1, on the reverse strand, counting down.
TCTGCGAAACAACACAGTCGATGAATTTTCCATAGTAGTAGGTCAATTTGAGAGATGAAACATATTCAAGAAATGGGTATAATGAGTATTGATAGCATTTTACTGCTTTGGTATTGGCCAATAAAAATGTAAAAACGAATACAACTGGTCGCTTCCTGACCACTGATCAAGAGATCAGACCATAATCACGATGAGTTTCCAGTGAATCGCCGTAGGTTAGTAGGTGGTCAAGCGTAACGTGTTGTGTTACATACATTTTATAGATAAATGTAATTGAAGCTGTTTTATTACGTTTCATCATTTTGTATAGCTATTAGTAAAGTGTAAAGTGTGTTCTTTTTAAAATTCATATAATGCATAATTTTTACAATCCAAATCGATTGTTAAATTTACTAGAAACCGTGATTCAATATTAAAGCTTCCTAAAAAGATTCAATACATACTTATTTAGTTACCTAAAACACTATATATATATTTATTAAGTTACATCAGTTTTTGTGTTCAATATCACGTTCAAGGATGGCCAAAGCATACATTTTGTATTCTCTATGAAAATACATTTTAAAGTTCTATAAAACAACAAAAGACGTTTAGTATTCAAAAGACGTTTTTTTATTCTTAATATATATTGTTTTATTGTGTATAATTCTTATATAAATGTCGACAAGCATCTCCGACATAGTAAAAATTTATTTTAACTTGTGTAAATTATCACTAATTGCCTTAAAGGTGTTCAAAATTCTGTCCACTTTACTAATAGTTATACAATTTGCCATCGACTAAAGTTTTACTATAAAGCCACTGTGTACGCTATTGTTCATATATACACCAATATTTTTTTTAACATTTGCACAAAAAAATGTATTTCTACGAGAAACCACTCCTACACACACAGAACCGTCCATTTTCAGCTATTCTTCATTATTTTGTCACATTTGCTATTAAGTGTACATTGCTCTGTAATTTTATGATAAGTGAAACACTCTGAGGAATCGTTATTATAAATACACTGATACTAGATACGTTTAGAAATTTATAGTTAAGTTCTACAAATTGAAAACCCCTGTTATCTATTTCACTGTTATATTTCTATTGTAACAAATATTATTGTAATAATTATTCTTATTTCACATAGTCATTCATAGGGTATTCCGGAATGACTAACCACACGCGCTCGCATAATAAACGCCTTCAATAATAATCAGCTATGGACTCGTCTGTCGTTAAACCTCCTTTTTACTTTAAAGATGAGCAGCTCTGTAGCTATAATATTAGATATAAAACATAAACAAAGGTTGTCCTTATCCAGTTTTCACGATTGTTTTTAATTAATCTGTGACTAAAAATGTCTATACTTTCTTATAAACAATAAATTGCTAGCAAAAAAGCTATTCTGTTTTCTTTAACTTTAGTTTTTTGTATGATCTGACAATCGGAAAATTGTTTTCCTTAGACAGAATTATTAAAAAATATCAAGATAACAATAATATTTCAAATTGTGATATGGAAAAGATACATACGAAGCAATAATATAGAATTTAGAATTACTAAGATAAGTTATTTTTATTATTTAGTTGGATAAATCTATTTTGAATAAAACTCTAAATCATCGACAGCTTAGAAGCTAAACATCGACTCTTACACGTTAACAGAAATAAAACTTTTCGCCCCGCATATTACATTAATGTACATAAATTTCAATAGATTCAGTGTTACATCTTGCAATAAGGTAGAAATGTAGGCCGCTCTAGCCATGTAGACAGGCGTAGATCCCTAGTGAGTGTATTGTTTCTCTTTTTTTATTCGTCCCTATTTTTATTCTTTTTGACGTGTTTAAACTACACAGCGCCAATGGTGTCAATAAATCAATGTATATAGTTAATAAATCATCGTTACTAACTGAGTTTCCTGTTTCTTTTCTTCCCAAAGGATTCCGTACGCAATATCAGGTACCCCGGGAGTTAACAATACTAACAATAGCTTAATTTTAATTAAACCTATGTTTAGGTTTAGATTTTTTTATTGAGTTCAAAGAATTTCATCCTTTTAAAGAAAGAATGAGATAGTTGTCAGCCATTTCCTACTGTAAGATAGATCCCCTTTCTTTCACGGAAGTGATTTACCGTTCTTATTTTGATTCCAGAAACCAAGACATGATATTTGTTTGTAGCTTTTCAAGGTATTTATTACGTTTTAAGTTTATTATTGATTACACAGAATTCTAAATTATTTCTTTTTCCTTCGTTTTTCATACATTACTTACCAAAATAAATTTGTTGTCAATAATAATAATTGAAATATGTGCTGAATATTTAAATGTCCATGGTTTGAAATGGTGATACCGTATAGAACAATTCGGTTTGATTTATATGGTTGTTACCTATAAGAATCTGTAAAATTTAAACAAGTTAAACGCATATACTTTTATACGAAATATGAACGAACCTGCTTGAATGAGCAAACATTAATCTTATTTGAAGATATATATATTTTTCAGACTATCATTCTAGAATAAAAATCTGTGTGATCAACATCAACCGCATTATTTATAAAACTCATATAATACACGAAACGTGCTACTGCTACAGATACTATGTAATGTCATCAAGACCGGTGCTAGCACTTTTGCCTCTCTAGTCAAAGGATATGTTTTCCACCCCTGCCTTCCCCCCCTTTCCGCCATCCCAAACCTATCCCATACCCTAATTAAAACATCTACAAAAGTTTACATTTAACGGCAGATCGTATTGCGTGGGATAATAGTTTATTATTTCTCTATTTTATTTTTCATATTAACAATTACTTCGGTGAGTCAACAATGGAATCAAAAAGATTAAGCGACAAGAACTGGACTTGATGGACTGGAGTAGCACAGCACATTTATTTACCGCTGCAAGTAGCAAGCAGTTGGTTTGGTCGGGGGCAATACCACGTGCAGTTACAACTACAAGCGTGCAGCGAAACTTTGGTGTATCGAGGGCAATGGAGTCAATCCCAATTAATTCTGTCTACTCCCCATAAAAGCAATGTTAAACAGGAAACGCAATAACTACTTTATTTGTGATCACAAAGGTTAGTTATAAATAAAGGGTTCATAAAGCCAGACAGTTTGTCAGGTACACTTTTTTATAGTGTACCTGACCACCAATTATAGCGTTTTATATAGTTTTATCAATTATCGTGTTTTTTTACAAAATGGAAAGAATAAATCAAAGTGTTATGCCTTTAAAAACATTGCTCAAATAAAACGTATTTGATTCAGATTCAATTACAATTTATTCTAAACCATCAAATGGACATAAAATTAAGATTTTATATGACAAATGGTGGGAAAATTTTACAATTAAAAGAGTTTCGATGGTCTACATATAACATTTTTTATTGCTGTAAAAATGTAAAATGGGTAGATACATGTATAATAATATTCCTCTCAAATTTATTTATAATTTTCCTTTGTTTTCAATACATTAAGTATTATGTTTCATTCATCGTGGTTGCAAATAGATAAACCAATTGCAATAGAGCCGATATTGGAGGAACACGTAAAAAAAATTACATTCTAAAAAGATAGGTTCAGCTTTTGTCGGCAAATAAAACAGATTGAAATCGCAAATCTAATCTGGCAGAGTCTGCCTGACCAAGCGTGAATTATCAGTTTAGAGCACAATCTAAACTCCCCTGAGGCTTAGGACGATGAACGATTTTGCGCGTTCATGAAAAGATTCATAAATATTAATATTGTATGTACATATTACAAAGGTGTAATACTCAGTAATAAACTATCATGAGATTACTCTTTACCTCAGATTCTGAAAATGGTGTTTTCTAAAACACACTGTACATGAACAGCGATTTCCAAGCAACACATTTTGCTGCCAGGTGTTGTAGGTTAATTAACCCTTAAGGAAGGGACCTACTTATACTAACCTGTTTTTCAACAATATCACCATAAGGTTTGAGTATGCAGGTTTGCCACAGTATGGGTATCGTAAGAAAACATACAAAGCAAATATTAATCCCTATTTAGTAAAAGTAATATATCAAAATGTATAAAGTTATGTCAATAAATAAGTAGGTAAAGGGTTTGTTGTTTTCTTATTATAATAAAATAGCCAAATATAAACGAATTTCATTATAAGGAAAACCCAATTACGGTAGAAGCCGTTTTAATACCTAAACCCTGGACCATGTTACTTTTGTTTATTTGTTCATTTTCGTGTATATTCATAAATAAGAGTATATTAATGACAAATGGTCATAGAAATATGAACCATTATTATGTCAATATACTATTTCACATGAAATACAGCTTATGGCTGAGGTCTTAAAATAGTTCTGAGCTTAAAATAAGAGATTTCTAATATTTTATGTTGAAAATCTTATAATTTACATTTAATATAAAATACTCTTTATTTATATAAAATACTCAAATTTTAATCTAAAATACTCTATTTACACTAAACACTCATTTTAAATATTCAATATTTTCCTGAGTAAAAAATTTTGAAATGTTTAATATTTTTATAAAAATTCAGCGTTAAAAAAATAAATGCATAATAATATTAAGTTTTGTAAAAAGTGCAAAGAAAATAAACAATTAACTAAATTTGGTAAACAATTAGGAAGATACAGATCAAACTGTAAACACTGTAGCAATACAGAAAGAAGAACGAGATATAAACTTAACAAAAATATCGACAACAATATTAATGATTTTGATAACAATCAACATAAATTACACGACAATCAACATAAATTTGACCGAAATAAACATCAATTGGACCACAGATAATTTAGAAAAAATATATATTTGACTTTCCTTCCTTGGAACATATTAGAAAATATAATGGTTGCCTTGTATTAATTGAAAATAACGTTATAACATATTAACTGTGTTTCAATTTCCTAATAAAGATTGTTGCAATATAAAACAATATTTATTAAACATTATTCATTCCATTATTGTTCATTCAAACAATATTTTCCAAAAATATGAAACAATATTTAACAAATTTTGTTTCTATATTTTTACAATAATTTTTCACAACATTTTCTCCACTTCAAAAAATGTTGCTTCAATATAAATAAATATTGTTTTAACATTATTATAATATTGGTTTGCTACTTGGATAATTCAAATAAATATTTAGTATCCAAATTACTCAAGGAAATCTTTAATATCAAAATAATTTAAAGAGACATTTAGAATCCAAATTACTCAAAATAATATTTAGTATCCTAATTACTTAATTTATTTTTGTAAAGAAATCAAGATAGCATATTTACTATCCAAATTACTTAATATTTTTTCTATATAAGTGGATCTGTTAGAATGAATTAATAATAATGGAGAATTAATATTTAAATAATATAAATCAATAAAAGTTTAAATTTAAATAAAAAATAGTGCAAATTGAAATAATAAAGATAAATATGGACCTACACTTATTGTTGAATTATAGAATTTTAAAGTATATTTACCAAAAATATTTACAAATATTATTGATGATAAAACAGATAAGAAATTGTATAGGAAAAATTTACATTTAGTTATTACTAATATTAAAATTTTTGATGATAAAGACACTGTTTTGGTCAAATTTTAATAAATTTTATTTATATAAAAAAATGATCACTTTCAAAGAAACTGGTTAAACTTGACCTGTTAAAACATTTTTTTATTGAAAATTTAATTAAAATTACCATATTTTCTAAAAATTTGATAAATGCTAAAAATCAGCCAAAAATAGTAAAAATATTGCATAATGGTGCCAAACAAATTTAAAAATTGCTTTACTTTCATAATGATATCTAAAATGGCATAGATGTGACATGATACTATCTACTTATATAACTATGAGCCCGTGGTACTGATAACTTTTGACAGAGACCTTTGATTTTTATGAAATTTCGTATGAAGGTGTAGGATCGGGTCTATTTTGATTAGTTAGTGAACCAGCATTATCGGAATATGGGAACGGGGTGTTATAGGGTTTCAAAAGGATCAAAAATGGGTTTTCGGCATTAATAAACACATTTTTTTTTTAAATTCAACAACATTAACCAAAAACATTTAAATGGAGTTTAAAATAAACAATGTAGTATTTTTTTTTTAACTTGGCGTAACAGGTTACGGAGAAAATCCAAAAATAGGTTTTCCATGTAATTCTTATGGAGAACTAACAAAACCCTGTATCTTACATATTTATTGACATGACTTGATCAAATTTTGTATGTACATTAACTATGTGAGGTTCAACTTATATTTGTTTACAGCACCCATATGCCAGCAAACCTACCTACTCAGTCCATGGGGTTTATGAGGAAAATTTAAAATATCGGAATTTTATGCAATTCAGTATTAACGTACACTGGGAAGGGATTTTCCTATATCTACTTACATTATCCCTATGGCAGCAAACCTTCATCCTCGTTCCCATGGTGTTTATGGGGGAAATTACAAAAATATCGAATCCTGTTTGAAATTCGCTGAGTACGCAGATCTGCTGCAACGTTGGGTTTTTGGATTTTTCCCGAAGCCAGTTACCCATGCAGCACAAATATGTATACAATACGTATAATTTACCTACCGACATGGTATAGCTTTTGTATACAATCTGTATAGGAACGTATATAATACAGATTGTATCTGTAAATATGTCCTACCTAAATATGTATTATATGCGTATCGTATAAGTATTAAACTACGGATATAATACATATTATATATCCATATATAATATGTATATTTTGAGAGAAAATTTAGCATATCTGATATGTATATAATACATATATTATACAAAGATGATACATATTTTATACCACATATTAATAAAAAGTGCCTCCAAAAACATTTGTCAAAAAAATCAATACATAAATTATATAAATTTATTTTTGTAATAATTTTCTTTGAAAGCATTTGTAATAATATGCATTGTAAACTAAGTATAAAATATAATGGTAAAACAATATTTTAAGTTATTATTGGAAATATGTGTTTTGTGATTTGTCAGGTAAATATCTAATTGTTCTAGTTTAGGGACAACCTACTAGAAAAGTTCCGTCTGAAGAAAACCTGTAGTTAGGACCTCAGGGGCCCAAGGACAAGGATTGCATTGGAGGCTCTTAAGGCAAACTGGGGGCCCCGGGGTGGTTTCCCGGCTGACCCAGCCTAGTTAGTTACAGTCCTGATTTGGGGTGAGCACCTGTTACAGTAACTTCATCATAAAACAGTACAGTATATTCAAAATTGAATATTATATTGTTTGTGTGTCTAGTGTTCCCTTCAAAGGAGACAAAGCTGCCAGCTAGCAATCACAAGAAACTAAAAATCGCAATCTTCAGCTGAATATTTCACGTTATTCTTAACAATATTCGACAAAAACAACTTTTACTTTAAAAAAATTAACGTTGAGTTGTTTTCAAGAAATATTGAAATGAAATTAACCATAATTTAGTGCAAGATACATATATATATATATATATATATAAATATACGGTATATAATGAAGGTTTTATAGAAAGTTAATGTTTTAGAGAAACCACATTAAAAGCTTTTAATTTACTTGGCCCTTCCACAAATTATTTCAGAAAAAACTAATTAAATGACCATATTTTAAATAAGAATAAAATTGAATTGCAGCAAAAACTTAGGTTTAACCATTTCAACTACGGAAATAATATAGTATACATCACTAACACATACTGCACCTTATCCTTAATTACAGACCAAATGTTGGTATATGAATAAAACAAACTCTACGAATCAAATTGTAATTTATTGAAACAAACTCTAGGCCTAATCAAATTGTAATTTAGTGAACATTTTTGTTCTTGACATAAATTCTTGTTCCTGATTGGCGGAACCATTCCGACACTGTTTTTTCAAAAGTCTTCAAATTAAATAAGTGTTTAAAGGGCCCATTCCACATCTCACCTGAAAAAAGTTGAAATCACATAAAAGGTTGGGCTATTAAACTTGTGCTTAGTAATTGCTTTGCACATGTTTACTCTCAACGTTTTTACACAAACAATATACAGTAGAAGCCCTCAAATCCGGCCACCTCGCACCGGACCACCGGCCGGATTTCAAAATGGCCGGATTAACCGGCGGTGTATTAAACGGGTTAAACTGAGACCTTAATTATAGGCTATGTTCCAACAATAAACTATTAGGGTGTATTTAACAATGAAGGGTCTCATACTTGTCCAATCAATAGTATATCGACTTGGTAAGAATCATGATTTGCTCGCTCAGACGTTGTAGGCCTAATAGCGCCGAAATGACGATCGGACAACGGACAAGCGATGAAAGTGTGTTTAATGGACACTGGTGTTCTGTCAACGAAGGCACTATATATAAATGGGACGGTGATAGCGACTAAATCCGTCTAGTTACCTAACTTCTTTGTTACATCAGGCCATATATAAATAGAACACGAACAAAATGTTTTAGAAGACATCAGACCACAAAGAGTCCGAAAATCGGCAATTGAACTGATATATTTTAGTGATATACCATGGAACAAGTTATATCTATTTTTGGTCTTGTCTATTTTGGCCGTGGGAAATGCCCGCGGCTGAACATTTTATTTCCAGAAGACCGCGGCTGGATTATCCGGCGGTCGAACCATCCGAGGCCGGACTAGAGGGCTTCTACTGTAATAAAATGCAGCTTAATAGTTGGAATAAGCATCATATAAACTATTAAATCATCTCATTGTAACATGAATTGCAATAACTGTTAGATAAAATAACAATAGTTAATGTGTTTGTTTTACAAATTTGAACTGGAAATTACTGTTTCATAATTTCTGAATACTGCCAAAAATCGCGGACACAATAAGTAGCATGCACATTCCTGTACTCGGTGTCTGTCCTCTTGCGGCCGCAATTAGCGGGGATCCTCAATTAATAGAGAACATGTTATTCCTGCGGGAAGCTGATCGTCGTTTGATTGACAGTTTGTTGTATGTGTGTGAACGAAATATTACCTTTAAATTTCATTATAATGAAATTTAAAAAATATAATACTGTTTAGTCATATTTTAATAAAACATTATGATTTGTTTAATTCAATATACTTTTTTATTAATTAACATTGTGTAATACCCGGAATGTAACATAGGGTTACTTGTAAGAAAGGGACTTATAGCCCTAAATTCCCCCTTTTGTAAATAGCAAATAAAGGAATTTTGAATTGAAAATAGGAGACTGCATTATCGAGGTTGCAAAATAGAGAGCATAAATGTTTAAACTATTAAATTAAGAAAAGTACGTTTAATTATTCCCAAAACTTGTTCCATTAATTCCGTATCTGTTACACTTACACATATTTCTGATGCTAATGTATTTTGAAATCCCGACAATAACGTTAAGACTTTTAAAAATTCTGCTTGAAAACTACAGAGAAAAATAAAATCCTTTTGAGTTCCGTAAAGATAACTTGTACTGTAGATAACTTACGTCCAACGACTTGCACGATGTTCAGCTGATTAAGGCTCCTCTTTTTTCCTCCCTTTCCTTCCCAGCTGAAGTGTCTGGCCAATTCATTTGTGAACAGCTTTTTGAAGGCCCTTCTTGTTGCATCCTCAATGCTAGACCCTCCTATTTGGCGCACGTATTCTTTCTAAACATAAATAATTAGAAATTATAAGTTAACTCACTATGATCATAAAAAGCCATGATAGGCTTTATTTTCATAGAGGCTAAAGGAATTGGAAAGAAACAAGCTGTCGACATAAGCAATTAAATAAAAGAACACAGTAGAAGACGTTTTCATTAAAATTTATTTTCTTTTAATTACAGTTAACTTCCAGTATGTGCTTTTGTATCCTTTGATCCGGCACGACTTTAAGAACAATTATACAGTATTGACAGAAACAAAAATAAAAATTGAGCGATCAAGTTTGTTTGGGATCGAAAGTCGCCGCGAAGCAAACGCTGAGTCGTACAAAGTGTATTCCTCAGTCTAATATAGGTTATTGGGACAGTCATGACACTCCGTCAATTAGGTTGTCCGACTGAACCACCTGGGGACTCCAGTTACGCAAGGAACAGTGGCTTGGAGCGTCAGTGTGGATTTACTAGCACTCGTAGTAGTTGCCGTCCGAGTTGACAACACAATCTCTATATAATCACAATCAATAAATAAATTAGATTAGGTGTTTGTTAATTTCGCTTTAGAATAACGTAGGAATACATTTTTTAATTTTCTCTAAAACCATTTAAGCTAATCAAAGGTTTGAAATAATAAATTCTTTGTTTTTTAAGCTCTTTAAAATGGTTTGTTATGTTAGTTGAACTTGAAAAATTATTGTAAAAAAGCCAAAAACCCATTTTTTGCCCTTTTGAAACCCTGTTAACATTGTCCGTTCTGGACATTCTGGTTTGCAAACTTGATCAAATAAATGCTGCCTCACACCCCTGTGACAAATTTTATCAAAATTGAAGGTTCCGTTCAAAAGTAATCGTGTTCACGGATACCCACACAAATATGTATAAATGAATTTGAACTATCGGTGTTTTTGGCTTCTGGCGACCTCAACACCAAAAAGTAACATGGTCCCGGGCTTAGGTCTTACCGTGACTACTACCGTAATAGCGTATTCCCTAAAGGTAAAGTAGCTAAAATGTTGCTTACCACTTGCTTTGACTTTTCCTGATCATTGAGGAGTAGTTGTTCCAAATCGTCTAAATCTTCTGTTTCTTTCAGGGGGAACAACTTCTCAATAGAAGACGTATCCTCTATCGGCTGTCTTCTAGCTGGCCCGTCTTGCAGAATCTCTAATATTGCTGTTACATCTATTTTTGTTTGCAAAATCGTACGTTCCATTGAATCAATCTGATCTAAAACAAAAGCATAGGCTAGATTCAAACAAACATAAGTACATATTTACACAAGCCAAATCAAATACTTGTTCATATAGGTTTCCAACGGCATTTTTAAAACCATCTACACCAAGTTGAATTAACAATATGCTACTAAGATTTTGTTGTAAACTCCTAATTAATACAAATTAAATTGAGAATTTTTATTTTTTGATAATATTTAAAAGTATATATTACTTTATAACGTTTAATGTCATATATCTCTAATATTAATATCATAAATCAGGTGATATTATTGTAATCGTATTGTGTAATTGTATCACCGATATAATAGCAATATTATCGCAATATAAAATTGTCCACATTGATAATAACGGTGGAGTCGGATAACAAAGATTCCCCGACCTTCATGTAGGCCTTGCAGTCTGAACATTATTGTAGCCTAGGTAAGACTAAGGTAACAGGGAAGGAATAGAATATACGGACTGCACTATTCGAATGAGACAACAGGAAACCCATGAAACTGAAAATGAAGTGCAAGTTAAAATCTATCAATATGGTGCAGTCCGCTAACACTACTGGTCCGATAATGGAAGCCTAACAATTTATTTTTTTAGCAACTGCTTGAATGTGGCTTGTACTAAAAAGTGTTTTGGTTTAGGGAGTCTAAATATGACCTTCTTGCCTAAGCCTAGCTAATTTGAAATAAATTTAATAACTTCAGCCTGACAGCCTATTACTCAATAGCTTTTAATGCATTTAATAACTTTGTCCTAGCACCTAGACCTACACCTGACAGCCTATTACTCAATAGCTTTTAATGCATTTAATAACTTTGTCTTAGCACCTAGACCTACACCTAGGCCTAGCTAAGATGCCATTGAATTCTGAACTAGGCCTAAATACAGGCTTTGATTATAAACATTGTTTATAACAACAAGGGTTTATAACTTACATAGTTTATACAAAACACAAAACCTGATAAAAGGATTTAAGTCTATAATGATCGCACTTTTCAAAACCTGTCAGACCTTAAGTTAAAATTTGGAGGTTGTCAAAGGCAGGCTAACAATAGAACTAACCTTTAAACCATTTGGTTATTTCTTACCTCAACAATAACTACAAACAGATAAATAATACATAAAACTCATGACACACTAGCTAATATATTTCCAACTTACCTCAAGTTTAAGTCAAGAGCTAAGCAGACAGACAGAATCCACAATTTGACAGCTAGCAGTCCGCCATGACACCGAAACCGCCAGATGGAGAAAGGAGAAAGACAACGACGAACCGCGACTCTGGCGGATTTTCGTCCAACCATGTTTCAGATAGGAATAACATATTGTATACAGATCGTATCTCTTTCTAGCAAATCTTATAAACTTAAAAAAGTTACTTAATACAACATTTACGATGGAATATTTTGGTTTATTTTTCGTTTTGATGTATTAGCCGTATTTTTCGTTTTCCTAAAAAAATATTTATTTGTTGATATATAATATGTATACGATCTATATCATTAATACCAATACGTTCAATATACGTTGATACCAAATATTTACGTATATGATACATAGTGTGCTGCCTGGGTAAGCACATTGCAAGCTAATAATAGCAAGCGTTGCTTTCATGAAAAAAGTATAAAACAAAATTGACCATACGTTTAACATGGAATAAAACTAAGTAAAATATGTTTGGGGAAACCGGTAATTAATTGTTCCTTTATTAAAACTTTTTAAATAGTTGTGGATAAAACTTGTAAATATTAAAATTTAAGTTTACAAATTCCAAAAACATAAGTTGTGACCTTTAGAAATCCTGCAAAACGTTCCCATTTTCTGGTCACTCTTTCTGTCTTTGCAGCCCTTTCTAATTATCACTAGTTGCTTTGCCATTTTATCGTCAAGTAAATCTTTTTATCAAACAATATCGTTACTTGGCTAAGATTGTCAAAAGTATACTCCCAATCCAAACATTTTCAAGAAAAGAAAGATTAAGATTATAATCTGGCCAAAAGTTTAAATTGAATAAGCATTTTAAAATGTGTTAAATTACAACAGGTAAAGTGAGAACAGTTAGTGTTTGTTTGTCAGTCACACTTGTTAAAGTTTAAACCAGTGTACTATTATTATGTTACGAATGGATTATTTCAAGTATGGATCGTGTTGCTCCACATATGTGATTTCATATCGCATAGTACCACAAAAGAAGTAGTTGTGATGCATCTACTTCGGATATTAATATTAATATAGTTTATTGAATCCATGAAGGATAGTTATTACAGTTTTGTTCAAATGATGTGGTTAATAGACGAATATAAGATATTACTCGCCTACGGCTCGATGGGGGCTCCGCCCCCATGCCCCCTTAATGGTTGCCCTAAATTTGTAGAATAATTAAAATTCAAGTATGTAATAGGTTAGTTCCACGGAAGATGTAGACATTAAAGACAGCAACAAAACGGTTTAATACAATAAATTCACAATCAATAGTAAAAAAGCCTTCTCCTATGAATCAGTTTTAAGACCCCTTAGTAAAAATTGAAATTGAAATTTAGAAATTACGCCCCTTTTAAGGGTGAAGGGGATGAGATGCTACATAATTTTAAAGGGCCGAGCTTGTAGAACATTTAAAAATAATATAATCCTGATAAAAAATATATCGGTATGGCAGTACTTTTACCGGATCAAACAAAACCACAAAAAACTATAAATTAGAAAATGTATATAATTTCATATTTTCACAGTTTTTTTTAACAACTACTATACTGAAATTGAAAAATGGCTGCACCTATAGTAAGACAGAGATATGGTCATATTTTAATCTAAATTTGTGGTTTCTATGTGCCATAACAGTAAACGAAAAATGTTAAAATAGAGCAATTGGTGTGAAAGAATTTCGATATCGTGAAAGTACGCTCCTTTTCAAGGGTAAAGGGGGTGAGATACTGCCAAATTGCAAAGGACCTAACTTGTAGAGCGTCTAAAATAGAACAAATTACTGGCGAAATATAAATCAATATGGCAGTATATTTTTCAGTTTAAAGTAATTTACAAACACTTTACATGAAAAATGTCAATCAGTTCGTGTTTTTTTCAATTGTTTTTGTCTTAACTTTGAATGAAATTGATCAATGGCTGCTAAAATAGTAAGAACTAGTTGGGTCTATAATATTTACCAAGTTTGGGGCATCTGTGCTCCATAATAGTAAATAAAAAATATTAAAATGACGAATTGTTTGTGGAAGAATGTATAAAGTTTGAAATTACGCCCCTTTTAATGGTGAAGGGGGTGAGATACGCCAAAATGTCTTCGAACCAAACTTGTAGAGCGTCTATAATAGAATATAGTAATGGCAAAACATATTTCAATATAGCAGTATATTTACCAAGTTAAAGTGAATTACGAACACTACGTGAAAAAATGTTGAGAATTTTGTGTTTTTACAATTTTCGTGGACTAAAATTCGATTGAAATTGGCAAAAAGCTACTAGTATAGAAAGAACCTGTTGAGGTCATAATATAAATAAAAATTTATGCATAGATATTACATAATAGTAAATAAAAATATCAAAATAGCGCAATTTTTGAGAAATTTTTTATAAATTCTGAAAGTACACCTCTTTTTAAGGGTGAAGGGGGTGAGATACGGCAAAATTGTATAGGACCGAACTTGTAGAGCGTCTAAAATAAAATATAATACTGGCAAAACAATACATAAATTTTAAAGTACATTTGCAAGAATAATGTAATTTACAAACAATTGACACAAAAAATGTTAAGAATGTACAGTTTTTTCAATTTTTTTAGAATTAATTTTTATTAAAATTGACCAATGACTGCAGCTATGGTTATATCTAGTCGAGGTTATAATATGTACAAAATTTCAGGCATTTAAGTGTCATATTAGTAAATAAAAAATATTAAAATAACGAAATTTTTGTAAAGGAATTCATAAATTTTGAAAGTACACCCCTTTTTAAGGGTGAAGGGGATGAGATAGTGTAAAATGTCACAGGACATAACTTGTAGAGCGTTTAATTCCCAAACAACGATTTTGCCTCAGATTCGAGGTAGGACCTCTCGTTCAAAAGTTATAGCGAATATAGAAAACCCTTACATATTCAGTTTACCGATGTCATCCCTTTTTATTTTTTTTGAGGGGGTTAAAATTTGAAAATTCAATGTTTTGGGATTTTCCCTTTGTATTGACCATACAAACTACGTGTGTACCAAATTTCAAGTTTCTAGCTCATCCGGACTAAAATTACGATTTCTCTATTGTTCTAGAACCGGCATTATCCCACTACTTACGTTCAAAAATCCGGAAAAAGAGAAAAATGTATTTTGTGAGTAAACGAGTAGAGATACGGCAAAATATATAAGGAAAGAAATTGTAGATATTAAATAGATCTATCGAAATAACAATTTAAAAAAAATTTACGATCATCCGTTTAGTCACTAGAGCCCGAAAATAAAAAACGGCATTTCATTAAAAACGCTCTGGAGGCTTAACGGTGCGAGATACGATAAAAAGTCAAAGGACCGAAATTGTAGAAAATTAAATTCCCTATCGTAGTATTGTCCTCAGATATTAGATAGGACGAAGCGTTTGGCCGCTAGAGCCAAAAAACTAAAATTACAATTTAAAAAATCCGCCATTTTGAATTTTCTTTAGTAGGTTAAAACTACAAATTTGCAAGTTTAAGATTTTACACTTAGCATTGACCGTTCAGGCTAGACGTATGCCAAATTTCAAGTCTCTAGCTTTAATGGTTACGTCAGAAGTTCGTATCCCATATAAGTGAGTGAGTGAGTCAGTCAGTCAGTTACACATGGGGCTGTATATATTATAGACTCGCCTACGGCTCGATGGGGGCTCCGCCCCCATGCCCCCTTAGGAGTTGCCCCCTAGTTTGAATTAATAAAAAGTCAAGTTTGAAATAGTTTAGTTCCACACAAGATCTGAACAGCCAAGACAGTAACAAAACCATCTAATACTCTAAATTCACAAATCAATAGTAAAAAAAGCTTTAATAATCTCCTATTAGTAGGAACCTAAAACCTCATACAATGAACAGGCTAGTTGAGGGCTCAACTCCAACGACAGTAACAGAAGCCGCCAATACACACTACTCACAATAAATAATAATAAGCTTTGAAATTTGCCCACGGCTCATGGTTTAATCCCACTCCCTAGTTCCCCTTAATTCGTTAAAAAATATAATGGAGTTGTGAAATATTAATGAACTATGTTAATAGTAATGCTCAAAAGTTGTTGTGTAAAAATTTGGGAGATACGATTATGATTGCACATGATTGAGGTAATAGCTGTATTCTGAAAAGATATAAAAAGAATAAAATTATAAGTTTATATAGAGGATCGTTGTGTGTAATAGAAGAAAAAAGGGACAAAATCAAGATATTTGAAATTAAAAAAATATGGTATAGGCTATGATGCTTCAGTTCCGCCACGGGGTGGCCAAGAAACGCAGGAATCATATATGTACCATATAAAGGAACGATAACAATCTCAAAATGAAGAAAGTTGCAACTTAAGCACCATAAAATCGGCGTACATTATGCATTTTCAACCAATGGTAGTAATCCAATGGTAGTAAACCAATGATAGTATAGAATACCAATTGTGAAATAATAGCCAAAAAAGAATTATTGGTTAAATTAAAATATACTGAAAGAGTTACAATAATTGATAAGCATAGAATAGGTTTCAATTACAACAATAATAGGGTTAATCGAGACTTTAGGTGAGAGCACTGCATTGAGGAAGTTTGACGGACAAAGTGGCAGCGAGAAAAATAATTACTATTGAGTTTAATTCAATTGGTTATTATAATATTTCTCAGCCTGATGGGTCATCAGATATGTAGTTGGTCTTAAAAATACATCGGAAGTAGGTAAACGTTAGCGAAGGTAAGAATGGAAAGTCCAATCGTTCTATAACTTAATATGTTCAATCGTTTCCTAAACTAATATCTAAGCCTGATTGGACAGCAGCAAATAGGTCAAAGACCGGATGTCAATCGTGTTGGGACACGTTTAACTCTTCAAAGTAAAACTGCACCAGAACTATCAACTGAAGCGCTATATTCAATCTGGGGATTCATATAGAGAGACAGCATACAAATAGTAGAAAATTTATAATTACTGTAGGTAATTTTTTGTGCGAAAACCTACAAGAAATTTTCCAGCATGAGAAAAGACCTAAAATATTTTTAGCAAATGATATAGAAATCAAAGCGGACAACACCTGAATGTAAAGATACGCTTTCGATTAAGTAAACTTCATTTTCAATAATACACAGCAATCAGAGGGAAAACCATACGCAAACAACTGTGCGACCAATTAAGTATATTATCGGGAAGAGGTGTAGTTAAAAGATATCATTTAAATACAAGCGAGAACTAAGCGACTATAATAGCGCTCCAAGCGACATCTTTAAGAACCAAAGTACATCCTAACCGACACCTCGTCTTTTTAGAATTTTTTAAAACTTGTAAGTTGAAAATTCGTAGTTTCTGGGCATTCAATAATACACAGCAACCAGAGGGAAAACCATACGCAAACAACTATGCGACCAATTGAGAATATTATCGGGAAGAGGTGTAGTTAAAAGATATCATTTAAATACAAGCGAGAACTAAGCGATTATAATAGCGCTCCAAGTGACATCTTCAAGAACCAAAGTACATCATTACCGACACCTTGTCGTTTTAGAATATTTTATAATTTGTAAGTTGAAAATTTGTAGGTTTTGGGCATTAATAATGTATAATCATAGCGAGTATTACCCTGGTAAATTAACCGCTCTCAATGCATCAAAACACCGTCGTCTACACAAGACGTTCATGATTATATAGGATACAACATTTGTATCATACACGGGTGTAGTTGAATGAGAACATTTAAACACGAGCGAGAACTAAACCTGCAGAGTGATCTACGATACCACGCAGTGATATACGCTGATACGGCTGAACTACGTTACCGACAAATCTTTATTTTTTTACCTTTTTTATAGTTTAAAAGTAAAAAAGGTTGTATTTTTATGATTTTCCCTAAGTTGAAACATCTCAAAGAATGTCCATGCCAACTTTCAAGTCTCTATCTTAAACGGTCGCTTCAGGAATTTAAGATCATCAGTGAGTCAGTCAGTCAGTGAGTCAGTTACACATGGGGCTGTATATATTATAGACTCGCCTACGGCTCGATGGGGGCTCCGCCCCCATGCCCCCTGAGGAGTTGCCCCCTAGTTTGAATTAATAAAAAGTCAATTTTGAAATAGTTTAGTTCCACAAAAGATCTGGACAGCCAAGCCAGTAACAAAACTATCTAATACTCTAAATTCACAATCAATAGTAAAAAATGCTTTAATAATCTCCTATTAATAGGTTTTAATACTCCTCCTTAGTAAATAGTTTTAAAAAATTGAGCTGTGAGATAAATATTATTTATGTAAATATGTGAGATAAATATTATTTATGTAAATATTCTAGGTGTTATGCTTGATGGAGGGTCCAACCCAATAATTGGTTGCCCCAATTCCGTAAATTACTGTCAAAACCTCATACAATGAACAGCCTAGTTGAGGGCTCAACTCCAACGGCAGTAACAGAAGCCGCCAATACACACTACTCACAATAAATAATAATAAGCTTTGAAATTTGCTCACGACTCATGGTATAATCCCACTCCCCCTTAATTCGTAAAAAAATATAATGGAGTTGTGAAATATTAATGAACTATGAAAATAGTCATGCTCAAAAGTTGATGTGTAAAAATTTGGAGATACGATTATGATTGCACATGATTGAGGTAATAATAGCTGTATTCTGAAAAGATAAAAGTGGAATAAAATTATAAGTTTATATAGAGGATCGTTGTATGTAATAGAAGAAAAACGGGACAAAATCAAGATATTTGAAATTTAAAAAAATTGTATAGGCTAAGATGCTAGTAGTGTGTTTTGGTCACTTTTAAAACCGGCCACGTGCCCACGGAGCCACGTGCCGCGGCAGCTGGCGCCAGCTGCCATGTCACATAGCTTCCGGTGGGGGTTAGAGGGTATATATGAGATGCTGTAGTTATATTTTATGTTATATAGGTTGGGGTGGAGATGGCGATAGTGTTGGCGTTAGGGTGAAGTGAATTTGCGCATAAAATTAAAATTAAAAGTTAGTTCAAAATTGAAATTCGTCGGTGTTAACGAAACTCTAACAGTTGAAGAAAAATTAAGAGTTAGTTCAAAATTGAAATTCAAACTTATAACTGAGATGCGGAAAATATGTCAAGGTCATCCAGAGTAAGTTTTAAAAAATTCTATCCAACTATCACCAGAAATAGTTTTAAGTTGAAGTAGTTGGTGATAGCGGGATAATTGATTCGTGCCATGGGAGAGGTGTTTATCGTTTGAAAGTTGGCGATCGAATGAGAAGCGCCGCCTAGGGAGAGGGCTTATAAAACGGCAACCTTCCCCCACTACCCCTTCCCCCACTCCTTTAGACCAATAACCGGTCGCCGACTCTATGTGGTGAAACTGAACTAGACATGGCGGCCGCCATGGATAATTCTAACCTCAAACCTTAGTTTTGCATTGGTGAGCATGAGCCACCCCCACTCCTTTACCTTTCTTTTATACTTTTAAAACCGAACAGATGTTCGGGCAGGTGTTGGGGGCAGAAATGTTAAAATATTGGGGTGGAGATGGCAATAGCGTTGGCGGTCGGTTGAACTGAATTTGCGAATAAAGTAACTAGGGTTGAACTAAAAGTATACATAAATTAAAAGTTAGTTGAAAACTGAAATTTGACGGTGTTAACAAAACTCTTAATAGTTGAACAAAACTAAAAGTTAGTTTAAAACTGAAATTCAAATTTATAAATAGGATCTGGAAAGTATGTCAAGGTCATCCAGAGTAAGTTTTAAAAAAGCCTACCCAACTACCACCAGAAATAGTTCTAAGTTGAACTAGTTGGTGATAGTAGGATAGGTTGAAGTAACTTTTGAATTTTATTAGTGAACATACAATTAATGTGCAACAGCAGAGTTTAAACAAGTTGAACTTTTGTGATGAATTACAGAGTTGTAAATGCAAACACCGACGACGATGAGAAGGTAAATGCAGAGTCCCCAGATGATGTATTTGAAAAGCTTGAACAAATGTAACATTTCAAGTTGGTTTTCCCGTTCCATTTCCAATCGTTTAATTTCCAATTTCAATTTATCCTCTTCCATTCTAGTTACGAAGGGAACTTCATCCATCATATCCATCATGATTGTGTTAGTGTTTGAAATTTTAGTGATGTTGATAGTTCAGAAGTCGAAGACGGAATAAGAAGTAAAAGGGAGAAATGTTAGTTAAATAAAGAAGTGGTGGGGGGAAGGATGAATTACAAAGAAGTGGTGGGGGAAAGACGTTGCTCTTCATTATTACCATCAGTAGTGTCAGATGGTGCAGGAGTTAGATTTAGTAAACTGTCTTCGTCTAAACTTTCAACCTTATCACAAATAGGACAATCGTATGTTATTTCCAAATTCATTTTGATGGTTGTAAAATTATCTACAAGTTCTTGTAAAATATTAAAAATGTCTTGTAACTCTTCTTTAGAGTTTATTTCAAAACTAGAATTCATTCGGGCTAATGGAGAGTTGTTCATTGTTGGAGAGTCGGTGATGGAATGAGGATCGGCGCATAGGGAGGGGGCTTATATAATGGTGACCTTGAGCAGGCGTCTAGGGAGGGGGGCTGTCTAGGGAGGGGGCTTTTATATGGGGAACCTTGAGCTTATGATTAAATAAAATGTTTAGTTCTTCTTCTTCGTCTTTTAATTCAATTATTTGAACCGAAGTAGTTGTTTCATCCTCTTCACTCGATGAAGAAAACAATTCACCAGGATTTAAATATTGAACTACAATTCTGAACCATCTTATAGGATATTCGTCAATGATAGAAAGTAAGTTTTGAAACAATTCTTCCATCTCTTCCCTGTCAGTTATTATATGTTCAAACTTGATAAATTTGTTTTCCATGTTGTTAGTTAGAGTGTTGGAAGTGGAATGATTTAATATTATATAAAAATTAGAACTAGTGGTGGGGGGAAATCTCAAGGTCATCCAAATGAAGTTTTAAAAAAGAGTATAAAACTGAAATTACACATTTGATGGTTCTACAGGATCGGAATACCAATCTGATCTGTATTTACATCTTTTTATCATATGTGTACAAAAATCATCTTGATGAGAATTGGTGCGTTGACAATGAGCAAGATCTAGAGGGTGAAATTTGAAACATCTTTGAGGACAACATGTATGAAAATATCTTGATTTGTAAAATTTGAAAGTTCGCAATTCCGGTGGTGGTAGTTGTTTTGTTTTGCATTTGCAATAACAAGATCCGAAGAATTCACATTTAGTACAAGCTAACCCATCCACCATCATTGGTCCTAAATCTGTACACTGTTGTTCACAACAGTAACGAGGTTTGTACTTGTATTTTTGCTTTTCCATGTTGACGCTGCGGAGTCCAGTGAAAGAATAAGAGTGTATAGTGTTGAATAGTGAGTTTTATGTACTGTGAAAAGTGGTGGGGGTAATTTCAAGGTCATCCAAATGGAGTTTTAAAAAATTATACCTTACAAGTGTAAGGATTATTAAAATTTAGGAAGTTTGTTTCTCTTTGTTTTCTTCAGACTTTTTCTCTCTCTCCGCCTTAGCCATAGCAACAAGTTCTTCTGTTGATAATGGATGTACTTCAGGAAATTTTAAAATTAATTTAGCTTGATATCCTTCTTTAGTTAATACATCTAAATCTTGGGTCATTTGTTCAACGGTGTTGTAGTCTTTTCCATAGATTTTTCCATCAAGTTGAATCATCATTCTGTACAACATTTTCTTAAATAGGTCTTGTCGTGGTGAGAGCTGAGAAGCAAATGATTATTTATACAAGTATCACATCCTTTTTATTAACTCACATTGATCATGTGATTCTTTAGTTGTAGTTTTGTCTGTCAAAAGTTATTCAACATTGGTAATACTTTTGGAACTTGATGTTATGTTGACCAGTTGGCGATGAAGAAGTTGTAGGTTGTGTAGAAATAAATATTTCATCATCGCAATATTTTGTTTTAGTGAACATCCTTGTATTAGTAGCACTAACATCAACAGTTAAGTGATAACCACCGGTAAGTAAAACTCGCATTTCGTTGGTTAAATCTTCGAGTTGTTCAAAAGTTGTAATGGTGTTGGTATCATAAGATGCACATTTGACTTTGAGAGACATCTTTTAGTTTTTATATTAAGCGATAGAGTGAGCGAGATGTGTACGGTACGAAAGGTAGTCGTAGACTGATGAATTTTACAAGTAGATTTTCGCTTTTATAATCACACAAAAGTGGGTCAAGGTCATCCCGTGGAATTTTTAAAAAAAGCAACATATTGTAATGTACAAAGACATCACAATATGTTGCTTCTTTTAATTTTTTTGTTTTTTCTTTATATCATATTTATTGAAAAACAATTACAAACAAATAGTTACAATGTTATGTACAAACTAATCAGTAGTAGGTGTTACATGAATAGTTAGTTCAGTTGAGTTGTTTCCACTTGGTCCGTGCGAAACCAAATAGAGTGCGCCGGGTTGAACTACACGAAGATCCTCATTTTGAAGAAGTTGTACAAAGCGTCTTGGTAGGAAGATCTGAAATTTTGGTTCATCACCAACTGTATATGGAGCCTCGCTTAATGTGCAATTAATAGCATCACCTACTGAAGTTTCCATTTTCTTAATCGTATGAATGATGTAGTGTTTTTCTTCTTTTAGTTCAGAACATTTCTTTGTAGGTAGAATTGATGATTTAGAATGAGCGTTGAACTGATCAACTAAACTTTGAAGTAAGTTCTGTGATGCCATCTTGATGTTGTTGTTAATCTTCTTGTTAATAAGAATGTCCGTTGGAGATGTTGTCTCTTCGGAGGTTAGAGTAATACTCATGCTGCGTCATGGTAGCGCTCTCGCTTTTATAATCGACACTACCCCCACTACTGACACTACACCCACCACTTTGTTGAAGGAAATTGTTCAAGCGGTAGGCATTCTTTAAAGCGCACTGCGACCTTCGATGTTTAAAACTTTTTGATGAAATACAAAGTTCGTTGAAGTAGCATTGGAAATCTTTATCAATTATTGCATTAATCACTTCGTTGCTTGTAAATGATTGTATCCAATTTGCTTTTTCCAATCCCCTTGTGTAGATAATTTTAAACTCTTTGCAATAATGATTCATAATGTGCGGTATCATGTTATAATTAATGAAACCTTCATCCCATCTTAAGTTGTGAAAATGTTTGTTCAACCATTTGTTTGTAACTTTCGCTTTAGTTGTTAGTCTATTAAATGGTACTGGAGGTTTGAACAAATAATGATAAACTACTGATGTGTTCATGTCCAAGATTACTAATTCTTTAATAATAAAATTACCATCATTTCCTCGGAAAGCTTGAAATTCAATTATACCTCTTTTAACTTCCATTATATGTGGCGCATTAGAAAACGAAACCCGTTTATTCATGATGAAGTCTTACTAACAACTGACTTAAAAATTGAATGAGCCGATGTTTATAACAGACAGGATTGTTCTTCTTCTTTCACTTCTTGTGCCACTTCATCAATATTAAAATTGGTGTGATAGTTGTTTAATTGTCTCCACATTTCAACTTCTTGAGGTATTCTATTAAAGATTGAAGTATCTACAGGACCGTATAAAATTGGAACAAAAGGTTTTTTGTCCAATGTATCAATTAGATAGTCTTTAATTATTGCACTTGAAAATATTAGTTGTTTCAAATATCTGGTGACGGGACCGGTAGTACAACTTAAAGTGTAAAATTCTTCTTTAGTGAAATATAATTTAACATTATGTGTAGTTAAATCTCTGAAGCGAACAATTTGTCCTCCACGATGTTTTACTATATCAACTTCAATATTTGATTCCAATAAACTTAATCTTGTTCTTCTTCCAAATGTGTTGTTACTTAAATAGCACTCCAAAAGATGTAAATGTTTCATGAGAGATTCCCAAGTAGTTTCACTGAAAGTAACCATTTTGTTTCCATGATTTAAAATAACAATTGGTGAATAATCCATTGATTTTAAAATTCCAACTGATATACTTTTTGTCATGCATGAAGAAATTGGGTAGATAATCCGAAGAAATACTTCTGTTAAAATATTGGTTGTAATGTTAACTTCAACCTTCTTCCTTTTTACTTCTTTTTCAGCTTTTTCTTCTTCTCTCTTCTTATGTTTGTTGAATTTTAGGAACTCGTCCATTTCTCGTTCAACTTGTTTTTCTATATCTGAACTATTATCATCCATTAGAGGTGTATTTTCTTCTCCGTTAGTAGAATTCATCTTGCGAATGATGTTTCCCATACGACGGTTGAAGATAGAATGAAGTTTCTACTAATTATTTTCTCGCTTTTATATTTTTCGTAAAATCCTTGAAATTTATACAATTACATAATTGTTTGTTTTCAACTTGTCTTTCACAAATGAAATTCTAACCTCAAAAATTAAAGCAGATAATTCTAACCTTAAAAATTTGCAGTTGTTATACAATTCTTCTTAAAGTACATTCTTCACAATTCCGGTCAGCGGTGTGTAAGTAACTATTTTATCATGTAGAATTAGACAGTATGCCGAAGTTCCATCCGCTACTGGTTCTTCAAATTCCATTTCAATTTTTATATCCACACTTGATGATTTTACCGATTCATTTTGTTTTGAACAATCGATTACAATTATTGGAGCCTTGGAATAATACTGGTCAGGTGATAATAGTGGTGTATTAGTCTTTCCATAATATGACGATTGAAATCTTGCATACATATCGTATAAAATAGAAAAACGTTTTTTGCTGAACATGACATTCAAATTGTCATAGGGAAAGAATTGAGAGTTTAGGAAAACTTTACAATTCTTTATTTTACAGTGATCAAATTGACCAGCATTTGCAGTGATAACATCTTTTCGCTTAGTTTGAAAACCGAGTATTATGTACCTTGCTCGTTCCAAGTAAGTTGATGTCTTGACGGTCCATGTTTGTCGTTCTGTCTGAGGTAGTGTAGGGTATTCATGAAATTCCCAACTTCGGAATGGCATCACAATATCACGGTCAGATTTCAACTTTCTCAATAATAGGATTCTATGTTCATCAGCCAATCTTACATGAGGTACTCTCCAAACAACTTTATCCAACTGTAGTTGCCATTCCAGTTTATCTTCCGTAGTTGCAGGGTCTGCAAGTATCAAGTCCTTATTAGTTGAAGATCTGAGTAATACTAATTCTTGTTTGACATTTATTATTACCCGTTTGTAATCTTCAGCGAATCCCAAAAGCAATCGTAAAGGTACATGAAAATCAAAGTGACCGTTGGAAGCTGGTGTTATAGTGTCTTTATCGGGGGCAACCCATCCGGCGGTGACTATTGAATTCTTCTCATGCGGTGTTAATGATGTTAATCCTTTCAATGTCGTTGTTAAACCAACCTTTTTTGTTGAATCAACAGTCACCCCTGATATTTCATATCTTATTTCATCAAAAAGATATGCCATCGGGTTATTTATAAAAGGAACTGTTGAAGCAGTTTTTCCATCCAATTTTAATACCCGTCCTTCGATGTACAAGTAACTTTCACACGGTAAAGTGTAAATATCTTGTTGTTGAATGGGGATCCTTATTTCATCGTTATTGTTTAATTTTGATGAAGTGTAAGGGTTGTGCGTGTGATATTCCTTCTCCCATAGTGTTTCGTCGAACGTTGGTCCTTGAGATATATCCAGGATATCCATCGCTGTTAAGTTTCAATCCAATCTTCTGTAGAAAACGAATGTTGTCCGATGTTAACTCTTCCAATGTTGAGGAGCTACTGAGCTCCCGACTCTTCCGTTGCGGTTTAAATGATAATCCCATGTTGACTTTTATGTTGCTGCTCTGATGTGTATCCGTATAGTAATTGTTTCTCCTCTAAAGTCAACACTATGACCGTCTTGATCCAATATGTTCAGTACGATGTCTGAAATGAAACTGGTGTTTAACGGTAGGTATATCAAGTTTTGTGGCTTCTCAACAATTTTAAAACCGGGAGCCACTGTTGGATAAAATGTATGTAAAATATGTTGATTAACTCCATCTCTATACGATCCGTGTATAATGTTGCACGTGACATCGATACTATTTACTTTCAATATTGTTACAGTTGAATCACCTGAATGAGTAGTTCCAGGAGTTAAGATTTTCTTTTTTGTATCTGTAAATCCAAGTAAACTGCCAATCGACTGTTCCAAGCTGACATCAATATAATATTTTGAAGTTATTTCTGCTTTTAAAGTATTATTGTTTCCTTTAACGGTAATATTGTCTTCTCCGAGTTGTTTCTGTAATAATTGGTTTATATCATCAATTTCATAAGCTCCAGTAGGAAATGTAATTATTTTCAATTCTGAGTATTTTCCTGTAGCATCCTTAGTTTCATAATAATGTAGTAAATTATTCTTCCCTTCCGTAACATTGGGAATTGAGTTGTAGGTAGTCAAATCAAGTAATGCCGCTTCCCATAATCGTTCCTTGGATAGACGCAATGCTGGGAACAGCGTACTTTTCAATGTGGATGAATTTCCACTCAATGACACTGTATACGATGACATCTTAAAGCTGACTGACACTTTTCGCTAGAAACTCCAAACATAAATGCCCACATATTTCAGTATTGTTAGGTTGTTCTTTTTTGTAATTGTAAAAAATGTTTTTTGAGTTTCGAAAATAATGTTGAAGTTCTTTTGGCGGTGGTAGATTGCCAAAACTGTCAAAGTAGTAAACGGTTTGTCCAAGCTTTTTATAGCATACCCAATGAGTACCTGGACCATAGGTGGAATCCAAATTTACTATTCCAGTTTCATTTTTCCATATTTTAGTTGGTAATGCATCTTTCATAAAAACCCCTCGAAAGAATGGTATTTTCAAACATTTCACATAATCATTTAACTGATGATTTGTTAAGGCTTTATTTGGAATTATCAATTGACTCTTCTTATTTAGTACACACGGTATGGTCTTAGGTATAAACCTGCTCCGTTTTTTACCATTTGCCAAACAGAAGTCTTCTTTACATTTGGCTTATGAGTTCTACGACGTCCTTTTTTAATGTTTCCACCTCTTTTGGGAGCGCCTTTCTTTGCAGGTCTTCCTCTGCGACGTTTTCCACCACCTAACTTTGCTTTCGTCTTCATGGCTGTAGTTACTGCCCAAGCCGATGCTTTTTCTGCAATACTTGCGTCACTTGATTTTACTCTTTGCCAAGCTTTTTCCGCTAGAATTTTATCTGCTATTGATCTATTTGTTGAATCTTTATACTTTGAATATGCTATATCGTGTTCCTTGCAAGCTTGATCTAATTTATTAATTCCAGGATCTCCTCTTGCTAAACGCTTTGCCAACTTAGTTCCAGGTCCACAATATTGATAACCTCCGGGCAGATGTAATTCGTATGGTAAAGCGTCTATTGTTCGATTTACAACAGCACCAACTGGAATCCGTCTAAGCAGGGATAATGCAGCTGATGTTATACCACGTCCTCTCTTGCCGCTGTCTTGACGATGACTGAGCGATACGGTCTTCATTATGTTGTCTTATATAACTGGCATGTTTACTCCACGAGATACTTTACACAAATGAATAACTTGTGCAAAATCTTTTATATTTAAAGACTTAGTTATTCAAATTAATTATATACTGATTTATAATTCTATTTTTAATCCAAGCTTCTCGTTCATCGGGTTGAATCATCACATGACTCGTTGTACTAGCTATATGATTGTGGGTATCAATAAGTAAATTGCCCACTATTCTTATTAAACAATCTAAAGTTACAGCATCTTTCGGATGTTGAGGATCTTGTAACTGCATAATACGTTTATCATTACAAGTATATGCGGTTGAATCACTTTTTGATGTTGTTATGACTTGTCCAATAGTAGCAGCAACATTTGAATCTTCACCTGGTAAAATATTAATTATTTTCTTCATCTTTGCATCATATTTGGTCCCAAAGTGTTTATCCCAAGTTATTGTTTGTTTCAATGTAACACAATCATCTTCTTCATAACCAGGATAAATATTTTTTATTCTTCTATTACGACCATCGTATGTACCTAATCTACCACCACTTGCAATTAATGTTTGTACCATAAGAGGTACATCTGAATCTTTTATACCAAATCTTCCATTTGTTATTGTTTTATGTCCTGCATCCCATTCATCATTTTTTCCTTGCATTAAATCAAACTTTTTATTTCCATGTATAAATTTATCTCCCCGCTTTAACACGGCATCTTCATGTTTTACAAAATTTGATGTTTCCTTTTTTAATTCTTTAGATAATTGTTCCATAGTAACAGCATCTTTTGGTTGAGAACCAAACTTTACATTTGTCAATGTTTTACCATGACAATCAATTCCATTAACATCTTGTAAAATACAGTTGTCCTTGATGTATTTTAGGTTTACAGCATCACCGTCTTCCTTTGGGTATCCAATGTCATTTATAATAAATTTATAAAAAGAAAATCCATGTTCAGTTTTTTCCGGTATTATAGAATGTAAATATTCTTTATTAACTGAATCTTTATTATTTTTGGGATTTCCCACGTTGGTTATTCTATAATTTCCAGCATCATACGTTTGTCCATCTTTTAAGTTATTACCCCATTGCAATTTTAAAGTATTTGAAAGTTCAGATAATAAGTACTCTTTAGTAATTGCATCAGAACTTTCAGTTGGTTTACCAACATTAATTATTCTATGTGATTTAACATCGTAAGTATTCTTATGTAATTTTAATGATGTTGAAGTAGCTTCTTTTACTGTCTTCAAATTTGCTCCATCAGTATCTTCTTCTGGATCTTTAACTAGTTTTAAACGTTTATTACTTATGCTATAGTCACCTTCAGGTGTTTGCGGTAATCCACTTCTTTTTCTGTCTTCTCCAACTTGTACTCCTAACGCGGAGTACCGTCCGAACTTGTCGACGCTCATGTTAGAACTGATACGTCTTACGCTTGCAACTCTTTTATATCCGCGGACAATTATACAACTATACCACGATTCCTAAGTTCATCAACTAGAGCCACCCATTCATTATTCAAACCCGTATGACCGGCTTCCATGGCTTCATGCAATAGTCTCATTCGGTCAACCAATTTATTGATGTCGTTGTAGTAAATCACATTTGTATTGTATAGATTTTTCATCAATCCTTTACCAGAGGTTGAAGTATCTCCTTTACTCTTTTTACCATGTTGTTCAAGAAGTGATAAATCCATAAGTGATAAAGATTTTCTTTTCAGTGGTTGTCTCACCGCTGGAGCAGTACGTAATGTGGGCAATTTTCGTGGAGGAAACAACTTTTTTATAACAATGTTATATTTTGTTGCACGTGAACGATTAATCATTGCATCCTTTAGGTAGTTTCTCTTATGAGCGTTAGTATTTTGTAAAATCTCTTTAAAAACACTTAAATCTTTGGATGAATATCTTAGTGGTATATTTTTAAAAATTAATTCATATAATCCTTTTGTTCCTTTATATCTATGCTCACCAATAATGATGTAATCGTCTTGAGTTATTTCAAGCTTTGAATCACCAATCTTTAATTCATTCCCATCAATTCTTGCTCCGTATATGTGTGATCTACTCAAATTCGGGTTTGATTTCATATCATGTAGCATTTTCATTATATATTTTCTTCCAAGAGGTCCATGTTGTAATATATCGCTACTCAATTGAGTTAAATTTGGAATAGATTGTTCAGCTTCAGGTATTGGCTGTTCTTCTCCCTTTTCAACAATTGGTTCTTCTTCTTCTTTTGCTTCTTCTTGCTCACTAGCACTTGTGTATGAATCATCATCTTCTTCTTTTTTTAATGCTTGTACTTCTTGTTTAGAAACTGGTAGTAAAACAT
This sequence comes from Neoaliturus tenellus, assembly GCA_030545055.2. Classification (NCBI taxonomy): domain Eukaryota; kingdom Metazoa; phylum Arthropoda; class Insecta; order Hemiptera; family Cicadellidae; genus Neoaliturus; species Neoaliturus tenellus. The sequence goes on along the minus strand of CM061535.1, from coordinate 56,515,381 downwards.
CTCCTTCATAACGAGGTTTACCAATAGTTTCTGATATCTGTTTTAAAGGTTCCGTAATAGGTTTAAATGTAGTCTCTAGAAATTCTTCTCTTTCACTTAAACCCATCCTCAATGCACGATTCTTCATCCTAATAGAATCACTGAGTGATTTTATTTCTTTTAATAGTTTTTCTTGATTCACCATGTTTACACTGTGAAGTTCAACGTGTAACTAGATGTAGCATCGGTAGTTCAACGCATAAATACAAATTTATCCAACCCTATACGATATCTACCATTTTTAATATCTTCTTCCTTCATAATAACGAGAAAGCTATATTTCTCATTCCATGCTTTGCCACACATCTCTTTAAATTTTTCAAATGGCATATCCGCATTTACATGATCATTATATATATGCTTTAAATTTGTTTCATCTTGCTTGAAGATGATCAACATATTTGCATTGTCTCTTATAAGTTGTTTTGGAATTTTACTGTATGTTTGACCAATGTAAATGCTATCAATATTATGATGTCTTCCCATAGCAAAATAATTCCTTATTGTGTCATGATTTTCACAAGAAACATCGTCAAATATAAAAATAGAAAATGGTTTTGCTTCATTTGGTTGCATAATTGTTTCACTGGCATTAAACTTGTAAAAATTTACTTCAGGTACACTTGCAAGTACTTTATCCAATAATTGATATTTTGGTTGTTGCAATGATTTTGAAAAAATGTATATATTGTTAAAACGCAATCCTTTAGGATTAGTTATAAGGTTAAAAACAACATTAGTTTTTCCACAATTTGAAGGACCAGTTATTAGACATCTTATCGTATTTGGTAGTAATTCACCATGTTTTCCATGATTTAACTTATCATTGTCAACTGTCAATTCATCAATGTTATTGATATTAAATCGATCTTTTTGTTGTACAATCTCCATCTTGTATAAAGGTTAAACACACAATGAGCTATTAAACAACTATACTAAGTCTTTTGAAGGAATCCAAGAGTCTTCACTTTTATCAAACCCTAACCACCGGACTTTAACCATATCCTTTTTTCTTTGTAAAATCTTCTCGACAAGATATACATCACCAACTGTTGATTTCAACAATTCATGTCCGTAGAATCCACCTTGAAGTAATTCACCCTTGTTATCCTTTAATAAATAGGTTTCAGGTATAGTTGGTTGCACTTTATAAATTGTAAATACTTCATTAGTCCAATTTGGTAGATATCTTTTACTAAATACACCTTTGTATTTGCTTATACGAACTTTATCGTTGACCTTGAACTTCTTTGGTTGCAATTTTTCTAATTTCGGTGTTGTATTATTTTTAATGCGTTGTAATACAATTTTCGCATTAGCACTGTTTACCTGGATAGGTTTCATTCCAATGGTACGATGATATTTGTTGTTATACTGTTTTATAAGTTGTGGTAATATGTCATACCACACATATGATCCTCGTTTTGAAAATTGTTTATACATCGCACCTTTCAATGTTCTATTGAATCTTTCAATTATTGAAGCTTTAACTTCAGAATTTGTAGAATAATGATTTATTTGATATTTCTTCATCAAAGCTCTAAAGTCTTTATTAAAATATTCTTTTCCATCATCGGTCTGTAGATGTTTAATTTTAAATTTATTTCTTTGTATTGTGGTTTCCATAGCTTTTGTAACACTTTTACCAGTCTTATCCTTCAATGGTAAAGCGTCAGCTATTTTAGTAAAACAGTCTATAATTGTTAAAATATATTTAAATCCTTTATTTAATTTACTGTGCGGTATCATTTCAATGAGATCAGCTTGATAAAGATCATTCATCCCTTTAATGATTGTACTTCTTCTTGGAAATCTTCTTCTTGCTGGTTTATGTAGTTCATTTACAATCTTGTCCTTCACACTTTCCATCTTCAGATGTTGCTTGTACACCGCATGTAAAAATACTGATCCATAGAATAGTTTATTCTCATTTATATAGCTTGAATATAGGTCAAGGCCATTTCATATTAGTGTAAAAAAGAGGGAACATGGCATTGGGCTTGCCATGTCCCCTCTTCTTTACGGAAAGGAAAAAGGAAGAAGGTAGAGGGCGAAGAATAGGTTTACTGGTCAATAGGGTTTAGAGAGTAGTGGCCGAATGGTAAAGTATTAATTTTATCTTCTAAAATATGGCGCTTGTCATCTTTGTAGCTTAATGCCCACTTTGTTTGTTTGACACTAAATAGTTGATGATTATAACTTCTAATAGTGTTGAACGTTGCAGTTGTTTCAACATTTTCAAACAAACATCTTTTATAATGTTCAAACTGTACGTTCTTCTTCAGGAAAGAAGTTTTTATTCCTTTGGCCTTCTTCGTGACTTGATGTTCGTTCCTCTCGTTTATGTACAGTTGAAATGAATACAGTTTGGACATTAATGCTACAATTTCCATCATCGGCACACCATTTGTTTCATCTTTAAATTTTCCCAATACTTTCTTATTTCTGTCATAGTCGTAATTTGGATGATCCTTAGGATAATCGGAAAAGTCGAAATCATCTTTATATATAAAGGTGCGTAGATCTTCATACATGTCATTTGTTTTAATCCAGTAAATTAGTGCATCCGTGTCCATATATGCAATACCAATGTTCTCTCTTCCATAATAGTTAACCATCTTCTTATAATGAAACTCGTACATATGTGTTTTTGAAATATCCAAGATTGACATTCCAAGATACAAAGGACGATCCATTGTAACTGACTTCTTGTTCATGGAAATAACAACTAGATTTTCATTAATAATTATAGATGAACCAAAGTTTGGTTGTTGCACCAATTTCTGTAATTTTACTGGATCAGTTACCAATTTGATATCCTTATGTTTCCTTTTGTTTTCCAAAGTCTTGCCAAATATTGCGTTATTCATTAATTTGAAAAAATCTTTTTGAAAACTTGATGTAGCGGTGGCTCTTCTTCTTGTGTTGTTGTCGATGTAAGGTTTTAACCAACAAGATTGAGAAAATTGTAGTACTCGATTAATTTTTGTAATTCTCAATCCTAAGTCTAAAGCTTGTTGTATCATCCAGTAATGTCCAACATATCGAGACTTGTCGGTTAAAGTCATCATTAATTTTGGCCATCTTCCAGTAGGGGAAATTTCAGTCTTCGGAAGAAGTGGTAAATCATAATGTTGATCATGAAGATGTTCAGGATATTCAAAATTAACATCAAAAATGTAACCAGTTTCACCATGCTTCGGTATATCCATTATGTTTCCAATCGATTCTGGATCTATCCATTTAAAATTATCATATGGAAGGGGATTCGACATTGCCCATCCGTATAAGTTATTTGCATCGAAATAACCTAGGAATGTTGTTGGTTTTGATGCATCATAATCGGGCAGATACTTGTTGTTCGCCTTGAAATGTCGTGTAACGCTTTGCGTCAATCCCCCTCGAACTCCTGACTCTAACATCATAACCATATCTATATCAGTAAGAAGTTGTATTTTACAATTTGTTTCTTTCAACATAGCTTGCCATGCTAATCCAGGTGAAGTGTACGAATGAAGAGGGTCCAATCCATATGCCGCAAAACATGTATTTCTAAATTCTTCCATTATATCACATAGTAAAGTTACATCCAATTTAACATAAAAATCTGAATATTCTCCCAATGTTCTAAATCCTAAATCGTTCCATACTTTACATGCATGATCATAGTCCTCTTGAGATATGTCCATGTCATAAAGTTTACTTTTGAATTCTTCTTTAGCCGGAAGTGATGTTTCATTAAATCTTTCTAAACTGTCTATGTAATCATATGGAAACACACCTTTCCGAAGTACCAAATCCAGTTTGTCGTTATTTACAATCTTCTTTGTTTCGATGAAATCTTGTTTCCTTAAATTTTCTGAAAGTTTGGATAAACTCGACGGCATAAATCTGTAGGAGTCCAAGAATCTTAGTTTCATGTTTCCAACTTCTTTGGAAAAACTTATGAACTTCTCTGAAGTTTCAGCTAACACATCGATTTTACCGTCGTCTCTTCCTAGTTCAGGTATTATAAAATGAGCATCGTACCCACTGAGGTTATGCAGAACCACAGGAATAAATAGTGGTAAACGATAGCTCAAGTTGCATTTATTACAAGCAGCACCCCTGTAATAACCTGTGAGGTGATCGTGATCTTTAACTTTATAATTCTCAATAGTAAAATCATTTTTGCATAAGAAACAACGAGTTGCATTTTCATGTTGAATTTCTTCTTCTTCCTCCATCGGTTTCATTGGTACAATATTTGTATATAATCTTTGTGCATTTCCAGCTATTGAATATAAGTGATCAAGAAATATTTTTTCTACATTTTCACCACGATATACTAGAGGTTCTGAAGTTAATCCATATCTGTTTAAATGTTCTTCTGATAATGTTGATTTAACCATTAAACAAAAACTATTTGGTTTGTGCATTTGATATTTGACACTTTTTCTAGCTTCACAATTTTCATCTTCCATAGGAATTAGTGTTGATTCAAAGTCCGCATATACAACTATAGGGATACTGTATTGATGATGAACCTTTTGAAATGTAACAAATGCTCTGTTTTCCGAAGGTAAATTAATCTTTGCTTCATAATTATTGTTACATAGCCTTTTGTGCTCTTGTAACCATTCTCTTCCTTGTCTTCCTTCTCGTTGAAAATTAAAACATCTCTTGCAAATTATCTTTCTGTGTCGAGCTTTAGAAAGCTGCTTGTTAACAAGAGAGTCGAATTTCTTAATGTACACATAGTGAGACACATCTCCTCGCGTTAGTAGTAGTAAATCCGTATGATCTGGTAGCTCTTCTTTTACAACACGTAAAGGATACACTTTGTTTGAACTATCTAATGCAAAAACATTGATAGATGTACCAGGATTTTTCTTCTCAAATTTTGATATATCTTTCAGTGATACAGGGTAAGTAATTCCTTGAAAATTGTACCTATGTCTTTGATTTTCATAGTGTTGGTTAGGTTTATCGAAATGATTTGGTACAAACTTAGATGTCATCGCATATCTAAAACATTCATTATCTTGATTTTTCACATTAATACATGATCTTGTATCCTTAATTCTTTTGGGCAAAGGAATGTAACTAGATCCCATTAGTCCATATCCATGTTTATGAACTCTTATATCTAATACTTCAATACTTGTAAGACTCCATCCGGATCCTCTTCCTTCGTGTTCCTGAATTTTTGTTAATATTTCTTCTATACAGTTTTCTACTATTGAATCAATGTTTGAACTTTCCATAATGGTTCGGTTTTTTGTTATGAATCCTCTTGGTGATAATTCTTCTTGTACATTTATAAAAATAGCTTCTAGTAGTAAACCAAATTTAAGAAAGTTCAATCTTTTCAATTCTTCTTTTAAAGTTTTACTTACAATTGGTTTTGCTTCTCTAATAAATTCTTCTAGCTTCAAGTTTTCATTTTGAATCTTATGATGCATTACTACTTTACCGGGTAATGCAAATACTTGTAGATTCGGTAAAGTAGTTGAAGATGTTGCAGTTATTTCATCTTGTTCTTCTTGTTCTTCTTGTTCTTCTTGTTCTTCTTGTTCTTCTTGTTCTTCTTGTTGTTCTTGTTGTTCTTGTTGTTCTTGTTCTTGTTGTTCTTGTTGTTCTTGTTCTTGTTTTTCTTCTGGGTTGTTGTGAATTAGTTCTTTATGACAGTCTAATAGAATTTCATCGTGAAACGATTCCGAACATTTATCGCAACAATACATGTTGAGATGTTTACTCTTCGAAATTTCACCAAGAAATGAAATGGGCTCTCATGTTCCTCCTTTTATAACGGTTCCCCCACCACTATTTCATCTTCTTCACTATCCAAGGAAATCAAACATTTTGAACAAAAATATTAACCTTCTACAAACTAATTGTTCATTCGTGTTCTTTATTCCCATTGGAGTTTTAGTATATACTTCTTTATATTCAAGCTTTAACGAACTTTCCCCCACCCAACTAATTGTAGTTACTTTTAGGTGAAAATGGCTACAGCACAGACACTTGGTTAAACTAAATTTGTGCATAAATTAACTAAAGTTAAACTAAAAATTCGCATAAATTAAAAGTTAGTTCAAAACTAAAATTCGACAGTATTAAAAAAAACTCTTACAGTTGAACAAAAATAAACGTTAGTTCAAAACTGAAATTCAACAGTGTTAACCAAATTCTAACAGTCGAACAAATAGGTCAAGGTAATCCAATTTAACGCGAGAACAAGGAATAGAGCACTAAGTGGCATGTTAGTCCATTACCACAAAGTGATCTATTCCTCGCTCTCTATTCTACATCTACTTTTTTCAGTTTACTTATTTATATTAAAATGTTCAAATTTTACTATGTAGAATGTCCATTCTTTCTCTTCAACTCTTCGATTGTTTTTAGCAATTGTAACAAATATTCGTTAGTTTTCACCAAAGTCTTTAGTTTGCTACATCCAATTTCAATGGAAGGTATTATAAGTTGTAATTTTATAAGTTCAATCTTTTCTTTCTTGCGAATTTCTTTCTTTATTATATTATTCCTTATTTTTGCTGAAGATTTAAACTCCATGTTGTTTCTGCTAAAGCCACAATAATAATAAAAGTCTCTTGAAACAACCTGCATTTATACACATTCCCCCACCACTTTATAATCCCCACTCCTTTCCCCTTCTTCTTTATATGTGGAAGGAAGTATTATAATTAGATTCCTAATATTTCTTTTCCTTCTTCACTACGTGGGGGAAGGGTAATTTGTTATTACACTAGTTGTGCAAGAAAATAGCCGCCAGTGTCCACACCTTGTTCGTAGCATTCCATCATAGATTGTGCCCACTGCAACATGCGGTCTCTGTCATTTGGTGTGACAAGGAAAGAATGACTATCACCATACAATATAAAAGAGTCAATTCGTACATAACATCCTGAGTCCAACCATTTATTAGCTTCAGCCATAAACTTTTCTATTGTATCAAATGGAAATTGTGGATCAATTGCTATGACTTTACGTTCTTCACTAAGTTCAACAGTATAATCATCATCGTCCTCATCATCTTCACTTTCACTGTCGTTACTTAAAGTGTCTTCAGATTGTTCAAAAACATCAGAAATTTCAGAAAAATTAAAATTTTCATTCAGATGAGGAGGCATTTTGAAGCAAGAAATATTGTAAACAGCAGAGACGAAACGACAAGAGCGGCGTGTAGAAGAAAAATGAAGGGGTGACCAACGCTCGCTCCGCTTTTATAATAGTATGCAAATGAGGGATAGGTGCTGACCATGACCAGTCATCGACCCAAAGGAGTGGGGGAAGTATTTTTCTTACTACTTGGATGGAAGTAGGTTAGTAGGTCACGAGACTTAGAGTGTTAAAAAATAATGGGGGAGAAACACAACGCTATAACCCGTTGTGTTTCTCCCCCAGTATTTTTTTAAGCAATAATTTGGAAAAAGCTATGTGAATTTACTTGCTACGCCCCCACCTTGTAATACCATCCAGTTTGTGTCTGAGGAGATAGTCTTTAGAGTCTAACTCATAAACTGATTTCTCTTTGCGCAAGGATTCAATCACTTTAATATTATATCTTACGCCGTTACAAGTTGCCAAAATGTGTTTGTTGTCAATAACACTTTCAAAAAAATAGACACAACCTCTCTTAAGCCTATTTCCTTTCACACCAATAATTTTGGATTGGTATTCAACAGTGGGGGTTTCTGTCACTTGTGGTTCAGAAATGTGTTTTACGACATGTACACGGCAAAAACTTTCGTTTTTTACACATTTCCTCCCACAAGGTGATCCTTTCTTAATTCCCCTAGTAAGCATTTCAGGGCAAGTAGTGGGACGGCTAAATGCCCTACGACGCTCTTCTTGTAATAATTGAAATTGCTCTGAAGGAGCGGGTTTAGGAGTAGGTTTAGGAGTAAGTTTAGGAGCTGGTTTAGAAGCTGGTTTAGGAGCTGATTTAGGAGATGATTTAGTAGCAGGTTGAGAGGAATCAGTTTTGTGATAGGTATGATCTTCAGGTGTACTAAGTGGTGGGGTAGGAGGCAATGGTGATAGTGGGATAATAGGGTGCTAAGACGATGAACAATGGTTTCAACGGAAGGGGTATTAGGATGGTGGTGAACTGGCTTCTGCGGTGGCGGCATAGTAGTTGATGGTGGTGCGGAGTCCTTTGAAGGCGAAGGCGGTGAAAAAATACTACGAAGTCTACAAGTGTTGGTTGGCGGAAGAATAGCTCCAGAAGTTGAAGGTTGAGATGCAAGTCGATTCTTGTAGCAATCAGGAAGGTTTTTGAGGCGAAGAGTTTTCTTAGGTGCAGGAACAGCCGTAGTAGAAATAGAAGTCGAAGTAGAAGTTAAAGTAGAAGTTGTAGTTGGCAGAGATAACATGGTTGTGGCTCCAAGTTCGCAGCGTAACGTCTGTAATCAGAATGAAATGTTAGCCGCAGTCGGTGCGTCTTTTATAACAATATGCAAATGAGAGGGGTAGCAGCTGGCCGAGACTGATTATTGACCTGGGAGGTGGGGGAAAAGGGGAAAGAGAAGGTATTTATTTAAAATAATTCGCATAACTTTTAACTAAAATAAGATAACCAAATTCTTCTTTTACCAAAATGTTTGTCTTACATAGACCTTTTCAATGATGTATCGCTTGTCCAAATCCGTCAATCCATTATCAAGTTTATAGCCATTTTAATTTTTCAGGTCATGACCGGTCGTTCACCCGTAGTGGGGGAAGGAGTGGGGGTAGGAGTGGGGGAAGGGGGGGGGGGAATCGACTCCATTTTTTCGGGGGGGAGGGGGGGGGAGAGGGGGGAGGGGGGGAGGGGGGGGGAGGGGGGGGGGTCATTGACCCTTCCGAAAGTGGGTCAAGGTCATTCAAGATTTATAATGATCCAAGGTGATGGGAACAGTAATACTGTTCCCACCACCCTGTTTGCCTAGCGGTTCCCACTCCCAACCCACTAGTTACGTTCTGCAAGGGAGGTCCCTGGGCCGTCCGCATCAAAGCGTAACGTCCCGTCCGCATCAAAGCGTAACCATTAATTTCAGGGAAACTGGAACAGCAGGGAGGCCCTGGTCCGTCCGCATCAAAGCGTAACGTCCCGTCCGCATCAAAGCGTAACCATTAATTTCAGGGAAACTGGAACAGCTAATGCAGAAACGCAACTCTAACACCCACCCAAACTAATCCCACCCATCATATTCCTAAACAAAATGCAAAAAACCTAGTCCGCAATTTGCGGATGTCCCACCCCTTCTAAGTGAAGTTCAACTGAACTTCTTAATTTACAGTTAATCTACCCCCTAACATCTAGCTGAAAGGCAAAACAACAACATAAATTATTAATATCAACACTTAAAACTAACAACACATCATTATTAAAAACCAAATAATTCAACACAACCAAATACCATCATTATTCTTAAAATTAATACACCTTAATGCTAAACACCTCTTAAAATTAATACACCTTAATGCTAAACCCAACTTATAACTAACATCGCAATGCGCAAATTATTTCTTAAATTAAATACAACTTAAAACTAAACACACACACACACACACACACATACTACATTGCATTAAAAAACGCAACGTAGTAGAAGAAGTTCAAATATATATAGGCCTACTATATATTTGAAACCTCTTGCTGAGTCGCCAACAACCTTTCGCTATGAAAGTTTGTTGACGACTGACGCTAAGATCAGGCTCGTATTGCTCCTCGGATTCTCGAGTAGTGGGGGAAGTTGTTTCACTCCAGTACAGTGTTCAATCCAGTCCAGTTCGCAGCAGTGTAAAAGGAAGGCAAAGGAGTGGGGAGCGGCGCATGCGCAACAACACAAAACCAAGGTTTGAGGTTAGAATTATCCATGTGCAGTAGCGCTAAAGTGAGTAATACAGGACTAGGCGCATGCGCATAGCATGGACTGATTCCGGTCCGGAGAACTCGTTGTATGCGCAGCAGGTTTGAGGTTACAATTATCCATGGCAGCTGCCATGTTTGGTCTGGTTTCACCACATAGAGTCAGCAACCGGTGGTGACCGGTCATTGGCCTAGAAGGAGTAGGGAAAGGTGGTGACCGGCCATTGACCCAGAGGAGTAGGGGAAGGAGTGGGGGAAGGGGGGGGGGGGAGGGGGGGTGAGGGGGGGGGGTGGGGTGGAGGGGGGGGGGGGAGGGGGGGGTGGGGGGGAGGGGGGGGGGTGAAGGGGGGGGTGAGGAGGGGAGGGGGTGAGGAGGGGAGGGGGAGGGGGGGGAGGTCATTGACCTTTCCGGTCGGTCATTGACCCCAAGGAGTAGGGATAGACACAGAACCCTACTTCTCTTACTACTCAGGTGAAAGTCGGTCAACCAGTCATTTGCTTGCCATCTGCCGCCATCTGGCTGGAGTTATTGCCTCTATAAAGGTGGGTAGTTTATCGCGCTACAAACATTCATTGCCTCGCATCCGCTCGGTCATCATCTCTCATTAGTTTTATGTTATGACTACTTCACTTACTAGGTTTGAGGTTAGAATTATCCATGGAATAGCCTTCGTAAATTCTAACCTATAAAATTACTACTCTGGCGTTCTGTTTCAATTTCTTTTACACTTCATTTTATATCTCAGTCTTCTTTTAACTTCTGAACTTAACACATCGGTTATAATGACTGCACAATGTTTAAAATTAAAGCTTTTGCGAACACAACACATATTACGAAGTACTTCTAAACCTTCAATTTCAAAGTGTAGAACTAATTTAAATAGAGTTAGGAAGAAGTACAGTTTTAACCCATTATACTCAAAGACTTCGCAGGTTAATGTTGATGATAATGTTATTTACAACATTTTGCATTCTATGTTACAATTCAACAACTTTGAACTTGTTACACCTATCGACTGTGTTCAACAAGTTTTTTTATTTTACCCCTACTATTCCTCATATAAGCGCTGTCACCACAATTCCTACTTCATGCTCCTCTATTCTCTTCAGCTAAGCTAAAGTTTGAGGTTAGAATTATCCATGGCGGCCGCCATGTCTAGTTCAGTTTCACCACATAGAGTCGGCGACCGGTTATTGGTCTAAAGGAGTGGGGGAAGGGGTGGTGGGGGAAGGTTGCCGTTTTATAAGCCCTCTCCCTAGGCAGCGCTTCTCATTCGATCGCCAACTTTCAAACGATAAACACCTCTCCCATGGCACGAATCAATTATCCCGCTATCACCAACTACTTCAACTTAAAACTATTTCTGGTGATAGTTGGATAGAATTTTTTAAAACTTACTCTGGATGACCTTGACATATTTTCCGCATCTCAGTTATAAGTTTGAATTTCAATTTTGAACTAACTCTTAATTTTTCTTCAACTGTTAGAGTTTCGTTAACACCGACGAATTTCAATTTTGAACTAACTTTTAATTTTAATTTTATGCGCAAATTCACTTCACCCTAACGCCAACACTATCGCCATCTCCACCCCAACCTATATAACATAAAATATAACTACAGCATCTCATATATACCCTCTAACCCCCACCGGAAGCTATATGACATGGCAGCTGGCGCCAGCTGCCGCGGCACGTGGCTCCGTGGGCACGTGGCCGGTTTTAAAAGTGACCAAAACACACTACTGATGCTTTAGTTCCGCCACGGGGTGGCCAAGAAACGCGGGTATCATATATATACCATATAGAGAAACGATAACAATTTTATCATTCAAAATCAGCAATTAGTTTAACAATTTTAAATGTTATATATATTAGTTCAGAAAATTAATAAAAATAGAGCCTTAGTAGTATGTAATAGATCACAGGGTATAAGGTACTATAATCATGAAGTCTTAAAGTCTTTATATAGTCTTAAAATTAAGAAAGTTGCAACTTAAGAACCATAAAATCGGCGTACATTATGCATTTTCAACCAATGGTAGTAAAAAAACCAATTGTAAAATAATAGCCAAAAAAGGATTATCGGTTAAATTAAAATATACTGAAAGAGTTACAATAATTGATAAGTATAGAATAGTTTAAAATTACAACAATAAAAGGGTTAATCGAGACTTAAGGTGAGAGCACTGCATTGAGGAAGTTTGACGGACAAAGTGGCAGCGAGAAAAATTACTATTGAGTTTAAGTCAATTGGTTATTATAATATTTCCCAGCCTGATGGGTCATCAGATATGTAGATGGTTTTAAAAAACGTCGGAAGTAGGTAAACGTTAGCCAAGGTAAGAATGGAAAGTTCAATCGTTCTATAACTTGATATGTTCATTCGTTTCCTAAACTAAAATCTAAGCCTAATTGGACGGCAGCAAATAGGTCAAAGACCGGATGCCAAACGTGTTGGGACACGTTCAACCTTTAAAGTAAAACTGTGCCAGAACTATCAACTGAAGCGTTATATTCAAGCTGGGGATTCATATAGAGAGACAGCATACAAATAGTGGAAAATTAAGAATAATTACTGTATTAGGTTTTTTTTGTGCGAAAACCTACAAGAAATTTTCCAGCATGAGAAGACTAAAGTCTAGAAAATGTAGTAAGACCTAAAATATTTTTAGCAATTAATCATTTACTTTACGGGCATTACTGCAGCAAAATATATGCAGTACTAAAATAGTATGTTTAAAGTATTCGCACAAGCTTCGTAGAGCTCACCATAGTAATGATAAAATTAATAATATAATATTGTAACAAAGTATTCCAGCACTACGCTCAATCGTCTCTCAAAAGACAAGAGTAATAGCAATAGCCAATATGAACAAATGAATTTAAATAAAACGAAACGAGAACCTCACATTTCAATCAACATTTTCGTATTACTTTGGAGTACGTGCATTAAATTTATTTCACCATCCTTAAAACAAATGTTATATTACAGTTACAGCTATATTACAATATACTGAAAACTGAAATTTGCACTAACGTAGTTTATACAACGCTTAAGATCACTGTTCTGCAAAACTGTCACGAAAACTTCATCAGGAACAAGTGTGGTTAAAAGACATAATTTAAATACAACCGAGAATTAAGCGACCTTAACTTAAAGTTACTATAGAAATCAAAGCGGACATCACCTAAATGTAAAAATACGCTTTCGATTCAGTAAACTTCATTTTCAATAATAACACAGCTATCAGAAGGAAAACCATACGCAAACAACTACGCACCCAATTGAGACTAATTTATCAGGAAGAGGTGTAGTTAGAAGACATCATTTAAATACAAGCGAGAACTAAGCGACTATAATAGCGCTCCAAGCGATATCTTTAAGAACCAAAGTACTTCCTTACCGACACCTCGGTATTTTTATAATTTGAAAGTTAAAAATTTGTAGTTTTTGGGCATGATACTGTATAAATCAAAGTATTACCCTGGTGAAATAACCCGCTCTCAATGCATCGAAACACCGTCGTCTACATAGAGATGTTCATGTTTACATGAAATACAATATTTGTATCAAACACGGGTGTAGTTGAAAGAGATCAATTAAACACAAGCGAGAACTAAACGTGCAAAGTGATCTACGTTACCCAAACGGTGATATACGCTCACACGGCTGAACTACATTACCGACAAATCTATATTTTTAACCTTTTTTATAGTTTAAAAGTAAAAAAATCGTAGTTTTATGATTTTTCCTAAATTGAAACATCTCAAAGAATGTCCATGCCAAATTTCAAGTCTCTATCTTAAACGGTCGCTTCAGGAATTTAATATCATCAGTGAGTCAGTCAGTCAGTTACACATGCGGCTGTATATATTATAGACTCGCCTACGGCTCGATGGGGCTTCGCCCCATGCCCCTTAGGGGTTGCCCTAAATTCGTAAATTAATAAGAAGTCAAGTCGTTAAACAGGTTAGTTCCAACCGAAGAACGGGTCAGCCAAGACAGTAACAAAAGTGTCTTATACACACTACTCACAATTAATAATAATAAAACACTTTAAAAATCGTCTACGGTTTTTAAACCCCCTTCCTAATTCATCTTAATTCGTTAAAAATATAATTGATAGTTGTGAAATAATAAATAACTATTTAAATAATCTAGGTATTATGCTCAATATCGGTACTGTAGAAAATTTTTTTATACGAATATGACTGAATTAATTGGCGTATCATGAAAAAAAGAAGTGAAATAAATATTTCAGCTTCAATTTAAGTAGGTTGTACTAAAAAAGGCAAAAGAAACATATTTGTAAGTACAAAAATATAATTTAAGTCAAGATGATTGTTGCTGTGTTTAATGAAAAGAAGTTTAAAAACAAAGAGTTTAAATGTAGTTGTGGTTGTTGCTATAAATATAATTAGTAGTGGTAATTACAATAATAAATGTTTCTCTGTTACTTGGCCAGCTCTTGGAGTTGCAATCGTGGAAGAAGTGACATAATCCCCTGCCTCACCCAACTCAAATGAGAAATTAAAAACTTCAGGAAATAGATTACAAAGGTTTAAATCAAAGAAACAACGAATAAAATTTAATCAATGAGCGAAAACAATAATTAAATAACATGAAAACAAAATTAAAGGAAAATAATGAATAACGGGGTGGATCCGCGAATCTGTTCTTTTTGTTCAATACTCATTTAAAAATTCTCAAAAACATATTTTAAGTGTGTATTAAAATATAATGTAAAACACTGAATAAAAATAAAACAGAAAGATTAACTGTCTATTAAATATTGTACAAAGTAATAAAAGTATATTACGTTAAGATCACGGCACGAGCTACACAGTCAATTAATTGAATGCGAAATTCGGCCGAGAGGGTAACCTGGAGCGAATTTGAATTAGTAATATCAAATAAAGTGAAAATGAAACGAGAACCTAACATTTAAATCTGTTCTTTTTGTTCAATACTCATTTAAAAATTCTCAAAAACATATTTTAAGTGTGTATTAAAATATAATGTAAAATACTGAATATAAATAAAACAGAAAGATAATAATTAATTGTCTATTAAGTATTGTACAATATGTTACGTTAATATCACAGCTCAAGCTTCACAGCAAAATTAATGTAGTGCGAAATTCGGCCAAAAGGATAATCTAGTGTGAATTTGAATAAATAATCTAAACTAAATTAAAAACAAAACGAGAACCTAACATTAATACGTGTTTGTTTTGTTCATTAGTTCTCTGAAACCAGAGCGTTCTTGGAAAGACTTTCTCATCTGTAATATACTAGTACAAACATGGGTGTAGTTGAAAGAGATGATTTAAACACGAGCGAGAACTAAACCTGCAAAGCGATCTACGATACCACGCGGTGATATACGCTGATACGGCTGAACTACGTTACCGACAAATCTATATTTTTTACCTTTTTATAGTTTTAAAGTAAAAAAAATGGTAGTTTTATGATTTTTCCTAAATTGTAACATATCAAAGAATGTCCATGCCAAATTTCAAGTCTCTATCTTTAACGGTCGCTTCAGGACTTTACTATCATCAGTGAGTGAGTGAGTCAGTTACACATGGGGCTGTATATATTATAGACTCGCCTACGGCTCGATGGGGCTTCGCCCCATGCCCCTTAGGGGTTGCCCTAAATTCGTAAATTAATAAGAAGTCAAATTGTTAAACAGGTTAGTTCCAACCGAAGAACGGGTCAATTTAAGATCATCAGTGAATGAATAAGTCAGTCAGTCAGTTACACATGGGGCTGTATATATTATGTAAATATTCTAGGTGTTATGCTTGATGGAGGGTCCAACCCAATAATTGGTTGCCCCAATTCCGTAAATTACTGTCAAAACCTCATACAATTAACAGGCTAGTTGAGGGCTCAACTCCAACGACGGTAACAGAAGCCGCCAATACACACTACTCACAATAAATAATACAGTAATAAGCTTTTAAATTTGCCCACGGCTCATGGTTTAATCCCACTCCCTAGCTTCCCTTAGTTCGTTAAAAAATTTAATGGAGTTGTGAAATATTAATGAACTATATAAATAGTTATGCTCAAAAGTTGTAATGTAAAAATTAGGAGATACGATTATGATTGCACATGATTGAGGTAACCGCTGTACTCTGAAAAGATATAGTAGAATAAAATTATATGATTATATAGAGGATCGTTGTATGCAATAGAAGAAAAAAGGGACAAAATCAAGATATTTGAAACTAAAAAAATGGTTTAGGCTAAGATGCTTCAGTTCCGCCACGGGGTGGCCAAGAAACGCAGGAATCATATATGTACCATATAGAGAAACGATAACAATTTTATCATTCAAAATCAGCAATTATTAATTTAACAGTTTTAAATGTTATATATATTAGTTCAGAAAATTTGTAAAAATAGAACCCTAGTAGTGTGTAATATATCACAGGGCATTAGGTACTATAATCATGAAGTCTTAAAGTCTTTATATCAAATTAAAATGAAGAAATTTGCAACTTAAGAACCATAAAATTTGCGTACATTATGCATTTTCAACCAACGGTAGTGAAAAAAACCAATTGTGAAATAATAGCCAAAAAAGGATTATTGGTTAAATTAAAATATACTGAAAGAGTTACAATAATTGATAAGCATAGAATAGTTTTAAATTACAACAATAATAGGGTTAATCGAGACTTTAGGTGAGAGCACTGCATTGAGGAAGTTTAACGGACAAAGTGGCAGCGAGAAAAATTACTATTGAGTTTAATTCAATTGGTTATTATAATATTTCTCAGCCTGATGGGTCATTAGATATGTAGATGGTTTAAAAAAAACGTCGGAAGTAGGTAAATGTTAGCGAAGGTAAGAATGGAAAGTTCAATCGTTCTATAACTTCATATGTTCAATCGTTTCCCAAACTAAAATCTAAGCCTGATTGGACAGCAGCAAATAGGTCAAAGACCGGATGTCAAACGTGTTGGGACACGTTCAACTCTTCAAAGTAAAACTGCACCAGAACTATCAACTGAAGCGCTATATTCAATCAGGGGATTCATGTAGAGAGACAGCATGCAAATAATAGAAAATTAAGTTATAATTACTGTATTAGGTAATTTTTTGTGCGAAAACCTACAAGAAATTTTCCAGCATGAGAAAACTAAAGTCTATAAATGTAATAAGACCTAAAATATTTTTAGCAATTAATCATTTACTTTACGGGCGTTACTGCAGCAAAAAATATGCAGTACTTAAATAATGTTTAAAGTATTCGCACAAGCTTCGTAGAGCTCACCATAGTAATGATAAAATTATAACAAAGTATCCCAGCACTACGCTCAATCGTCTCTCAAAAGACTAAAGTAATAGCAATATGCAATATGAACAAATGAATTTAAATAAAACGAAACGAGAACCTCACATTTCAATCAACATTTTCGTATTACTTTATTGTACGTGCATTAAATTTATTTCACAATCCTTAAAACAAGTGTAATATTACAGTTACAGCTATATTACAATATACTGTAAACTGAAATTTGCCATAACGTAGTTTATATACAACGTTTAAGATCACTGCTCTGCGAAATGTCAGACTTGACACTGCGCTTTCGATTCAGTATACTTCATTTTCAATAATAACACAGCAATCAGATGTACAACCATACGCAAACAACTTTTCGTCCAATTAAGATTATCAATCGGAAAGAGGTGTAGTTAAAAGACGTAATTTAAATACAAGCGAGAACTAAGCGACCATAATAGCGCTCCAAGCGACATCTTAAAAACAAACGTACTTCCTTACTGACACCTCGTTTTTTCGGCATTAATACTGTATAAATCATAACGAAATTTACCCTGGTGAGATAACCCGCATGACTGATAAAATCGTCTTACAACGATATAACGTCGCCCAAACAAGACGTACATGCTTATTTAGAAAATCAAACACGGGTGTAGTTGAAAGAGATAATTTAAACACGAGCGAGAACTAAACCTGCAAAATGATCTACGATACCACGACCACCTGGTGATTTATGCTGATACGGCTGAACTACGTTACCGACAAATCTATATTTTTTACTTTTTTTATAGTTTAAATGTAAAAAAGTTGTAGTTTTATGATTTTCCCTAAATTGAAACATCTCAAAGAATGACCATGCCAAATTTCAAGTCTCTAGCTTAAACGGTGGCTTCAGGACTTTAATATCATAAGTGAGTGAGTCAGTTACACATGGGGCTGTATATATTATAGACTCGCCTACGGCTCGATGGGGCTTCGCCCCATGCCCCTTAGGGGTTTCCCTAAATTGGTAAATTAATAAGAAGTCAAGTTGTTAAACAGGTTAGTTCCAACCGAAGAACGGGTCAGCCGAGACAGTAACAAAACTATCTAATACTCTAAATTCAC
This sequence comes from Neoaliturus tenellus, assembly GCA_030545055.2. NCBI lineage: Eukaryota > Metazoa > Arthropoda > Insecta > Hemiptera > Cicadellidae > Neoaliturus > Neoaliturus tenellus. Next base: position 56,497,077 of record CM061535.1, on the reverse strand, counting down.
AATCGATAGTAAAAAAAGCTTTACTAATCTCCTATTAGTAGGTTTTAATACTCCTCCTTAGTAAATAGTTTTTAAAAAAATTGAGCTGTGAGATAAATATTATTTATGTAAATTTTCTAGGTGTTATGCTTGATGGAGGGTCCAACCCAATAATTGGTTGCCCCAATTCCTTAAATTACTGTCAAAACCTCATACAATGAACAGGCTAGTTGAGGGCTCAACTCCAACGGCAGTAACAGAAGCCGCCAATACAAACTACTCACAATAAATAATAATAAGCTTTGAAATTTGCTCACGGCTCATGGTATAATCCCACTCCCCCCTTAATTCGTAAAAAATATAATGCAGTTGTGAAATATTAATGAACTATGTAAATAGTCATGCTCAAAAGTTGTGTAAAAATTTGGAGATACGATTATGATTGCACATGATTGAGGTAATAATAGCTGTATTCTGAAAAGATAAAAGTGGAATAAAATTATAAGTTTATATAGAGGATCGTTGTATGTAATAGAAGAAAAACGGGACAAAATCAAGATATATGAAATTATAAAAAAAAGTGGTATAGGCTAAGATGCTTCAGTTCCGCCACGGGGTGGCTAAGAAACGCAGGAATCATATATGTACCATATAGAGAAACGATAACAATTTTATCATTCAAAATCAGAAATTATTAGTTTAACAATTTTAAATGTTATATATATATATATATATTAGTTCAGAAAATTAATAAAAATAGAGCCCTAGTAGTATGTAATAGATCACAGGGTATTAGGTACTATAATCATGAAGTCTTTAAGTCTTTATATAGTCTTAAAATAAAGAAAGTTGCAACTTAAGAACCATAAAATCGGCGTACATTATGCATTTTCAACCAATGGTAGTAAAAAAAACCAATTGTGAAATAATAGCCAAAAAAGGATTATCGGTTAAATTAAAATATACTGAAAGAGTTACAATAATTGATAAGTATAGAATAGTTTTAAATTACAACAATAATAGGGTTAATCGAGACTTTAGGTGAGAGCACTGCATTGAGGAAGTTTGACGGACAAAGTGGCAGCGAGAAAAATTACTATTGAGTTTAATTCAATTGGTTATTATAATATTTCTCAGCCCGATGGGTCATCAGATATGTAGATGGTTTAAAAAAAACGTCGGAAGTAGGTAAACATTAGCCAAGGTAAGAATGGAAAGTTCAATCGTTCTATAACTTGATATGTTCAATCGTTTCCTAAACTAAAATCTAAGCCTGATTGGACGGCAGCAAATAGGTCAAAGACCGGATGTCAAACGTGTTGGGACACGTTCAACCTTCAAAGTAAAACTGCACCAGAACTATCAACTGAAGCGCTATATTCAATCTGGGGATTCATATAGAGAGACAGCATACAAATAGTAGAAAATTAAGAATAATTACTGTATTAGGGTTTTTTTTGTGCGAAAACCTACAAGAAATTTTCCAGCATGAGAAGACTAAAGTCTAGAAAATGTAGTAAGACCTACAATATTTTTAGCAATTAATCATTTACTTTACGGGCGTTACTGCGGCAAAAAATATGCAGTACTAGAATAATATGTTTAAAGTATTCGCACAAGCTTCGTAGAGCTCACCATAGTAATGATAAAATTAATAATATAATATTGTAACAAAGTATTCCAGCACTACGCTCAATCGTCTCTCAAAAGACAAGAGTAATAGCAATAGCCAATATGAACAAATGAATTTAAATAAAACGAAACGAGAACCTCACATTTCAATCAACATTTTCGTATTACTTTAGAGTACGTGCATTAAATTTATTTCACCATCCTTAAAACAAATGCTATATTACAGTTACAGCTATATTACAATATACTGTAAACTGAAATTTACACTAACGTAGTTTATACAACGCTTAAGATCACTGCTCAGCAAAACTGTCACGAAAACTTCATCAGGAACAGGTGTGGTTAAAAGACATAATTTAAATACAACCGAGAATTAAGCGACCTTAATTTAAAGTTACTATAGAAATCATAGCGGACATCACCTAAATGTAAATATACGCTTTCGATTCAGTAAACTTCATTTTCAATAATAACACAACAATCAGAAGGAAAACCATACGCAAACAACTATGCACCCAATTGAGAGTAATTATCAGGAAGAGGTGTAGTTAAAAGACATCATTTAAATACAAGCGAGAACTAAGCGACTATAATAGCGCTCCAAGCGATATCTTTAAGAACCAACCTACTTCCTTACCGACACCTCGGTATTTTTATAATTTGAAAGTTGAAAATTTGTAGTTTTTGGGCATAATAAAATCAAAGCTAGTATTACCCTGGTGAAATAACCCGCTCTCAATGCATCGAATCACCGTCGTGTACATGAAGATGTTCATGTTCGTATGAAATACAATATTTCTATCAAACACGGGTGTAGTTGTAAGAGATCAATTAAACACGAGCGAGAACTAAACCTGCAAGATCTACGTTACCCAAACGGTGATATATGCTCACACGGCTGAACTACGTTACCGACAAATCTATATTTTTTACCTTTTTTATAGTTTAAAAGTAAAAAAATCGTAGTTTTATGATTTTCCCTAAATTGAAACATCTCAAAGAATGTCCATGCCAAATTTCAAGTCTCTATCTTAAACGGTCGCTTCAGGACATTACTATCATCAGTGAGTCAGTCAGTTACACATAGGGCTGTATATATTATAGACTCGCCTACGGCTCGATGGGGCTTCGCCCCATGCCCCTTAGGGGTTTCCCTAAATTGGTAAATTAATAAGAAGTCAAGTTGTTAAACAGGTTAGTTCCAACCGAAGAACGGGTCAGCCGAGACAGTAACAAAACTATCTAATACTCTAAATTCACAATCGATAGTAAAAAAAGCTTTAATAATCTCCTATTAGTAGGTTTTAATACTCCTCCTTAGTAAATAGTTTTAAAAAAAATTGAGCTGTGAGATAAATATTATTTATGTAAATATTCTAGGTGTTATGCTTGATGGAGGGTCCAACCCAATAATTGGTTGCCCCAATTCCTTAAATTACTGTCAAAACCTCATACAATGAACAGGCTAGTTGAGGGCTCAACTCCAACGGCAGTAACAGAAGCTGCCAATATACACTACTCACAATAAATAATAATAAGCTTTGAAATTTGCTCACGGCTCATGGTATAATCCCACTCCCCCCTTAATTCGTAAAAAATATAATGGAGTTGTGAAATATTAATGAACTATGTAAATAGTCATGCTCAAAAGTTGTGTAAAAATTTGGAGATACGATTATGATTGCACATGATTGAGGTAATAATAGCTGTATTCTGAAAAGATAAAAGTGGAATAAAATTATAAGTTTATATAGAGGATCGTTGTATGTAATAGAAGAAAAACGGGACAAAATCAAGATATATGAAATTATAAAAAAAAATGGTATAGGCTAAGATGCTTCAGTTCCGCCACGGGGTGGCCAAGAAACGCAGGAATCATATATGTACCATATAGAGAAACGATAACAATTTTATCATTCAAAATCAGAAATTATTAGTTTAACAATTTTAAATGTTATATATATATATATATATATATATTAGTTCAGAAAATTAATAAAAATAGAGCCCTAGTAGTATGTAATAGATCACAGGGTATTAGGTACTATAATCATGAAGTCTTTAAGTCTTTATATAGTCTTAAAATGAAGAAAGTTGCAACTTAAGAACCATAAAATCGGCGTACATTATGCATTTTCAACCAATGGTAGTAAAAAAAAACCAATTGTGAAATAATAGCCAAAAAAGGATTATCGGTTAAATTAAAATATACTGAAAGAGTTACAATAATTGATAAGTATAGAATAGTTTTAAATTACAACAATAATAGGGTTAATCGAGACTTTAGGTGAGAGCACTGCATTGAGGAAGTTTGACGGACAAAGTGGCAGCGAGAAAAATTACTATTGAGTTTAATTCAATTGGTTATTATAATATTTCTCAGCCCGATGGGTCATCAGATATGTAGATGGTTTAAAAAAAACGTCGGAAGTAGGTAAACATTAGCCAAGGTAAGAATGGAAAGTTCAATCGTTCTATAACTTGATATGTTCAATCGTTTCCTAAACTAAAATCTAAGCCTGATTGGACGGCACGCTTTCGATTCAGTAAACTTCATTTTCAATAATAACACAGCAATATATTCGCAAAGAACTGAACAGCAAATATATTAAATTATATTAATAATAATAAATAAATTAATAAATATATTAAATTAATATATTAAATATATTCGCTAAAATCGTCTCAAATAATTTAGAAGCCAACCGTTTTTGCCGCTAGAGCATGAAAACTGAAATAACTTCACATGTCTTGTAGGAATTTGTGGTCATTACATCTAAAAATGAGCTAAAACAACTGTAAATATCTAGCACATAACATAACAATACTATGACCTGAAAATAGACGGAAGGAAATACGCCAATTTGTCGAAATATTGGTTTTCAAATATCCATAATAGGATTTAAATTAAATTCCTACGAGAAAATTGCCTTGAAAAAGCTTCGCAAGAATCGTTACGAAATAGAATATTTTATAAAACATCGTATTTCATGAATGAGATGGGAACTCAAACTTACTGGAGTGTAGTTAAATTTGTTCAATAATATAAGTACGAGAACTAAACCTGTTAACTGAACATCACTAAAACAGTAAATGAAATTGTCTGTGTAAACTGTCACCCGGAATGGGAATTTCATCCATAGTAGAAGAAAATTCTCCATTGGTAAACTTTCAAGCTAGCGCACATGCTGCATTAGTTACAAATTGGGCATTAATGCTGTATGAATCAAAGCGAATATTGCCATGGTAAAATAGCCGCTCTCAATTCAGCAACATACCGTCGTTCAAGCTAAATTGATGAATATCTTTCTAAGTAGTCAAGCACGGGTGTAGTTGAAAGAAATCATTTAAAAACGAGCGAGAACTAAACCTGCATGAACTACGTTACCGACAAATTTATATTTTTTAATTTTTTTTATAGTTTAAAAGTAAAAAAGTTGTAGTTTTATGATTTTCCCTAAATTGAAACATCTCAAAGAATGCCCATGCCAAATTTCAAGTCTCTATCTTAAACGGTCGCTTCAGGAATTTAAGATCATCAGTGAGTGAGTCAGTCAGTCAGTCAGTTACACATGGGGCTGTATATATTATAGACTCGCCTACGGCTCGATGGGGCTTCGCCCCATGCCCCTTAGGGGTTTCCCTAAATTGGTAAATTAATAAGAAGTCAAGTTGTTAAACAGGTTAGTTCCAACCGAAGAACGGGTCAGCCGAGACAGTAACAAAACTATCTAATACTCTAAATTCACAATCGATAGTAAAAAAAGCTTTAATAATCTCCTATTAGTAGGTTTTAATACTCCTCCTTAGTAAATAGTTTTAAAAAAATTGAGCTGTGAGATAAATATTATTTATGTAAATATTCTAGGTGTTATGCTTGATGGAGGGTCCAACCCAATAATTGGTTGCCCCAATTCCTTAAATTACTGTCAAAACCTCATACAATGAACAGGCTAGTTGAGGGCTCAACTCCAACGGCAGTAACAGAAGCTGCCAATATACACTACTCACAATAAATAATAATAAGCTTTGAAATTTGCTCACGGCTCATGGTATAATCCCACTCCCCCCTTAATTCGTAAAAAATATAATGGAGTTGTGAAATATTAATGAACTATGTAAATAGTCATGCTCAAAAGTTGTGTAAAAATTTGGAGATACGATTATGATTGCACATGATTGAGGTAATAATAGCTGTATTCTGAAAAGATAAAAGTGGAATAAAATTATAAGTTTATATAGAGGATCGTTGTATGTAATAGAAGAAAAACGGGACAAAATCAAGATATATGAAATTATAAAAAAAAAATGGTATAGGCTAAGATGCTTCAGTTCCGCCACGGGGTGGCCAAGAAACGCAGGAATCATATATGTACCATATAGAGAAACGATAACAATTTTATCATTCAAAATCAGAAATTATTAGTTTAACAATTTTAAATGTTATATATATATATATATTAGTTCAGAAAATTAATAAAAATAGAGCCCTAGTAGTATGTAATAGATCACAGGGTATTAGGTACTATAATCATGAAGTCTTTAAGTCTTTATATAGTCTTAAAATGAAGAAAGTTGCAACTTAAGAACCATAAAATCGGCGTACATTATGCATTTTCAACCAATGGTAGTAAAAAAAAACCAATTGTGAAATAATAGCCAAAAAAGGATTATCGGTTAAATTAAAATATACTGAAAGAGTTACAATAATTGATAAGTATAGAATAGTTTTAAATTACAACAATAATAGGGTTAATCGAGACTTTAGGTGAGAGCACTGCATTGAGGAAGTTTGACGGACAAAGTGGCAGCGAGAAAAATTACTATTGAGTTTAATTCAATTGGTTATTATAATATTTCTCAGCCCGATGGGTCATCAGATATGTAGATGGTTTAAAAAAAACGTCGGAAGTAGGTAAACATTAGCCAAGGTAAGAATGGAAAGTTCAATCGTTCTATAACTTGATATGTTCAATCGTTTCCTAAACTAAAATCTAAGCCTGATTGGACGGCACGCTTTCGATTCAGTAAACTTCATTTTCAATAATAACACAGCAATATATTCGCAAAGAACTGAACAGCAAATATATTAAATTATATTAATAATAATAAATAAATTAATAAATATATTAAATTAATATATTAAATATATTCGCTAAAATCGTCTCAAATAATTTAGAAGCCAACCGTTTTTGCCGCTAGAGCATGAAAACTGAAATAACTTCACATGTCTTGTAGGAATTTGTGGTCATTACATCTAAAAATGAGCTAAAACAACTGTAAATATCTAGCACATAACATAACAATACTATGACCTGAAAATAGACGGAAGGAAATACGCCAATTTGTCGAAATATTGGTTTTCAAATATCCATAATAGGATTTAAATTAAATTCCTACGAGAAAATTGCCTTGAAAAAGCTTCGCAAGAATCGTTACGAAATAGAATATTTTATAAAACATCGTATTTCATGAATGAGATGGGAACTCAAACTTACTGGAGTGTAGTTAAATTTGTTCAATAATATAAGTACGAGAACTAAACCTGTTAACTGAACATCACTAAAACAGTAAATGAAATTGTCTGTGTAAACTGTCACCCGGAATGGGAATTTCATCCATAGTAGAAGAAAATTCTCCATTGGTAAACTTTCAAGCTAGCGCACATGCTGCATTAGTTACAAATTGGGCATTAATGCTGTATGAATCAAAGCGAATATTGCCATGGTAAAATAGCCGCTCTCAATTCAGCAACATACCGTCGTTCAAGCTAAATTGATGAATATCTTTCTAAGTAGTCAAGCACGGGTGTAGTTGAAAGAAATCATTTAAAAACGAGCGAGAACTAAACCTGCATGAACTACGTTACCGACAAATTTATATTTTTTAATTTTTTTTATAGTTTAAAAGTAAAAAAGTTGTAGTTTTATGATTTTCCCTAAATTGAAACATCTCAAAGAATGCCCATGCCAAATTTCAAGTCTCTATCTTAAACGGTCGCTTCAGGAATTTAAGATCATCAGTGAGTGAGTCAGTCAGTCAGTCAGTTACACATGGGGCTGTATATATTATAGATTAAACAATGGAAATTTCTTGCATGTGTCATAAGGAGTTTGGATTTTTCCAACATTCTTCTTTGTTGTATTATGTATTTTTCTTCGTTGGTTCTTCTAAATGTAGCCAAAGCGTTTGATAAAGTTGATAGGTAATAACTGATCCCAAAACTAGAGTTCATTGGCATAAGGGACACCTATTTGTTGTTTTTTTTTCAAATCATGTTTTAGTGACATAAAACAATCCATCCTAATGAATGAGTGAGTGTGGTAATAAAAAAAGAGAGGAATTAGGTGTTATTCAAGAAAGTATTTTTTCTGTCCTCTGTTAATCTTAATCTATAAAAACAACATGAGAATGTTATTTAAATGCAAAATATTTCTCTTTACAGAGAATGACGTCTTTTGTATGCAAAGTAAACCCTGGCACGATTTATTTATCACGGTTGTCATGTACATCACAAAGGTCAAAAAATTTGTTTGGCCAAAAAGTTTTGACTTTAACATTTCAAAAACTGAATTCATGCCCAATCGCTGAGCACTTATTTAGCTAATACCTAAGCTAACACTGAGAGCCAACTTTTTCGTGAAGATTTCTTGTAAAATAAACAGTCCAAATAATTTAAATCATTTTGATATGTTATTGTTTCATGGAAAAGTTTTGATGCCTTAACTAATTTTAAAGGTACTGTATAGTATACCTGAATATAACATACCACAAGACCTCAAGGAGTACTAAAACATTACTCTACCGACTCAATTCCAAGCGAAACTTGTCCACTGGGAATTCTCAGACTGCTTTACTTCTCTTATAATATGGAGGGGTTAAAAGTTAGCTTGTTTCATAAACTGCATTGGTTCATACCTCAAAGTTTTATTGTAAGACTAAAGGAAATATTATTTTTATTAAAATGCATTTCGGGCATTACGTCGAATACTTTATTCAAATTTTAATCGTATTCCTCGAATAAAAAATCTCAAACCTTTGATTTACTGGTTGTTCTAATACAGGGTTATCCAAAATGAATAGTGTAAATCTCAGTCTGATTCATTTATAGACGAAGGGCAATAAAGTTTTTTATAACTTACCCAAACCGGGTTCTCGCCTTTTGACGTCGCTAATTACGATACACAGTGGTACCGGTTTCAGACCTACATCAGCCACTTCTCATCTTATTTACATATTACTTCACACATTTCTGTGGCTGTCGAATGAAAAAAATCTTAACTTTAACACAAAAAAAAACACACGAACACATTTTTATGAAGCATATAAGTTTAAAGAGCTCTACTGGTTGCGACTCGCCCGGGTTCAGCGTCAAGCGGCACTCCGGGTGTGTTCCGCCTACCGGACAGTGTCCGAGCCAGCCGTCCTGGTGGTCGCCGGAGTCATCAGTGTCAAGCTCTTGGCAGGAGAAAGGAAGGCGATTTATCAGGGACAAGGCGAGATCGGCAAGGACAAGGCAAGAACAGTAGAGCGCTCCCGAACCTTCCAGCAGTGGCAACACAGCTGGGAGCACGACACCCGAGAGCGATTGACTGTGCAAATTATAAAGAAGGTCCAACCATGGGTGAAACGGCGGAATGGGGAGGTGGACTACTACCTGACCCAATTTCTGACATGTCACGGTAATTTTCGGTCGTACCTGAACCCTATGGGAAAGACCGGTTCATCGGACTGCAATTAGTGTTCAGGTGTTTCCGACGATGCGTAGCACACCTCCTTCCGCTGACTCCATTGGGAAGGGCCCTGCCTGGAAGCCACACAAATCGTTGGTGCCTTTTCGGTGGACTCAGTCTGCCAAAAGATCTTGGAGGATGAGGGCTGCTTGGATTGATTGTCACAGTGGTTCCGGGGCATCCTCCTTTGAAAAAAGACGGACCTAAACCTCTATGCGGCTCAAACCCCTTGACCGTGCGACTGGTCATGGAGTGTGCCAATGGGCTTAGACTAATTTAGGCCTAGCCTGATGTAATCTGGCAAACAATTCCAGGCTAGATTCCTAAAGAGTAGATAAGGTTTTTTAATGGGTATACCCGTTTTTAGGGGAGTCTCACACTACAGGCTAACCCCCTATGCGCATAATGCATTTTTCCTACTTCTCCCTAAAAAAAATTCTTTATACATTATTATTTCACAACTTAACTCTGATCCATAACCACTCCACGTATTACCGAAACGGACAAAGAAGTTTTTATTATGCTTACATGAATAAACATCCACAATATAAATCGAAACAGCCGAAACTTTGAAGCAGTGGAATAAAACGAAAGCCGTAATTTACATACCTTTTAAATGGTAAATCTTGCAAGACATTTCATCAATGGTTGCGAGTTTTTAATGACGAAGGAGTTTTCACATCAAAGAAACGACTTTTCATTACCATGCCCCTCCTTGCCATATTTGCTTCAAAATAAGAGATCCAGTTGGTATGACACAAAAAAGCATTAATCTAACTTTCTCATTCCTCTCACATAATTAGTAGAATTAACCTCTACATTTTCAAAAATAAAAGTAGGTATTTTCTAGGCAAAATTATACTAGTAAAATTGTTGGAGTTTTCAGGACTTTCAACAATGAACGACCCAGAAAGGTAATTAAAAATTAATGGGCATGTAGCCCTTTATCCTTACTCATATATTACACGACATAGGGTTTCTTTGAATTATGATCAAATTTCCGAAACCTTGGCCTCGTAAGGTTCAATATGATGGAAGTTACTAATTTTTAAGCATAATTATTACAATTCTAATGTAAACTTTAATCACTTTTTATTTAAGGCTGGGTGATATTTCAAAGCCATTGATTGCGGCTTTGTACTCCACTAGTTTAGACCCTTTTTTTTTTGAGGGAGAGGCAGGGAAAATGCATTACGCACACAGGTGGCCAGCCTGTAGTGTGGGACTCCCCTAAAAAACGGGTTTACCCACTAAAAAACCTCCTCTACTCTTTAGGATTCTAACCTGGAATTGTTTATCACATTACGTCAGGCTAGGCCTAAATTTGGCTTACGCCCATGGGGCTCGCTCCTTATCCAGCTGTTCGGTCAAGGGATCTGGGCCACTTCGTGGTCCAAATCGGTTTTCTTTTCCAGGAGGATACCCCGGACGAACTGTGACAAACAATCCCAGTTGCCCTCATCCTCCATAATCTTTTGGCAGACCGTGTCCACCGAAAAAACACCGAGTTTTCTTGTGGCCTCCAGGCGGGGCCTTTCCCAACGCGAACAGCGGAAGAAGGTGTGTTCCGCGTCATCGGGAACGCCCGGGCAGTAGATGCAATCCGGTGAACCGGTCTTGCCCATCCGGTTCAGGTACGACTTGAAGTAGCCGTGACCTGTCAGGAACTGCGTGAGGTAGTAGTCCACCTCACCATGCCGCCTTTCCACCCATGGTTGGACCTGCTCGATGAGTCGCGCAGTCCATCGTCCTCGGGTGTCGTGCTCCCAGCTGTGTTGCCACTGCTGGAAGGTTCGGGAGCGCTCTTCGGTTCTTGCCGTGTCCTTGCCGATCTCGCCTTGTCTCTGGTAAATCGCTTTCCTCTCCCCTGCCAAGAGCTTGACCGGGATGACTCCGGCGACCACCAGGACGGCAGGCTCGGACACTGTCCGGTAGGCGGAACACACCCGGAGCGCAGCTTGACGCTGAACCCGGGCGAGTCGCAACCTGTAGCACTCCTTATCTAGAGCGCCTGCCCACACCTCTGCCCCGTAAAGGAGCACGGACTGGACCGCGGACATCAACAGACGTCTTCTGCTGGATCGGGGACCCCCGACATTGGCCATCAGCCTACTAAGGTAAGTGACTACCTTAGCGGCCTTGTCCGCCGTACGAAAGATCTGATCCCTCCAGCTTAACTTGGTGTCCACCATAACCCCGAGGTATTTGGCGGCACGAGTTGATGTGACCACCTCCCTTCCCACTCGGAGTGGGACGACGGTGTCGATCCTCTTCTTCGTGAGGATCACAATCTCCGTCTTACTGAGAGCAAGCGAGAGACCGTGATCGGACATCCAGTTGTTGACCACCCGCATAGCTCGGTTCAACTTCAGTTGGGCCAGCTCAACGTTGCGTGCAGCAATGAGAGCTGCAACGTCATCGGCGTACCCAACCAAAGTGGTTTCCTCAGGCATCTCGGACCTCAGGAGGCTGTCATAGGCAACGTTCCAGAGATCCGGGCCGAGTATTGAACCTTGTGCGGCACCAGAAGTGACTTCCATTGTCCGCGTTCCGTCCCTCGTGTCATAAATCAGGCTTCGAGAGCGTAGATAATCCTCGATGAGCCGCAACAGATATGCAGAAATACGAAAGGTGTTGCGAAGCGCATCCAACATATCGACCCACCTTGCCGAGTTGAAGACATTCTTGACATCAAGCGTAACAAGAAGCACTACTCGGCGGGAGAAATGGTTGTGGCTCTCGGCTCTCTCCACAGCTCTCTGAACTTCGGTGACAGCGTCGATCGTTGACCGTCCCTTTCTGAAGCCGTACTGACGGGGGCATAAGTCCCCGGCAGCTTCCACGGCAGAAGTCAGGCGGGAACGGATCAGCTTCTCGAACAGCTTCCCAGCCGTGTCCAACATGCAGAGAGGCCTGTGGGACGACGGCAGCTCGGGATCACCTTTGCCCTTGCTGATCAGTACAAGCCTAGCTGTTTTCCAGGGAGCCGGAAACACCCCTAACCAAACAGGCATTGTACATTTTCAACAACAAGTCAGCGTTGATTGAAAATACTTTCTTTAAAGCCTCACTGGGAATCCCGTCCGGGCCAGGAGCCTTGTTGCTCTTCAGGGAGAGAACAGAGGTTTCCAGCTCCTCGAAAGTGAAGAGTGGAACGTCCTCTACCCGTCTGAAGTCAACCGGCGGTCGCTGTGGATGTTCAGGAAACAACGCAGCGACGATCCTCCCCATGGTGGCGCCCTCCATGATGGAAGGTGGAGAGCGGGCGCCGAGTTTCTGCGTTACAAGTTTGTAACCCAGGCCCCACGGGTCGGAGTCAACGTCGTCACGAAGTCTCCTCCAGCTATTCGCCTTGCTCCTGTTGATCGCCTGGCGGAGAAATTTTCTCGCAGCTTTATAGGCCTCCGACTTACGAACTCTGTCTGCGGGAATTCTCGCTCTAGTGGCGGCTCGTCTAGTTCTTAAACATGTTCTTCTGAGTTATGCAAACTCTTCAGTCCACCAGTAAACGGGTTGTTTGTCGCGTCGGGGTTTCCTTCGCGGCATAGACTGGTCGCAGGCCGAGACGATCAGTTCCATCATGGATGTTACTAGTGCCTCGGCCCCAGCCTCACCAGGATTCCCCAGCGCTCCCCGAGAGATGACTTCGGTGAACTTAACCACGTCCAGTTTGTTGGTGTTCCACCGGCGTGGCCCTTCCCGAGATGCGGAAACTCGACGATTTTCCTGATCATGCAGATCAAACACGATGTATTGGTGGTCGCTACCCGTGTAGTCCTCCACAACCCTCCAGCCAGAGATCCTCGGAAGGAGCGACTCAGACGCAAAGGTGACGTCAGGGATCGTGCCTCTCTGCCCGGGGCGCCGAAAAGTAGGTGTGTCGCCCTGGTTGAGGACGACAAGACCGGCCCTGGCGATGAAATCCAGGATGTATTTCCCCCGGGAGCTGGTAGAGGGCATTCCCCACTCGACGGCCCTGGCTTTGAAATCGCCACCAATGACGACATGCCCGGTGGTGCAAAGAACGCACTCCTCTAGGCTATCTATCTTGTCGCGGAAGTCCTGGACGGCCTCGTTGGGGGTGAGGTAGCAACTGAAGATTGTCACGTCCCTACACCTAACCCAGGCAAATCCTCGGCCGCGACCATGACTCCGCACCAAGACATCCCGCGTATTACGCGCCCAAAGTGCAGCAGTACCGAGGCTGTCGGAGATCCAAGTGCTTGGGTCTCTGTCCCGATACTGTTCGCTGATAAGGAGCGCGTCAGCACCAAGTTCTCGGGCGAGCTGATCTAGAAGGTTATCAGCTCCCCAGGATCTATGAAGATTGGCCTGGAGGATGCGAATTACCGGCCGCTGCCTTTTGCCTGTTCAAGTGCGGTTCTGAAGGCACCGCACTGACCAGACCCGGGTAAGTGACCGAGGGCACTGGAGCCTAAATCCTTGCAGAGGAAGCAGGAGGGGCTCGAGGAACATTCCTTGCGTTTGTGGCCCTGGCTTCCACACTGGAAGCAGTTGGCACTCCTGTCGGGCCCTTTACAGTTTCGGGAGGAGTGGCCGAAACCGAGGCAACGAAAGCATCTCGAAACTACCACCCTCCGTTTGAGCCTGCAACTGACCCAACCGACTCTGAGGTGCTGAAGGCTAAGCAGCTTATTGGCATGCTTTTCGCCCATCTCAGCAACAGCCATCCGGAGTTGACTTCGGTTAGGCTTTGTCAGCCATACCCTCACTCCATCAGCCGGTATCTCCGGGAGTGCCACCTGGATCGCACGGGTCACCTCGTCTTCGGTGGAGAGGGCATCAAGGTCCCGAATCTCGACCGAACACTTCGGTTCTAGGGCCTTGATGGAGCCTTTGTCCCCAAGTGCAGTCTTGAGGGAAGCGGCAAAACCGATCTTGTCACTCGACTTCCCCAGTTCGAGGAGGACATCCCCGTTCTGGGTTCGCCCAATAGACTTGATAACGGTGTCGGTCTCTTCCGGTTTGGCCTGCGATCTAATCTGACCCAGAACATCGGCAAAAGATCGCCCCCCTAAGGGCTTAATCAAGATTGCCTCCTTCCTGGGCTTCTTAGGCCTGGGTTGTTTAGGCTTTCTGACAGACTTGCCAGAGGCCTCCCCAACCGGGTTTGAGACTTGCGTCCGCTCCACCCTCGACTAGTTTAGACCTTAATGCTCAAATCATCAACATTATTATAATTAATCAACACAGTACTTTTTCACCTTTATTGACACCGTATATGACACCGTACTTTTTCCTTCTTGGGTACTGTCTTACTGAAAATTTTAAAAGCTTATACATAATTTTAAAAGTAGATATTTAGGGTAGGGTGGAACCAAAATTACAAAACAATTTTTGTTTTTTTACCTATTTGCTTAACAGCTTCAGAAGATGAATGTACTTAGAGAAAAACCTTTCCCACGTACGTTATATATCTTTTAAAATTGATAATGAAATAAAAACTAATTTTTATGAACTGTTTTTCAAAACCTATGCATGTGTTCCATTGTGGCCCAATATAGGGCCACAGTGGAACATGATACGGGCCACAATGGAACAACGAATTAAAACGCAAAAATACCATAATAAATCATGTTTATTAAACTCAAATGTTGTCCATGTAAAGACTTAACAGTTTCAAATGTTTCTCATCTTCTTTCTTATCCTTTCTTCTTTTTTCCTCTACCTTCCTCTTGACATACTGTGATCTGTAAAATGAACAGCCAGTTCTAGACTTTGGCTTTCCCATAAATTTCCAAAAGGATAAATTTATGAAAAAGAACTATAATTGGGTTTCAAACTATTAAATTAAAAACATGTATAATAGGTAATATTTTTTGTTACATTGAGATACTTGATGTTGGGCCACAATGGAACATAAGGTTTTTCATTGTGGCCCATGTCTGTTTGATCAGAAAATCTAACCCTAATTCCACTCCAGAACTTTGTACAAATATGCTAAATAGTCTAAAAGTCTTAGAAAGAGTTGTTCTTTTACTGGTGAGTGACACTTACCTCTGACAACTGCAAACAGAAGATAAATTGGTGACGAAATAACCTGATAAAACTAACTTCAGGAGGTCAAAAACTGAACATAAATTATTTCTCTTCCTTACAGGAAGGCACCCATTTGCACCGATGAACTATGGATAGACAAATAGTTTTGGAGTTCACTCACAGAGTGCAGCAGTTGACAGAGTAGACAAATAAAAAAAAATTAATTGTTCCACTGTGGCCCACCCTCCCCTACCATATATATTGACACTAAACAAATTATATTACATACTATATGAAGGTAAAATAATTATTAAAATATCCCGTAAATATTGAACAACACTATATACTTCTCAGGTATATATTTTGCCGGAGGTAGTATTAATTAATTGAAAGAATGGGAGCATAATGATGTTTCTTGTTAAAGCTCACCATTATATAAGTGTACTCAAATTTGATTTTATGGTAAGCCACAAGGGTCTTTAAAAACACATTACCCCATTTTACTACTGACATTTTATAGTATAATATTTATAGTATAACTGATTGGAAAATTATCAATATCTAAATGTTGGGAACACACACATCGTATAAGATTAAAGATGAAGATTGTATTTTTAGAAAAGTAACTTTCAGTTTCACTAAATTTACAGTTTTTCATCGTGTATTTATTGAAAACTACCCCAATTGACAAAAGCAAATCTAACCATTAATGAAAATATTTAATTATTTCAGTTAATTGTTTTATAAACAAAAACGGATTCAATGCGGGTAATCTAAGTCAAGATTAATTTAGAAGTGCAACATGACCTGTCGTATACACAGGCTGGTTTATTGCAAGCCCGGAACATAAAGTACTAGGAAGAAGACATGTGTTGAATAAACAATAGTGTCTAGAAATGTTACCCTACGAAAGTATTAAATGTATTTGTACCAGTAGACATTTATTTAATGTGTCACTTAGAAGTAAACCAATAATTTTAAGGCGAGGGATTTTATATAATATGGTTTATTTCAAGATAATAATTATACAAGGATAATATTGTTCTTTCATAAAAGTATACCAAACATTAACGAAAGTTTCAATACAATGTTGTATGTTCTAATATGAAATATTTTCTATGTTTACAATATATTTTAACAATTTATTGGAATGACTCATATTATATATAATTTGGCTCAGTCATTAAACACAAGACAGTAGTGTGCATTTGGCTTTTCTGGCACAAAAACGCGAAAATCAGATTTTGACATGTGAGGTGACGTCACGTCGTAGAGATAACGACAAATGAGATGACGTCAATGTAACGTATTGGTAACGTAATATCTGACGTCATGACTTATAAATGAGAAAATAACTACAGCATAGCATGAAAAGATCACCTGTAGACAGCAAGTGTTAAAAAAATTAACAGTGGCATTTACAAATATGTCATCAATTTTAACGTCGTCACTTGATCATATTTTACAAACTTATATTGTAAACGATGAACTTTACAATTAATTGCAATATACGTTGTTAGTTTGTTCAAAATATATCTCTCCGTCGGTTTACATTCTCAAAAGTACCTATGAATTTTCCTCGTGTTCCTTATTATGTTTTCTTCAAAATATCTTCTTCATAATGCTTTAAATATTGTTTAAATATTTTTCATTACAAGTTGTATATTGTTTAAATGTAAGGTAACATTTATTTTGTTTCAAACTGTATCATTGTTGTGTTTTGTAAGATGAAAAGGGTTTACTTTCAACTATAGTTTGTAATCTTTTTGAAAGTAGATGTTTAAACGTTTCTTTCGTACATCGTAAAGTTCCACTACAGCAAAAATAGAAAAATGTAAATGTTTGGGAGGGAAATATTTTTCTAAACTTTGTAAAAAGTAAACGGTGAAAATATGTTAAAAATATTTAAAAAGGTAGAATGAACTAAATTGTTATTGCGAAGTAACATGTGACGTCTTTTAAAAAATACATTATTGTAATTTAATTTTAGACCACATATCCTTGAAAATCCAAGTCAATTTTCAATTAAAATAGTTGCAGGATTATTTTAACAAGTCGTTATACAAAGCTATTCAACCTCTGTCTTTGCACCAATGTTGATAGTGACATCTCAGGTGGAGCAAAAAATATGGTTGTTGTTGTTTTTCTTATGAGTTTACAAGAAGAAAATGAAATTTTTAGTTTGACTTTAGGACAAGTTTTAATTTTTTCTCAATGTGAGGTTTTACTTTATATCCATCTGATAATTAAACTTAAGTTTAAAGATTCAACTTTATGCGTAATCTAAAAATTTTCCATCTAAATGTGTGCATCACGAAATAACAGCAAGTGAAGTATTATAGACAATAATGTATTGCTCGAGTTTCACAAGTTACAATTTAAGTCACATTCCACTGACCTGGAAACAGTCTGTTGCCGACAAAATGTTCCTCCAAAGAAGGATGTCTTTTATTTTAGAAAGGTAAATAAAACATTTATTTGATTACACCAAATTTTGTATGAACGTTTTCACTAATCGTGCTACCATCCTTTCAAGTGTCTCTCCGTATGTAAAATTGGTTCACAAAACATAATTAAACAAATTATTCTTTTCAAATTATTTCCTCCTTATTTTTTCTGATGATCCTTCTTTAACAATTTTAATATTATATTTCTATCAAACTTGTGAGCATTTTTATTGTTATTCATACATGATTTCATAAGTGTTACTGATTTTGCCAACGATTCAAATATAGAGCATTAATTAAACAAAATAAAGACATAAGTTATAATAAAATAACCACAAAGGGCTTGAATTGGTTTTTATCCGAGAATATATGCAACAATATTTAACCCCGACAACTAGCTCAAATAAGTCAAATAAAATTCTTTTACTCAATTCTTTTTCCATTTTGAGCAAATACTATGCAATATTACATTTAATAAAACTTTGTTTATTTATTAAGCTCTATTCAAGACAGTTATTTGTGTTTGTCCATAAAAAATTATAAACTTTACAGCTTAATACAAATAAAAAGGCTACTTTCTGTTGGTAAATTCACAGTTTTAATGAAACCATAGTCTCCAAAAGTAAAACGATTCACTGTGAGGGAATGGCATTATGCATCTTCTTATTGTACGTCCTACTGGGCCATCTGTTTTCTCGGAGATAACTTATATTATTCTGTGTGTTTTATCTCGCTGACTTCTTTAATACAATGATAATTCAACGTAGCATTTTATTTTCAAAGCTAGAGTTCAGTATATAAAAAGATATTTTATAGATTTTTAATGTATTTAATAAGTTATTAAATCAAATACAATATTACATTATAGAAAGCCAAAAAGCGTTTTTTATATTTTTTATTTATTATTATTATTTTTTTTACTTAATTGGAATGTGTCACAGGTTATGGTATCTGGGGAAGTTAGAAATAATTCACGTTTTTTTAGCCTGCATAAAAGTGAAGAGTGAAACAATTACCAAGATAAATTAAATCAATAAACTGTCATTTTAATTCACAAAAGAATTTTTTTATAATTATAAAATTTCCTAAGAGATTGAGTTCACCAAGTATGCGGAGGTATGTACTCATTTTCATTAGAAAACATTTCACCACATGTACGAAGTTGTCGTACTTTACTAACCTACCCACTGTTTGATTATAGGAACTTGGGCCTATTAACATTCGAGTTTAAATCAAATCATCTATAAGAATAAACTATCATTTCAATGTTATTATACCATCATAATAAAAAAAAACTACCCAACGTAGAAAAAACCGTATCAATTTTCGAACGGATTTTAGAGAATAGTATTTATTTTGAAGGAATGAATGAAACGTTTATTGATTTTTTCCATTGCGGATGCATAAAAAACAAATTACATTGCATTTTCAATCGCTAATAAATATTGCATTCTAATTAAATACGTATAAATATGCAATATGAATATCCTTAACCTAAATGAATAAAAAATTATAAATATCTTAAAAATAACGAACAAATATAAAAGTATTCAACCACAAATTTACAGGATCTAATTTCCAAAAAATTAATAAATTGTAATTAAAAAAATAAACAAACGAAAAAAATTCATTTAACTTCCTGAGTAAAATGAATAAAGCTTAATAGATGAAAGCTTAAGGCTTCGCCCGCCATCACTTAAAACATATATTCTACCTTTAAATAACCCTGCATCTTTTCAATACAAATTATATTATATTCCAAACCTCAAAATATATTTGCACTACAAAACTCCCCTTGTGTTTACCAACTAGATTAAACAATTTAATGTAAAGTTAGTTATATATTATTCGTGATTCAATTTGTGACTATGAAGCTAAATAAACAAGGAAATCTGGCAGCCATGTAATTTTACTGGATTGAATAACATAATAATGGTGGGGTATAGAGTCGATTTAATTTTTTGAATAACCTTATTCAGCAATACCTTCTACAGTTTTGAATAAAAAGAAAATTTGGCAATATTTATGTTATATCTTTAGAATATTTAATAGTTTTTAATTAATGTTTCTAACCATAAAAAAGGACTCATTTTAATTTATTTTATATTCATATTTCAACACAACAACTAGGTTTCCAATGCTAATCACTAAGTTTCAATTATTTTTTTAGAGATTTTTGTCAAACTTATTTAATTGTGAAAATGTGAAAAAGTATACCTTTTAGCAAAGTTATGAGGCACAATTGTATTCGGTTTACAAATTGTTAGCACCATTACCAATCGAGCTAAATAGCAGCTAAATCTTAATAAAGGAAAATCAAACAAAGACGCTTTGGGTTTAACACATTTTGGAAATTAATTTATGAGGAGTCAGGCCGTACTTGCACCAAAGTTGGGCTTCTTCGGTGTATGAATATAAGCCACTCCAATGGCAAAATGTTGTCAACCAGCCGAGTTGTGATAAATTGCATAAAAATTTAACAACAAAATTTTATTTGTTGGCTTAAGCTCACAAAAAGCAATCAACCCCAAGTATCGGGGGTTTAGGAGGTCATCCACTGTTGGGACTCCATTTACGAGATGCAGTCAAGCAGGCACATAATAGTTGCTAATAGTTGTAGTTAGAAGTATGAGAGAGGGGGAGGTCAGCACGATAATTAGCTCTGGTGTTATTACAACAGCTGTTCAATTATTCAATGGGTAATTACTCTTCTTCCATAAGATTAACATTGAAACTTTTGAAGTCTGTAGGGCTTAGCATTGAGGATCGATATGAATTATAATGAGAGTCTGCTCATCTAAAGGACCCTACTTCTATTGGTTACGCGGATTTTTTCCTACGGTGCACACAAGATGAGAAAGAAGGAGTTAAAGAAGCATGCTTGTCTATTAATATATAGATAACAATAAATATGGGTATTATCGTACATTATTGGGTTGGCAAAAACAGTAACAATATGTGAAAATTTCCATGCACTGACCAACATCCTGGATATAGAAATAAATTCGTAATAATTATTGGAGAAATACAATGTATTTATAAATTTCTATAATAACTATATTTGATATCATTAAGTTTGGTGTGACAAGTAGTCATATAAATCTTAGAACTACATTAATTACATATTATGCATAGAACAATTTCGCATTTTAATTTATTTGTTTTCTGACAGCAATTGCCTGCGTGGAAGTTTGTTATCGTGTTGTTGAATTGTTTGGATTGTTATATAAAGCCCTGCTGCTTCTGATTAAAAAACTTATTCCGTTCACCAAAAGCGATCAACTATAGAGAAGGAGTTTGTATCCATTCTAAACCTAACAGTCATTTTCCTGCAACGCAGAATATAGTGCGCTACATGTTTTATTTTGCTTAAAATCTGGTTTGTTTGAAATATGTATGACTCAATAGTACAAATAATTGATTATATATTATTTGTATATTTATCGTTTTGTATTCGTACGTTATTGGTAGTGAATTTTTGGACTTTTTGATGAAATCTTCGTAGTTATGATTTCACAAATTCAGGCTTGATAATAAGCTGGTTTTAATCAGCGATAAAATCATCATCATTGTTAAAATTATGATAAATTAATCATTGTTAACATAATTGTTGTTCTGGTACGTTAGTCAAAGCGGTCAACATTCCAGCGACGTGAGTATTGCAGTAAATAAAAAGGTACTAAAACTTCTTATTTCGTTTAAAATAAAAGATCTAGTAATTTGTTTGCAGTATTTTTTGAATAAAAGTATGTATAATATTTATATGGCTTACTTTTCCAGTTGTTTATGATTGAGGGATTTCTTGAGCTATGAGAATAATTTTCCCCTTTTACGCTTGGACTGTTGAACTTGGAAATTCTATAGCGCCCAGTTGATTTTCATTTTATCGTACTGCCGATTAAATAGTTCTCAATAGTTCTTCAGAATGATTCTTCGAGTATTTGGTTCCAGCCATCCAAAAAGTTTTTTTGCACAATTTTGTTAAAGACATAGTGGGTTTCATTCCCAAAAACCCATTAATTTAAAGTTTTTTGATCACTTTTAATAGAAATATTAATAATACCAACGCACTGATGTTGACATAGCAAAACAAATTTGTTTTAAGATAATCATATCGATAAAAAATATTATTCTTACATCTGAACATAAGTAATTTTTAACGCTCTTAAACTAAACTAGGCTTTTATTGCGTTCTGACAGTAAAACTTCACCATCACGAAGTTTGTGTTTGTTTCAATGTCTTATAAGTTTCACAATAGCAAATCTAAAGGGTTTGAGTATTTGAAAAGTTGTTTTCATAATATTTATTTTAATTAAACTTTGAAACCCGTTGTTGGTTTAGAAAATTTGCAACATTCGAAAAGACGCTGTAATTTTGCACTTCAGTAATGAATATCTCATAGCTTTTCATAAAATGCTTCTACGATATTTGAACATGATATACCTCCCTTATTCCTTGAGGGATATTTACATCTCTTATTTTAAATCATGTTTATATTCATACTATATTTATCGACACAAATTAAGGATTGCCGAGGTTTGTTAAAAGTTCTGATAAGTCATTTTCTTTTTGATCTGGTTATTATTGTATTATATTTATATTATTGTATATTATTGTAAGGACTTCTTTGACCAACCAACCGCTAATAATAGTGTTATATTGTATATTTCAATTCAAGTGCATTTTTTCCATAAAGAAAATACATTTATGTGCTAACATTTAACTGCAAGCTACTTTTGTGTGCGCAAATCATATACGTTTATTTACAGTTATAACAAATATGCACGTAGTATTTGTAATCAAAACTCCCGTGTATATTTAACTTTCAGGAAATTTCGTGCCGAAATGCATTGCAGTGGTTATCTCTAAATCAGTATTCAATCTGATGGTGAAGCTATTTTGTTCATCAGGAGCCTAATGAGAGGATGGCATATTCATGACAGCTGTCAGTTAGCACAGGATTCTCGGAACAGACAATCGAGTGCCCGCTTCCACGAGGTAACTACAATATCCGTTCTAAATTAACCAAAACTTCATCATGTCACTAGTACAGTAGGCCTAATCCTGATTCTTGTTCTGCCAAATGATGCTACCTTTTTTTAAGTAATGTATTTAGTGTTTAACAGCAATGTGATGTGACCGATTTTTAGTTTTATGATATTTAAATAGACAGAAATTTTTAACATGTTTTACAAAACTGCATTTGCTGGATAACGTTTTTATGGAATTCAGCAAAGTTATAAATATTAATTTCTTTTCAAAGTTAAGAAGGCAGCCTACTTGATGTGCTTAGCTCATAGCACAGCCTTTGTGTGAAATTATTACTAGAAATCTAGTCTTACCTAACTTTTATAAACAAATTGGAATGAAAATTGGCATTTGATAGCAAGGGCTTAGTGAAAAGATTCTAAGAAATGTGGTGACATTTCAAAATTTAAACAAAAACTGTCTATCCTACTTCTCATGGTCAACCTAACATAGAGGACGCCGCAGTAATTTGGCCCCTTCGTAAGACGACATTCCAAGAAGAACTCCAGAGAACCCAAACTATATTTAACACATTGTTAAGAGTCTGCAGTAAAGGCCGCCTTGGATTTTTATTCTCAAAAGACTAATTTTAAATTGCAAACATCCTTTACACCTTTAATATTGGTAAAAAATATTAATTTTTTATATATTAAAAATGAAAAATAACACCTAGGTCCCTATAAAATCAAAATTCTTACAATAAAGTTTGATTAAGAACGAAGTACTCTAAACATTTGCTGTACTAAAATTCACCAGTTTTTTCAGTAGTTTAATGTCATAAAGTGCTCTATAATCGTGATTTTTATTTTATAGTGTCTTAGATATTAAAATGTTCTTCAAAATTACATAAATATGATTTTTTTACCAATAATAATGGCGGAGCAGATATTTGAAAATTAGCACTACTCTTATGGGAATAAAAATCTAAGGCTTCAGGTACTGCAGCCTGCTATAATAAAGCTAAGGTATATATTGAGCTTAGTTGGTCGTAGACTGGGATTTGAATTGAGTGAGGTTCTTATCCGACATTCACCTATGACTTAATCTGCCCGCGCTCAATCCCTGTATAGAAATGTGCACCATGCAATACTCCTATATAAAATTTAAACAATCTGGTTTTCCTCTTGGAGCGAATGTTGTTTAGTGGTGATCGTCATACCACACATCATTTACATCCCTTATTTTAAATCATGTTCATATTTATACTATATTTATCGACACTATTTAAGGATTGCCGTGGTTTGTTAAAAGTTCTGATAAGTCATTTTCTTTTTGCTTTGGTTATTATTGTATTATATTTATATTATTGAATTAGTATTGTTGTTATTTATATTTATGTTGATGTTTTGCATTTAGTCTGCTAATTTTTGGAAATTGTTTTGACCGTTAGAACAATAAATAAAATAAACACAAGAACTAATTTTTATTAGAATTTTTTTTGCATTTTGTAGTTTAAAAACGATTGCAACATTACATCCTATTGCTGTATATCATTATTATTTTAACTATTTCCAGTATAAGTAATAAAATTTTCAACAATCATTAAATAACAAAAAAAAAAAACTTGCCAAAATACTAATTTGCATTACTTGGCTTTATACGAGTTCAAGTTTTGTGGTTATTATCTTCTGACTGATTCCTCATTTTTGTGCCCTTTCCGGATAATCTGGAAACATACAATAAGCATCAATCTCCCTACCTACTTACATTATTACTTTGTAAAAAGTTATTGTTTCGAGTTTCAATTACTAAAAGTTTATTAGTCTTTATAATTTTACACAGAAATGCATGAAATGAAACTACTTACTTTTCACCTAAAGTAAATAAAAATAAAGAAATCTATCCTTATGTTAGCATTTATAAATAACCACAAGTGTTTATTATAACATTATGTGAAACTGCTTTTTTAATGGATGGAATACGTCTCTAATAATTCAAAAGAGTAATACCGAAGCTTTGAAACCCCCGCCTGGAACGAAAGTCATCATTTACACCTTTCAAACGATGGATCTCGTAGAACGTTTCATCAACAGTAATGAGTTTTTGGCGATAGAGTTTTTATATCAAAGAACGAATCGAGGGTAATTTAAAATAAATGGTACCTGGAGACCTGCACTTGATTGCCTTTAGATTACACTTTATATATTATTTTTTATATACATTTTAAAATTTTAGTATTGATGTAATAATTAATTGTTGCATAGATTGAGAGGTATCATTGCGATTGCAATACGTTTCACCCTATCACTTTCTAACAATCTTTCCTCGACGTATAATACCGTAGTTAAGGTTATGAAACTTATTACACTTTAAATAGCAAATTTAGAACAGTTTAATAAAGCAGCTTCGAAAAAATAATTTTAAGAAATTTCAATATTCATATAAAGTAGTTATTAAAACTTGTAAAATGGACAAATTTCTTGGCCTCCACGTTCCCCAGACATAACCCTTAAACCTTTTCCTAGATTTTAGACAAGGACAGAATATATTTTCAAGGAAGGTTCAGTATATAGAGGAACTCGAGGAAGAGACGTTGTTGAAGGCATAACAACAGCCGTGTTTAGAAAAACGTGTAATAGACAATAACAACGTGTATTAGACAATAATAGACAATAACGTGTAATAGACAACATGTAAACAAATTGTAATAGACAATAATAAACGTGTAATACAATGAATTAAAGGTACAAATGGTGAGCAAACCATAAACATGGAAAAGATTTAGTTTACTTCTCAAAATAACTATTTAACAGTATTTTTTTGTATTTCGACAAAGACTTTAAAAGATGTTATATAATAAAATAATTCCTATGTTTTAAAGTTCCTTGGTTATTAATTTATTAAATCTTAAAATGTGTCCAATAATTTTAAAACCACCTGTCTAATTTATAGTGAATAAATAACAAAATAACTGTCACACAATAACATACCACCCATTGTACTTTAGGGAATATTTCAAGGAATATTTTTCACGGGCGACAAGGGACAACAGTGAAATGTCACAGTGACAAATGTCCCATCTTGTCCACAATAGAAGTGCGGACAACAGGCCCGCCAGTGTCTGAGGACAGTGTTTAGTTAGTTGTTGAGTGCCCTCTCCGCTAGGCTGCGCCACGCGCAGCAGGCACGCCCTAGGTTTGACGGTGCCGATTTCCAAGTTATAATATGTATTTGGACCCTTCATAAGTGTAAAAGTATGTAGCTTGATACAAAATGTATAAAACGAATCGTAAAACTCTGCATTTTAGAGTGTGAATTACATGTATAAAAATTGCTGTTTATTGGTTATGATTGCGAATATATTGAATAAAACTCTATGTAGAATACTAAAAAAGAAATCAACATCTTCTAATAATGATTTTTTTGCATTAGTTCCACTTAAAGATGATGTATACTTTTTTCTATCCAAAACTATTGAGCGTATTTGAAGACTTACCAAGTTTATCCCGACGTTAAAGTAAATGTGATATTTATCATGTGTGTTTGTTATCACAAATGTAACATAGATTAAAAACACCCTTTCATGATGTAATTTCTATTTCAAAGGTAGTCTCGAACTTCCGTATTACAGTGCGGGCAAACATTCCCTGAAGGAGTCTCTATGAGTAGTGTGAAATTGTTGGTGCTGGCCCAGTTCAAGGTCACCTGAGGGATGACGTCATCGAGGTCAATGACCTCACCGATGACGTCATCGATGACGTCATCGATTGCGTCATCGATGACGTCATCACCAATGACGTCATTTCTATGACGTCACACCCATGACGTCACAGAAATGACGTGCTGATGACGTCATCACCCCTTACGTCATCAAAATGACGTCACCGACGCCACTGAGGTCAAGGTCATGCCGAAACTTAAAATTTTTTGGCACTTTTGCCGTTTCTCGCACTACGCTCCGAGTTTCAGTCCGAGTCCCCGTGACCTTGACCACTTGGAGCGAATTTTGGACGAGAAACGGCAAAAGTGCCAAGTTAAACACGAGTTTCTGACATGACTCTGCCTAAATGGGCAATCGGTTATCCCTCAGGTGACCTTGAACCAGCACAACACCAACAATTTCATATTACTGTGACCTTGAAAACCTAACAACGGAGCGCCGATACCGATGCGCACCCCACGACAGCCACCGAGTGACTGACTGCCAGGCTCTGTGTACTCTAGGTATATGGGGAAGTGGAGGGGGAAATCTCAAGGTCATCCAAATGGAGTTTTAAAAAAGTTGAAGAGTAGAAAGACTACTCTTGTGCTTCCTGGGCGACCTCATCAATTTCTAACGGATCTGTAAACCAATCCGATCTGTAGCGGCAGGAGTCCAGAAAACAGGTGCACCACCCATCAGGTTGTCCGTAGCATTTCCGACAATTGGTAAGATTGGAGAAGTGAAATTTAATACACCGCTGCGGACAACAAGTATAAAAGTATTTGGATTTGTAGATTTTGAAAGTTTGTAGTACCGGCGGTGGCAGCTGTTGGTTCTTGCATCTACACCTGCAACATCCGAAGCATTCACATTGCCGGCAGGCCAGCCCATCCACTTGCCACTTTGGTAAGAGGGAACACTTATCCTCACAGCAATAGGTTGTCCCCGTCTCTTCCTCCCAACGCTTCTTTGCACAATATGTGACGCCTTGTATCTCCAAACACCTATGCTCGCAACATGAGATGCGCTTACTTTCCATAGCTGATGTTGCTTTGACGAGGGAGCACGATGAAGTGATGCTGTGGTCAGTGGGAATGGGGTTTATATAAACTAAGGTGAGTGGAGGGGGAAAGGTCAAGGTCATCCAAATGGAGTTTTAAAAAAGAAAAGAGTAGAAAGACTACTCTTGTGTATCTATAGCGATTTCATTGATAGTGAGTGCTTCTGTATGCCAAGTTGATCTGTACTGACAGGCTCCTAAATAATGTTTGCAAAAACCTGCAAAATGATTGTTGCACAATTTGCAGCCAGTTAACTGTTTTAGTGTGAATTCAATGCAACGTTCAGGGCAACAAGTGTACTTATGCCCTCTCATCTGGTACACATGGAATGTCTTCAACTCCGGTTTCGGCTTCTTCCAAGACTTGCACTTACACATGCATTGGCCAAAAGCTTCACATTTTCTACACGCCAGGCCATCCGCAACATCAATGTCATTTGGCCATGAAAAACATTTCTGTTCGCAACAGTAGGTGAGTTGACTCTCCATGTTGCTGTGGTGAAGGTGCGCGATGAAATGATGCTGCAGTCATTGAGAGTGCACCTTAAATAAACTCAGTGGAGGGGGAAAGGTCAAGGCCATCCAAACGGAGTTTTAAAAAAGATAACTAGTCGTCCTCCTCCTCCTCGTCCGTTGTACTTAGAGAGCTGTCAGACGAAGAGCCCCGTGCAGGTGCTCCCCAGATGAAAAACAAATCAATTTTAAAACGAAGACCAGGATCTTGCATCATCAATTCCTTTAATTTGTCACATACTAAGTCGACCTTGTGTAAGGTGTCAACAACAAGCTTCCAATTTGTTGGCTCAATATAACTTGTAGTAGAGTCTGCCTCGCTGATAACCACATCCTCCGGCCGTATTGGAGTGTAAAGATGTGTAAAGTTCTTCGGCTGTAGCTGAGGCTCAGTGGAAGTGGAAGGTTGAGTGTGGACCCCTGTCGCATCGAAATCCATAGTCATTCTACATTCAATGTTGGGGTTTTCGTTTAATACATACACCAATTTCTCATGCAACATATCCACTTCTGCCGAGTCTTGCAGATGAACATTCCAGGAAAATGGCCATTCTTCATCCGTAGTGGAGTCAACTCGAGAAAGAGTGCTGTCCGCCATGATAGCTAAGCAAGGAATGATGTGAGCTACAGACTGTGGTAACAGTATTGAAAAGTAGAGGGGGTAAACCAAAAGTTTGTGGAGGGGGTATTTTCAAGGTCATTTAATTTGGGTTTTAAAAAAAGGAAATAGTGGAGGGGGAATTCTCAAGGTCATCCAATTTGGGTTTTAAAAAAAAGGAATGAAGGTTACTCCTCTTCAGCCTCGTTGTCCCCCACATCCTCATTAGCCTCATCTTCATCGACGTCAGACTCGCCGTAAGGGTAGATCGGGGACATGGGCGAATATTGTGGAGATTGTTGACCGTTGTTATCGTCCCCTTGCATTCTAACTTGGGACCAATCATAATTTAAATTCATTTGTATTATGATCCCAGGGTTGTCCCGCAGTATTTCCTTCATCCGTTCGCAAATCGTTTCCAAATAGTGTACACTATCGATCGACAGTGTCCAACCCGTACTTGTACCAACATCAGTAGTGGAGTCAGCTTGGCTGATGGTGTTGTTGTCTGCCATGGTTGCTTGTCGGACAAGAAATGACGGTTGATGTGATGCTCATGCAGGAACATGGTGAAGTGGTGGGGGGTGTGGTGGAGTAGTGGGGGAATTTTCAAGGTCATCCAAACGGAGTTTTAAAAAAAGGAAAACCTACAAAGTAACATTGAAACTTTCCAATTGATGGTGGCGAGCGTTTTCTTCTGCAACCTTGCCGACACATGTGACTATGCCATACAGTATGAAAAGTACAACCATAATAAGGCCGAACAATAAAAGATAGCCGTTGACTATCATGATATTTTCTGAGTGTATCTGCTTTCTTCGTATCGCCCTCTCCTGCATCCTCTTCTCCAACTCGTGGACGAAGTCACAGCAAACGTGAGGACATGTTTTATCCGTTGGTAGGTTTGCCATTGTTAATGTTGTCGGTTTGGCTGTTGAAGATGGAATGAGGTTTCCAATTGTGATGTGCCATGTACATCAATAGTCAAGTGGTGGGGGTAGCAAAGCAGTGGAGGGGGAAGTTTCAAGGTCATCCAAATTGTGTTTTAAAAAAAACCTATCTTGTTACTGAGCTCATATGTCAGTAACAAGATAGGTGTTTTTGCTCTTTTACTTCTTTAATATAATGAAAAAATATACATATTCTATTATTGTAAGAACAAGGAAGACAACTGCTAGTCAGCTGAAGTAGTCCAAGTTGTCTGGCTCGGTCTTCATCGACGCCGGTGAGGAAGCCGTGGAGGAGTGTCCAGGCTCTTCTTTTGACTGCCGGGTGTTCCGTATGTTGCAAGCGTAAACTTGCACGTTTATACGGTAGCCTCGTGCCACCATGAGCTGCAACTCCTTGTACAAGTCGTTTAGCTCCTGCTGAGTCTTGATGCTCACCTCCTCGTAACTTGCGCAACTGACATTCAGAGACATCCTGATGTTGCTAGGTCGGCTGCTGGAGTAGAAATGAAGCCGAGGCACAGCGTTTAGAGGTACATGAAAAAGTGGTGGGGGTAATGGTGGTGGGGGTATGGAAGATCCAATTAAACACTTCTAAACTTTTTCCATTGATACAGTGGGATGAAACAAATAGCACAGGTGTCCTTGTAGTTTTCAAATCTAAACATCGGTGCTAGAAATCCGAACTGTTTTCTACCACCTTCCTGTACGAACCGTCGAAGGTCTCTGACGGCAGCATTGCCACAAGGCCTACAAAACTTTTCCCCGTCTTGGAACCTATACCAGGAGTATCCCGAATACCCTCTATTATCTTTCTTGTACTCTTCGATATCCTGCTTTACTGTTATAGGGATATTATCTCGTAAAGCCGTCTGGAATAAAGATGCGTCAGTTATAACTCGTTGTAAGCAAAGCTCGTACAAGGTGCTCATCGTTTGCTAGTTGGCAACAGACTGACCGTTTTTCGCATCCAAGCAGGTTTGAATCCTAGTGCGGTAGTGGGGGTAATTACGGTAGTGGGGGTAGTTGTGAAATGCAAAGGTCAAAGGTCAAGGTCACCCGCGAAGTTTAAAAAAAATGCAACATATAAATACGTGAAGTTTGTCACATATTGATATGTTGCATTTTTTTGTTTTTTATTTTTTTTTTGTCTTTTATGATTCGTTTATTTATAAAACATTACAACAACAACATATGTACAACATTAAAACTTAAATCTAACACTGCTGCTTGTCAGCGATGTGGATGGTCAACTCTGTAGAATTGCTACCCGTGCAGCCGTGGGACACCAGGTATAGACACCCGGGTTGAATAGAGCGAAGATCCTCGTTTTGTAGAAGATGGACGAATCTCTTGGGCAGGTACACCTGAAACTTTGGTTCATCCCCCGGAGTAAACGGTGCCTCGCTGAGACTGCAGCAGATGGCCTCCCCAACTGTAGTCTCCATCTTCTTCATAGCATGGATTATGTAGTGCTTCTCGTCTTTTAGTTCCGAGCACTTCTTTACAGGTAATATTGTTGACTTGGAGTGAGCATTGAACTGCTCGACCAAAGTCTGAAGGAACTGGTGAGATGCCATGGTCAGGTTACAGATCGTCTTCTTGCTCGGAGATGTTGTCGTCTCGGAATCTCGAGTAATACTCATGCCAGGTCCCTGTCTGCTCCCCACTTATATACTCTCCGTTACCCCCACCACTCGCCAATTCCCCACTTTGAAGGTAAGAGGCGAGTTTATAGGCATTTTTCAAAGCGCAATGTCTATCTTTATCATGTTCTGGGCTTTTTGTACAAATACATATGGTTTCCAGCATGTATTGATAATTCTTATCCAATTCCACATCATTAACCGGAACATGAGTAAATCCTTCGATCCATCTTTTCTTTTCCAGCCCCTTTGTGTAAATATTGGTAAACTTGTCTGAAAAGTGATGCATAATGTGATACAAGTCCGTGTAACTTGTAAAACCATCATACCAATCGATATGATGGAAGTGTTTTGAAATCCATCTGTTGGTAGTAGCGGCTTTACTAGTTAAAGACGAATAAGAACATGGTGGTTTAAATAAAAACGAATAAGGAACACTTGTATTCATGTCCAAAAACACAAGTTCTTTTATAATGAATCTATCATCATTACCACGAAACGCTTGAAACTCAATAATACCAGGCTTGGACTTTACTTGTTGTTCTTCTCCCTTGTCCATTTTGAAGGTCACACGTCTGCTCATTACGAAGTCAGGAGGTCAACTGATTTCCACACCACGGTAGGTACTACTTTTATACCAGGCCGTACAGTTGTTGGCGCGTTGGTGTATATTTAACGTGGGCACCGTCCCCAATAGGCCTAACCCCACAAAATGTTGGTTATTGTTTTAAAAACTAACCATTGTCATTTAAGTTTCCATCTTTATATTTTCCTTGTTTTCATTTTCATCACTAACACTTGATTCTTCTCCTCCATCTTCCTCTTCTTCCTGTTTTACTGATTTCTTATGTAGTTGAGCGTACTTTTCCAATTGTCTCCACATCTGTACTTCATGAGGAACTCTATTAAATATAGAAGTATCCACAGGTCCGTATAATATAGGTGCGTCCGGTTGTTTGTCCAAAGTGTCTTCCAGATAATCTTTAATAATCGAACTTGAAAACACCAGTTGTCTCAAGTATCTTGTTATAGGTTCAGTAGCACAAGTTAAAATGAAAAACTCCTCTCGATTAAGTTGAATTTTGTTATCATGTCTTGTTGTGTCTCTAAACCGCAGCTGATGATCACCACGTTGTTTAATAATATCAATTTCCACATTTGAATCTAAAAGTCCTACTCTTGTCTTCCTTCCAAACATGTTACTACTTAAATAGCATTCTAGCAGATGCAAGTGTTTCATAAATGATTCCCAAGCACTGTCCGTAAACAAAATCATTTTGGGTCCATGAGTTAAAATTACAGTAGGGGAATAATCTGTAGATTTCATAACACCGATTAAAACACTTTTGTCCAAACTGGAAGAGATTGGGTAAAATATTCGCAAAAATACCTCACTCAATATGTTTGGAGAAATATTATCTTCAATATCCCTTTTTCTCTTTTGTATATTCTTTCTTCTTTTACCTTTTTCTTCAACATTATTACTGGCGTGAAGTTGTCCGCAAACGTTTTGTTCACCTCCTTCCTGGTGACCTTGAGGATCTAAAAACTCAGATATCTCCTTCTCAATATCTATCACATTTTCAGGTGTACCACTAGGAGAAGCCATATTGAATACGATGCTACCCATACAACAGTAGGCAACAAACTGATGAGGAGCGGTCTGTACGCTCTGCTTTTATACTCGCGGAATGAAACAAAACCGGTTTTTACAGTACATTCTTAACAATTCCAGTTAAAGGTGTGTATGTTACAATTTTATCATGTAGAATTAAACAGTATGCAGTTGTATTAGCCGGTATAGCAGCGTTGAATTCCATTTCTATTTTTATATCCACACTTGATGATTTTACTGATTCATTTTGTTTAGAACAATCAATTACAACTATTGGGTAGGCATCGTAATATTTTGAAGGTGATAATAAAGGTGTATTTGCTTTACCGTAATATGAACTTTGGAATCTTGCGTACATATCGT
This sequence comes from Neoaliturus tenellus, assembly GCA_030545055.2. NCBI lineage: Eukaryota > Metazoa > Arthropoda > Insecta > Hemiptera > Cicadellidae > Neoaliturus > Neoaliturus tenellus. The sequence continues at coordinate 56,463,872 of CM061535.1, read as the reverse complement.
ACAATATACTGTATTTCTTCTTAGTGAATGACACATTTAAATTGTCGTATGGAAAGAATCGTGAATTTAAATAAACTTTAATATTTTTCAAGTCACAATGATCAAATTGTCCTGCATGTTTAGTGATGTCGTCTCTTCTACCTGTTTGTAAACCAAATATAATATACCTGGCTCGTTCTACATAATTTGATGTTTTAACAGTCCAAGTGTGTCGATCCGTAGTAGGTAAACTGGGATGCTCATGGAATTCCCAACTCCTAAATGGAATAACAATATCACGATCGGCTTTTAATTTTCTTAAAAGTAGCATTCTATGCTCGTCAGCTAATTTAACATGTGGAACTCTCCATACAATTTTGTCTAATTTTAATTTCCATTCTAGGTTTGCATCAGTCGTATTATCTGCAGCTTTAATAATGTCTTTATCGTTAGAAGACCTCAACAAAACTAATTCTTGTTTAACGTTTAATATTATTTTCCTATAATCTTCAGCAAAACCAAGCAACAAACGTAATGGAATATGAAAATCAAAATATCCATCTGAATTTGGAGTGATCGTGTCAATTGTAGGTAATACCCATCCGGCAGGTTTAAGTAAATTGGTTTCATTGGGTGTTATAGATGTTAGTCCTTTTAAAGTCGTTGAAATACCTACTTTTTTAGTGGAATCAACTGTTACACCTGATATTTCATATCTAATTTCATCAAACAGGAAAGCCATAGGATTATTGATAAATGGAACTGTTGTACCAGCAGTAGTACCGTCCTTTTTAGTAACTTGTCCTTCAATATACAAGTAACTTTCACATGGTAGTGTGTAAATGTCTTGATGTTGTATGGGAATACGAATTTCATCGTTATTGTTTAATTTCGATGAAGTGTAAGGGTTGTGGGTGTGATATTCTTTTTCCCATAGGGTTTCGTCGAATGTTGGACCCTGCGCTATATCCAGTATATCCATAATCGGTTAATTTTAATCCAACTCTCTCTAAGAAACGAATGTTCTCGCGTGTTAACTCCTCCACAGCTGAAGAGCTACTAATGCGGTTTCCTGTAGGTTGTTCGCTTTTAAATGTTAAACCCATGGTTTTTGTATTAAAGTGTAGATTTTAAATGTAATCTAATCGTAATAGGCTCTTTTCTGAAGTCTACCAAGTTACCGTCTTGATCCAATACGCTCAACACGATGTCTGAAATGAAAGTGGTGTTCAACGGTAGATATACCAAGTTTTGTGGCTTTTCAACAATTTTAAATCCAGGTGGTACACTTGGGTAAAAAGTATGTATGATGTGGGTGTTAGCCCCATCCCTGTAAGCACCTTGTATAATGTTACAAGTTATGTCTATACTATTGACTTTTAATATTGTTACTGTTTTCTTACCGGAATGTGTTACATCTGGTTCTAAAACAGGCTCATCGTTGGAAAATCCTAATAAATCACCAATTGAGTTTGGTTGAGTGAAATCTATATAATATTTGGAAGTAATTTCAGCTTTCATCGTATTATTATTACCTTTTAATGTTATATTGTCTTTTCCCATTTTAGTTTGCAAAAATTCATTTATATGATCAATTTCATAAGAACCTGTGGGTAACCTGCACTCTTGTAAGTCTGTAAATTTTCCACTGGCATCCTTTCCCTTATAATAATGCAATACGTTATTTTTACCTTCCGTAACATTGGGAATAGAGTTGTAAGTTGTAAAATCCAATAGTGCCGCCTCCCAAAACCTTCCTTTTTGCAAGCGTAACGCTGGAAAAAGGATACTTCGTAAAGTGGACGATTTTCCTGTTAATGATACCGTATAGGAAGACATCTCAATAGTGACTGATACTTTTAGCTAGAAATTCCAAACATAAATGGCCGCATATTGAAGTATTATCAGGTTGTTCTCTTTTATAGTTATAATATATGTTTTTAGCAGATTTAAAGTAATTTTGAAGTTCTTTTGGTGGTGGCAAATTACCGAAACTATCAAAATAATATACATTGTTATTTAGTTTCTTATAACAAACCCAATGGGTGCCAGGCCCTTCAGTATTATCCAAATTTACGATTCCAGTCTCATTTTGCCACATTTTCTTTGGTAAACTGTCTTTCATAAACACACCGCGGAAAAATGGTATTTTTAAACAGGAAATATATTTAAATAATTCAATATTGGTTAATGCTTTATGTGGTATGACCAATTGATTTCTTTCATTTAATATGCACGATAAGGTCTTAGGTAAAGACCTGCCCCGTTTTTTACCATTGACCACACGGTGGGCTTCTTCCTGCCTTTTCTTGTAGATCGTCGTCTTCTTTTTATATTTCCTCCATGTTTTCTTGTGGTTGACCTCCTTTTTACTCTCCTTCTCCTGCTTCTTCCACCTCCTACTGCTGTTTTAGCCTTCATACCTGCTGTTACTGCTAAAGCTGCTGCTTTTTCTGCTATGCTAGCGTCACTTGATTTTACTCGTTGCCAAGCTATGTCCGCAAGCTTTTTGTCAGCTATTGATCTATTTTTTTAATCGGCAAACGTGGAATATGCGATATCGTGTTCTTTACAAGCCTGATCTAACTTATTTATGCCAGGATCGCCTCTTTCCAGTCGTTTTTTCAATTTAGTTCCTGGTCCGCAATACTGATAACCTCCCGGTATATGAAATTCGTATGGTAATGCGTCTATTGCTCTATTTACTATGGATCCTACTGGAATTCGTTTTAAAGCTTTACTTAACAGAGAAACCGCTGTGGACGTGATCCCACCTCCTCTCCTTACAGTGTCTCTATATGGACTGATGTACTGGAACGTCATTATTGTCCTTTTATAATCGCAATGTACAACTTATGTGTTACCTCTATGACAAGTTGGACATAAATGAAGTCGTTTATTGTGTTCTTTTATTAAATATCAAAATCACCCCAATCCGATGATCTAAACTTTTTTGTATTAGGGTTGATAAAATATTTTTGAACAATTTCCCGTTTAATCCAAGTACCTCTCTCAGATTCCAACAAAGGAGTACGACCTGAACGAATACCAATAAGATTGTATACATCAAATAATGCATTTCCTAAAACTTTTACAAGAAAATTAACAGTGACAGCATTATCCACATGTTCAGGGTCTTTAAGGTCTGTTATACGTTTATTATTACAAGTATACACTTTGCTATCCATTTGTGATAATGTGATAGCCTGTCCTACAGTTGCAGCATCATTTGCTTCTCTTCCTTGCGCCATGTTTGTTAATTTTTTATTACTACATATAAAAAACGCATGGTAATTATTTGGATCTAGATGTACTGTTTGTCCTAAGGCAGCCGCGTCTCTATCTGCATGACCCCATGACACATTTGATAACCTTCCATGCATGCAATCCCAATAAGCGTTTTTGTATGTCAATAAATGAAATTTTTCATTACCTTGAATAAAGTCATCCCCTTGCTTTGATAATACTTCATCTCGTTTTGCAAATCCAGTTGTTTCTTGTTTTAAAGTCTCTTTCATTTGACCCACTGTTGCACCATCAGATGGTGCTGAACCATCTTTTACATTCGCCAAACAATTGCCAAGACAATCGATAACTCCCACATCACGTATGACACAATGATCTTTTATATATTTGAGATTTACAGCATCATTTTCATTTTTTGGATAACCTATATCGTTAATAACAAATTTATAAAAAGAAAATCCATCTTTTGTCTTTTCAGGTATCAAAGAATGTAAATAGCGTCTATTTACGCTGTCTTTTGCATCTTTAGGGTCATCTACGTTGGATATACGTTTATTGTTGGCACTATACGTTTTCCCATTGAATTTTAACGTATTTTTTAATTCAGATGACAAATAACCTTTGTTTATCGCATCACCGTTTTGATTTGGTTTACCAACGTTGATAATTCTATTATCTTCTGCGTCATATGTGTTATTTTGTAGTTTTAATGTTGGCGATATCTTTTCCTTTAATATTTTTAAGTTTATTGCATCGTTTTCATCCGAAGGATCTTTTATGTTTTTTAACCTTTTATTACTCATATCATAATCTCCATCAGGTATTTGTGGTAAACCAGCACTTCTTTTTAAACTATTCGCATAATATAACCCATCCGAGGAGTAACGTCCGAACTTGTCGACACTCATGGTGCAACTGAAGAGTATTCTAGGGGGTAACGCATTTTTTATGAGATTACCCCACGGTTTCGGAGTTCATCCACTAAAGCCACCCATTCGTTTTCCAAACCAGTATGACCCGCTTCTTTAGCTTCATGTATTAGTTTCATTCTATCAACCAATTTATTGATATTATTGTAATAAATCACATTTGTGTTATACAGTTTCTTCATTAAACCTGTACCTGTAACAGACTTGTTTCTTTTTCTTGGTTCTGTAGCACTTATATCCAAAGTGGATGACACAAACCTTCGTTTTACAGGTTTTCTTGGTATTATTGGCATTGGTTGTCTTCTCGTTGTTGGTATTAACTTGGATACAAATTCTCTATATTTTAAAGACTTTGATCTAAAAACAGGTTGGTCAGCTGAATACTTCCTCCTGTATGCATTAGTTTGTTCCAAAATCTTTTTATATGCTTCCATGTCTTTTTCTTTAACTAATAATTCTAAAGGCTTATTTTCAAATAATAATTCAAATAATCCCCTTGTGCCCTTATATCTTTGATCACCAACAATAATATTATCATGTTCATCAATGTTTACCGGGCTATTACCAACCATTAAACCCTCTTCTGTTAATCTTACTCCATAACTATGGTAGTTTTTATTAGGGTTTGTTCCAGCTAACATTTTTATCATGTATTTCCTTCCTAAAGGTCCTTTGTTATGAATGTTTTCACCCAACAAGCTTATGTTTGACGGACCTTCCCTTGCTTCTTCTTTTTCCTCTTCACTAGCAGTTGATACAACTTCATGTCCTCTTTTGGCTTTTACTTCATATAATTCTCTTATTCCACTATAGTCTGGTGATTCTAGCTCTCTTTCGGGTTCTCCACCGGTAAAACCACTATATGTAGAGGATTCCGGGTCTTCATCGCTAAAATCTTCTGATTTTACATTTTCTCTTTCAAACTTTGTAATAGGTGCAATCGCATCTCCTTCCAATACAGGTTTAGCAAATTTTTTGTTTAATTGTCTCAAGGGTTCAGTAATAGGTTTAAAAGTAGATTCAAGGAATTTCTCCCTCTCGCTAATACCTAGTTTTAATGCTCTGTTTTTAGCCCGAATAGAATCACTAAGTGATTTTATTTCTTTTACTAATTTTTCTTGGTTAACCATGTTTGTAGCAAGACGTGTTGTACAACAATGAATGTTTTATACCACGATCAATGTATTAATATAAATTTATCAAATCCTATCCTGTATCGACCATTGTTTAGTGGTTGTTCCTTCATAATTGTTAGGAACCCATACTTTTCAGCCCAAGCCTTTCCACATAACTCTTTAAATCGTTCAAATGTCATATCCGCATTTACATGATCAAAATATATATGTTTTAGGTTGGTTTCGTCCTGTTTAAATACAATTAACATGTTGGCATTGTCTCTAATAAGTTGTTTAGGTATTTTGCTGTAAGTTTGGCCAATATAAATGCTATCTATGTTGTTATGTCGACCCATAGCGAAGTAATTCCTTATTGTGTTTTGGTTTTCACAAGATACATCGTCAAATATGAACACAGAGAATGGTTTAGCTTCTTGTGGTTGCATAACACTCTCGCTTGCATTAAATTTTAAGTATTTAACTTCAGGCACATTATTCAGTATTTTTTCCAATAATTGATACTTTGGTTGTTGTAGTGATTTTGAAAATACATATAAATTATTAAAACGTAATCCTTTAGGGTTTGTAATCAAATTGAATACTACATTAGTTTTTCCACAGTTGGAAGGTCCGGTAACCAGACAGCGCACGGTGTTTGGTAACAAATTGCCATGTTTCCCACTATTGAATTCTGAATTATCCACTGTGAGTTCATCTATATTATTAATAGTAAAACTCTCCTTTTGTGGTATTATCTCCATCCTTTGTAATGGTTCAACCTAAAATGATTCTCTATTGTTATATCAAATCCTTTTTAGGTATCCAAGAATCTTCCGTCTTATTAAATCCTAACCATCGTACTTTAACCTTATCTTTTTTCCGTTGCAACACCTTTTCAACTAAATATACGTCACCTACTGTTGATTTTAACATTTCATGTCCATAAAACCCTCCTTCAAGCAATTGTCCTTTATTATCTTTTAAAATATATGTCTCAGGTACTGTAGGTTGTACTTTGAATACAGTAAAAACCTCATTGGTCCAATTTGGCAGATATCTTTTACTGAATACACCTTTATATTTACTTATTCGCACTTTATCACCCACATTAAATTTTTTAGGCTTTAGTTTTTCAACTTTTGGTTTAGTATTCATTTTTATACGTTTTAATACAAGTTTTTCATTTTTGCTAGTCACCTGGTTTGGTTTCATCCCAATAGTTCTATGAAACTTGTTATTGTAATCGTTTATAAGTTTCGGTAATATATCAATCCATATGTGCGATCCTCTGTTGGAAAACATTTTATACATTGCACTTTTTAAGGTTCTGTTGAATCTTTCAATTATTGAGGCTTTTACCTCTGAATTGGTTGAATAATGGTTTATATTGTGTTTTTTCATTAAATTTGCAAATTCCTTATTTAAATATTCTTTTCCATCATCTGTTTGTAAATGTTTAATAGTATGTTTGTCTCTTTGTATAGCTATTTCCATTGCTTTTGTAACACTTTTGCCGCTTTTATCTTTTAGCGGTAAAGCATCAGCCATTTTTGAAAAACAGTTAATAACAGTCAATATGTATTTATATCCTTTATTTTGTTTGCTATAAGGAATCATTTCGATTAAATCCGCTTGATATAAATCATTAATTCCTTTTATCACCGTATTTCTTCGTGGAAACTTTCTTCTTGCAGGTTTATGAAGTTCGTTGACAATTTGTTGCTTCAAGTCCTTCATATTGCAAGTTTCAATGTTTGTTGTGCCACATGTATAATCACAATGAATGTTGTTTTAAATATTCACATCATTTATATGGGTCAAGGTCATCCAAATTTGTGTAAAAAAATGGGGAACACGGCGTTGGACTTGCCGTGTTCCCCATTTTTTTACGGAAGGAGAAAGGAATAAGGTTGAAGTTGTAGAAGGACGAAGAATAGGTTACTAGTTGATAGTGTTTAGAGAGTAATGGCCAAAAGGAAGAGTGTGGATTTTGTCGGGCATAATATGTCTTTTATCATCCCGAGCTGACAGCGCTTTATTAATTTCGGTGACACTGTAGACTTGATGCTTGAAGCTTCGGATATTGTTGAATGTTGCTGATATTGTAGTATCTTCAAACAAACAAGTCTTGTAGTGGTCAAATGTTACGTGTTTTTTCAAATAAGACGTCTTCACTCCTTTTGCTTTCTTGACTGTCGGTGTGTTGTTCTCGTGGTACATCTTAAATGAATACAATTTCGCCATCAGCGCCACAATTTCTTCTAAAGGCATTCCATTTGCTTCATCTTTAAATTTTCCGATTACTTTTTTATTTTTTTCATTAAAATTTGGATGGTTCTTCGGATAGTCAGAAAAGTCAAAATCTTCTTTATATGGAAATGTCCTTAGGTCTTCATACATGTCCAAAGTCTTTATCCAGTAGATAAACGCGTCCGTATCCATGTATGCGACTCCAATGTTTTCCCTTCCGTAGTGTTTAACCATTTTGTTATAATGGAAATCATACATCAGGGTTTTACTTATGTCCAAAATCGACATACCTATGTATAACGGACGGTCCATGACTATTGTTGTTTTCTTCATACTGACAGCGACTAGATTTTCGTTTATAATCATGGATGTTCCGAAGTTTGGTTTTTGCACTAATTTTTCCAATTTCCTAGGATCACTCACTAATTTTACATTTTTGTGTTTTCTTTTGTTCTCCAAGGTCTTTCCAAAGATGGCGTTGTTCATTAATTTATAGAAGTCCTTTTCAAATGCTGTTGTCGCTGCAGCTCTTCTTGTAGTGTTGGAATCAATGTATGGTTTCAACCAACAAGACTGGGTGAATTCAATTGCTCTATGAATTCTCACTATACGTAGACCCAATTCAAGAGCCTGTTGAACTACCCAGTAGTGAGCCACATAGCGATCTTTATTCTCCAAGGTCATCATCAATTTTGGCCATCTTCCTGTCGGTGAAACTTCAGTCTTGGCTAGGAGAGGCAAGTCGTAGTGATGGTCATGAAGGTGCTCCGGGTATTCAAAATCACAGTCCAAAATATAGCCTTTTGGACCATCCTTTGGAATCTGTGAAATGTCTCCAATGGTGGCCGGGTCGATCCATTTGAAGTCAGCGTAGGGAAGCGGATTTGACATTGCCCAACCATAAAGGTTGTTTGCGTCGAAGTAGCCAAGGTAGACCGATGGTTGTTGCTCGTCGAAGCCGGGGATGTACTTGTTGTTGGCTTTGACATGACGTGTTACAGCTTGTGTCAAACCGCCCCGTACACCAGATTCCATCATGAGCACCATATCAATATCCGTTAGAAGTTCCAGTCGACAGTTGGTTGACTTTAGCATAGCTTGCCATGCTAATCCTGGAGATGTGTACGAGTGTAGAGGGTCCAGTCCATAAGCGGAGAAGCAGGTGTTTCTGAATTCTTCCATCACATCGCACAGCAGAGTTACGTCCAATTTTATATAAAAGTCAGAATATTCCCCTAAGGTTTGAATGTTTAGTTGGTTCCAAACATTACAAGCATGATTGTAGTCTTCAACTGAGATTTCACTTTCGTTTAATTTGCTGTTGAAGGCTTCAATCGGTGGTAGACTGGTTTCTTCAAATTTTTCTGTAGAAGTTATGTAATCGTAGGGGAACACTCCTTTACGTAATACTAAGTCCAATTTATCTTCAGGTACAATCTTGCTGGTTTCTTTTAGATCTTCTCTTCGTAGATTCTCAGACAATCTGCTCAAACTAGATGCCATAAATCTATAAGAGTCTACAAAGCGAAGTTTAATTTTACCTACTGTTTTTGAGAAACTGATGTACTTTTCCAATGTTGTAGCAAGAACATCAATTTTACCATTATCTCTTCCTAACTCTGGAATAATGAAGTGGGAGTCGTAGCCGCTAAGATTGTGTAACACGACAGGGATAAAGTGGGGCAGTTTGTAATTTATATTGCATGAATTACAAGCAGCTCCTCTGTATAAACCTGTCAAGTGATCGTGATCTCTTACTTTTGGATTTTCTTCACTGAAGCTCTTCTCGCATAGATAACATCTTGATGTCATATTGTATTCTTCTTGTTGATTCTCATTCAAAGGTTCCATAGGTATGACATTACCATACAAGCGTTGTACCTTTTCAGCAATGTCATACAACAGGTCTACGAAATACTTAGCGGCTTCTTCACCACGGTAGAGTATTGGAGTGGATGTTAAACCATAGTCTTGCAATTGGTTGTCAGACAAGGTTGATTTAACTAGTAAACAAAAACTGTTGGGTTGATGCAACTGATATTTTGTTCTTCTAGTCACTTCACCGTCCGGCAGCTCCTGTGGTACTAACGTTGATTCAAAATCTGCGTAGACCACTAGTGGAATTCGATATTGGTGAACCGTCTTGTTAAATTGTATTGAAGCTCGGGTAGGCGGTGGAAGACTTATCTTTACTTCATAGTTCTCGTTGCAAAGTCTTTTATGTTCCAACAACCAGTCCGATCCTCCACGTCTTGAATCTTTCCAAGAAAAGCAGAACCATCTCTTGCAAACTGTAATCCTATTTACTCTTTTGGTCAATTGTTTTACAACTAAGGCTTCAAAGTCCTTTATCCATACATAATGGGAAATTTCACCCTTAGTTATCAATAGCAAGTCCGTGTGGTTTCTTTGTTCAACCTTTACTACCCGCAAAGGATAAACGTTGTTTGAATCATCCAGACCAAAAACATTCACTGAAACGCCAGGATTTTTCTTTTCAAATTTGTCTATGTCTTTCAATGTAACTGGGTAGGTGAGGCCTTGAAAGTTGTAGCGGTGTTCATTTTCGTAATATTCTCTACCAACTCTTTCAGGATGATCTTTAACATACTTGGTTAACATTGCATACTTGAAACATTCATTACCTTCATTTTGCACATTCCTACACGATTTAGTGTTTTGAATTTTCTTTGGTAAAGGGATAAAACTACTACCCCTTAAACCATATCCATGTTTATGAACCCTAACATCCATACCTTCTATTGATGACAAAGTCCATCCAGATCCTCTTCCTTCATGTTCTTGGAGTTTAGTTATAAGTTCCTCCAAGCATTCTTCAATAATATCATCAATGTTGGAGGTGGAGGTAAGGGTTCGGTTTTTGGTAATGAACGCTCTCAATGCTATTTCACCATCAGTATTGTTAAACATAGCCTCTAACACCATTCCAAATTTAATAAAATTTAGCCTTTGTAGTTCTTCCCTCAAAGTTTGACCAACAAGTTCCTAAGCCTGGGTTATAAATGTTTCTAGTTCCAATTGAACATTATTAATTTTGAAATGTGTTACAACTCGTCCTGGCAAGGCTGTAGTGCGCAGTTGTTTCACATCTTCCAGTTCTTCTTCAGTGTCCTCTTCTTCCGTGTCCTCTTCTTCGGTGTCCTCTTCTTCATAAGATCTTCTAGCAGTAGATGGTCCAGCACCAGCAAATTGTATCACACTAGGTCTTCTTCTTTGCATTTGCTGTAGATAGCTGTCCCAGTAGTCCGTCTGCTTCTGTTGCTGTTCCAAAAACCGGTCAATTGAGTCTAAGTCTATTTCATCCATGGTAATATCTTCTTTTCTATCTTCGTCTTCATGTAATTCTCTGTGTATGGTAAAAAGATCTTCGTCTTGAAAGATTTCCCCACAAATGTCGCAAAGAGCCATTTCAAACAGTTTGGCTTTGAATGCACACTCTGTGAATGTCCACGCAATAATGAGCAGCGCACTCCACCGGGACCCTTTATATCCGAGGCAGATAGGTGGGGAAAGTGACGTCATATGGAAACAGGTTATCACTCACGTGCTAAATTTAGCCTTTACACAACCGTTTGTAATACATTTATCAGTAGGCTTGATAAATTGATGATATTTGGTCTAGATTCAATAATTTGTACAAGTTTTTTCAAAGACGTCTGTTTGAGCATAATTTATATAGGTCAAGGCCATTTGGAATTATTATTTTGAGCGGGGGATAGAGCACTAAGCAGCATCATTTACTACAAAGTGCTCTATCCCCCGCTCACATTCTTTTTTTAACTTTTTGTTTAAACTTTTTACAAAGGTGAAACATCACCATCAGAGTCGGAATCATTCTCATCACGAAATAGGTAGCGATGACAATACATAATTCTTCTGGCTACTAACGTTCTATCCATTGGACGATGAGGAGTGTCTTGTTCTTCTTCTTCTTCTTCAATTTCCGACTCAGATGATGACTCTAACGTTTCGTAGGCGTGCAAGTCCATTTCATTATCCGTTAAACCAGCTTCGTCAGAGTCCGTTTCAATATCCATAATTTCTTCCTCCTCCTCTTCCTGGTCAACCGCAGGTAGTTGGTCCTCTGCTTCTATAACTTCTACAGGTATTACCTCCAGAATTGAAAGAATTCTGTCGCGATGGAACACGGTGTTGTCAAGTGGAGCCATGGTATGAAAGTGGTGTATCTATCCAATTGGTTTGCCCTTTTTATACCCCCACCAAATATACATTTTATGTGGGTCAAGGTCACGTAAAGATACCCTTTGAGCGGGGGATAGACCACTAAGCAGCATGCTAGTCCATTGCCGCAAAGTGATCTATCCCCCGCTCTATTCCGCAGACCACACTCAAGTCCAAGTCCACATCCAAGTCCACATCCATATGTTACACTTTATTATTACTGCCACCAAGTAATTGTCACTCGCACGTTTACTTGGTTTTGATAAAGGTACTGCACAAACTCCATATTGGTTGTTTGTTCGTTATACAAATGCATCATGAAATATGCAATCTTATCGATTGCGGCATTGTCCAACGGTTCGCAATTCACAAGTTCCAATGTGCCCTGGCTGGTCTTATCCTCTATAAGTTCCACCACTTCGTTGATGTCTTCTTCCAAGAGGATGAACTCAACACTGAAGCTCTCCATTGTTGTTATGTGTCTAGACAAATGCTTGACTAAATGCTTTATTCATCAGTCCTACATATATACCAATTTCCCCCTCCTATTACCCATTCCCCCTCTACCTTTATATGGGTCAAGGCCATCCAATAATACCCTTTGAGCGGGGGATAGACCACTAAGCAGCATGCTAGTCCATTGCCGCAAAGTGATCTATCCCCCGCTCTGTATTCCACACAAGTCCTAGTCTTTACACACACACACATAAGCCCCCCAGTCTTTTACACTTACTCATATACTCTGTCCTCCCTGCCAATTAAGAGTTCCCCATGTTTGCCACTATTTTCAATTAACCTTTCCAAGTCCCAAAACACAATGTCCAAATTAACCAAGTTCGCTCGTCCAATTTGAAACACACTATTCCCCCCAAAGTCACTTGCTCTCACTTGTTGTCCTGTATACTGCTTCTTCTTCCACGCTACAATCACTACCCTACCTTCTTCAACAACCATTCTTTTAACATTATCATACACCTTCTTCAACATCCCTCTACAGTTTAAATAGTTTATGGTTACATACTCCCACTCCTTACCAATGATCAGTGATCCACTCATTTTCTAGCGTTCCACTGGAAGGTCCAAAGCAGAATGAAGTCGGGATGTGCAGACCCCCTCTTTTATACCAGTTAACCGGTTGTCCTTCGTTTAAAGTGGGTCAAGGTCATTCAAAAGTACCCTTTGAGCGGGGGATAGACCACTAAGCAGCATGCTAGTCCATTGCCGCAAAGTAGTCTATCCCCCGCTCTGTATTCTACACACACACACACACACACACACATGTCCCTGTCTTTTCATTACATACCTAATATATATTCACTACCTTCATCGTCACTATCACTCATCACCGTTTCTACAAACTCCACCGGATTAAAGTTAAATTGTTTCAATTGTTCTTTTAACTTTTCAATTTGTTGGTCCTTTACTTCTAAAACACTGTGAAGGTGTGATATGTAGTCCGCTGCCTCGTTGATGCTTGCTACTCTGGGATCGCCTAACTTCAAGCTGGGAACTACACCCTGCAGCCTGAAGTACGCCATACGCCTTTCTTGCTCCTGCCGTTGACCAGAACTGAGCAAGCCTTGCCCGTCTTGGCTCACCTCCAGCAAGGTCCGTAGCATCGGAGCTTTGCAAGCGTTTGCCCGAGCAACAGTTATGCTATGGAATGGTCGAGCAGGTCCACGAGTAGCAGGCAGGACATTGGCAGCACGCCTTCTTGAAGAAGAAGCCCGAGAAGTTTTGCAGTTGGAAGCCTGTTGAAGTGCGGTATTCAGCTAAGCGATACAAAGCAGAATAACCAAACTGCACATCAATACCCGTATAAATACACTTATCAGTGGTGGGGGTACTAGCTAACCTTGGTAAAGTGGGTCAAGGCCATCCAAAAACATTACCAGAACGGGGGATAGATCACTAAGTGGCATGTTAGTCCATTGCCACAGAGTGATCTATCCCCCGCTCTGTATTTCACATTCACGCACACATTCATACATACACACAAGTCCCAGTCCAAGTCTTACCCACACACCTATCCACTCTCATCCTCACTATCATCACTGTCCAACAGGCTTTCACACTTCCTAATTAGTTTTTCCCATTTACTCCGGATATGAAGTAGCTCCCTGCGAGTATTCTCTAGCATTCTGTCCCTTTGCTCTATGACTTCGTCGTACCACTCGATGATGTTTGGTGGAGTCTGAGTTGATGCGTCCGTCGTGGTTGGTTGAGAAGCTCCGCTGCTCCGCAACTCCTTCCTCACAGGACCAAAGCCGGAGAATCGGACACGACTCCTTGACGAAGGCCCCGATCGGATTGGTCCAATGCTCGGGCTGGAGTTGGAGGCGGCCGGGCCAGAGGTAGAGGCTGGGACGTTCATAGCAGACATGGTGGTGTTCAGCTTAACGGTGTAAAGCAGAATGAGAGGACGGTTGATCACCACTCCTATATATACCCATTTTTAGTGGTGGGGATAAAACGAGGGGGGAGGGGGGGGGCCAAAAGAAATTTTGCTTAGTCTTCCCGGTCATCAGTTTTACATACCTTTAGCACACCCATTATTTTGGTTTCTTCAATAACTTTACACACCTCAAACACCCAAGCAAACAGCTCATCTATGTTGTTATAATTAATTTTTGTCCAGTATTCATACTTATGAGTTTGGTTGTTTATAATACATAGATAAAATGTAGACCCGTCTCGTCTTATACAATACTCAACTTCCATTCTATGCTGGTTTAGCACTTCCCAAGCATTGTGTTGATCTATCAAGAAGTCACCACCTTTGTAATTGTACCGTGACATGTTTACCACGGAGCACAGAAACAGACTGAAGCAAATGAACGGCTCATACAAGCTTAGTAAGAGCGTTAGAGTGGGGGTATCACGTGATACACAACATTAGTTGTAAGGTTAGCACTTTACTTTAAACAGTAATTTATATGGGTCAAGGTCATTCAAACTTTGAAAAATTTTTACCTCCAAACACTTGTAGCAAGCTACAAGTGTTTGGAGGTAAGTTTTTATTTGTTAAAGATTTTTTGTAACTTAGTCTTCACCCTCAAGGACACGGTTTGAGATTGTCCCAGTGACTTTACGTCACCGCCAGGTTAAAGTATTATACAAGTCAAGTGTTTTTTTTTTTTTTTTTTTTTTTTTTTTTTTTTTTTACCTGACTTGTATAATACCCCTCTCCCTTACTTTAAGAGGGTTAAGACTAAATTTGGAAAAATAATTTGGAAAAAGACTTTTAAATATTGTCCAACACAACCTAACAATTTTGAATTTTTTTTTTTTTAGTAGGCCCATGTCCTAGTCCATTTCCCACACGGTTTGGCATCCTTCCCTTCGTATTAGATAGGCTTTAGGGATGAAAAATTCTCTTTGTACCATCCGAGGTGGTACTTGCATTGTACAAAGGTGGCCTTCACCTTTTACAACGATTTCTACTTTTTTATTACCTGCTCCATAGGTCTGACCAATAAAATAATATTTTTCATCAACCTTTAGCCTTCTAATATCCCGCGGTTGCGGGCCGTGGGGATGTCTGAACTTGAACGTTTTAGGCTTAATATAAAGAGTGTAGGGTTTGAATTGCCGAAATTTGACTGTACTTTTAAGGTGTCGTTGGCAGCGATCTCCTTCTGCACAGGCAAGATTCTGGCAACACAAAACCCCAAACTTACTTGACATCCAAGCGTAATCGCATTTCTTACCCTTGCCAGCAGGGGCTTTAACACGCTTACGTTTTTGTGTTGGACTCTTTAGTGGAGTGTCTTGGAGCTTCTCCGAATTAGGCTGGCTAGAAGGAATGGGGGTGGAAGGGGGTAGAAGGGGCAAAGATTGGTCAAGAGGAATGGAGCAAACAATTTTGGGTGGGGTAGGGGAACGTGTTAGGTCTATGGTGGGAAGTTCGGGGGAAAGGATGGATTTTTGAGGCGATTTGGATGGCAGGTCAATAGTGGGAAGTTCAGGGGAAAAGATGGATTTACGGGGTGGTTTGGTTGGTGTGGACGGCATGGGGGATATGGGTAAGGGACATTGGGATTTGGTATAGGATAAAATTTTCCGGGTTCTGCTGTAGGGAGTGATCCTCGACCTGGACGTCTCTTCAAAAACCGCAGACTCCGATCCTGAGTCCGATAGCAGAGAGAGTGCTGGAGACGCTACCGGGACTCGACCTGACGACTTGACGAGTTCTCCTGACGATGGCAGTGCACCAGCCTCTTCCACTGTCGGCGGCAATGGCGACAGGCTGGGCATTGAGGCGGGCTGTGGCGGCGGTGGCGGCGGCGGTGGCATCGTCAGGCAGCTCAGGATGTTCGCAGTCATCAGGTATTCCAGGATCGAAGTGGAGGATGATGAGGGTTGAGACGTGTCGGTCGAGGTTGAAGCTGGCGGGTAGTTTTTCAGCTTGAGACCCATTTTACCCATTTGAATGAATGAAGTAAATGAAAAGAGTAGATGTTAAGAAAGAAGTAAAGTGGTTATAAAAATCTCGAGAGTAAGGGAGTACCTGTCCGTATGGAAGCTTGGACCGGAATGAGAAGTGCGTACAGCCCGGGCGCCTTATATCCCCACCGGGGCTGCCACGCCCAGGATATCAGGGGTGGGGGTGGAGGGGGGGGGCTCGCACTTTATGTCGGGGGGGGGGTTCGCACTTTTTGTCGGGGGGGGTTAATTTAACAAAATAAACCCCACTTGGGACCTTTGTGTTTACATCGCTAAAGCCTCCTAAAAGACCCAACTATAGACAACTCCAACTTTGTGTGTTACTAATACCTAACTGTTCGATTTTTAAAAGACCTTAATTTATTTACTGTGTTAATAAGACCGGACTGTTAAAGATTTTAAAAACTTTTACTTATTTAGGTCAAGGTCACGAAAAAAAATTTAAAAAAAATTAAGCCCCACACCCCCCTATGGGGGTGTGGGGCACTTGGGTTGTCATCGCTGTAGCCTCCGAAGAGACCCAACTATGACAACAAGGCAACATCCAATGTCGTGTACCCTTCGCCACGCAAGACTTGTAAACATTTACTGCATTGTCTTTCAGTAGCTAACAAAGATTCATTTACGTAATTTTGAGTTTCCAGAAGGAAACAAACTGAGGACACCCTAGTGGCTTACGTCCTCGTCCGAGTGCAGAGGCCGCCGCAACCTTTTGCATGCCAGCATACAAACGGACATGCTCCCAGATGCCATCCGCAACCTTTTGCATGCCTGGCAGGAGCCTACCGATAATTAAAATAGGCTTTACACGGGGGCCTACTCCCGTAACCTATCTTTAATATTTTTAATTTAGCAATGCATTGAATTTTTACAAGTCTTTGTGGGTCAAGGCCACACGGACATTAAAAAATTTCGGCCCCCGTACATCCATGGCGAACCACGAATGTTCGGGGGCCTTGGGGACTAAAAACACAAATAGCTAACAAAGATTCATTTACATAATTTTGAGTTTCCAGAAGGGAAACATACTGAGGACACCCTAGTGGCTTACGTCCTCGGTCCGAGTGCAGAGGCCGCCACAACCTTTTGCTTGCCAGCGTACAAACGGACATGCTCCCAAATGCCATCCGCAACCTTTTGCATGCCTGGCAGGAGCCTACCAATTATTAAAAATGGCTTTACACGGGGGCCTCCTCCCGTTCTCTGACGTTACAATTTACTTTGAGCATTGAAAAAGCTCAAGGGGGGATTGCTAAAACAAGCGTATACACTTTAGAAACATATAACACACTTACAACACACAATTGAGCTCAACGTAGTCAATGCTGGAACAAGCACATACACATTAAACGCATATAACAAACAAGACACAAAGGATAAAAGACACACAGGAGACATAGGGTACAAGTAAAACACTCTCATATAAGACAATTCTCAATACCCAAACGCAAGCGCAATATCTTACAACTAATACAAGTCTTAAAGTTAGAGTAGACTTCGCTAAACACTGAAGGCGCCATTCAATGTTTAGTGATGCCTATGGCGGTCCGTCCCGATCGTTCACGTTCAACGCGCGGGAGCGGACTGCGAGCCGGCTCTGGACGGGCCCCCTTATATCCCCACCGGGGCTGCCACGCCCAGGTTATCAGGGGTGGGGGAGGGGGTGGGGGGGTGGGGGGGGCTCGCACTTTTTGTCGGGGGGGGGGGGCTCGCACTTTTTGACGGGGGGGGGGGCAGGTAAGTTAAGTGGGTCAAGGTCACCCACAACACTTGTACTCTAAGTGTTGGCTATACCCCCACCACAACTGGGTCCCTAGGCTGCACAACACCGCTTCGCCAGTATGTCTCCGGCTTCCATGCGGTGCGTCTCGCTGTTATCTAGCTCTCTATATGTAAGTAATTTTACAAGTTCTGAATGTAGGTCACTACACTTTAACTCTGGGACGATATCGACTTGTAGTATTTCAGTGTTTTGACTCAAGGTCATCACACTTTAACTCTAGCACATCGGTTATCGTACCAGAGGTGCTCAATAACCTAACTTGTAATGTTTAGGGTGGCGTTTGCACGCCACGTGGTATCGCCATGAGTGTCCAGTCCAAGTTTTAAGTTAAATTAATTTTACTGTAATCTTTTCCATTTTCGCTTCGTTTTGCCAAAGTATAAGGTGTCGCTTAATAAAGTGGTATTTCTCTAAAGTTATAGGAGATTGCAGGGATACAATTAGTTTATTTAGGAGACTCTTCATCTTGGAGTTTAACACAATTTCCACTTTGACTTTGCTTCCTCGGCTCTCACAGCCTAAGCTGTACAGAAATGTTTCTTCTAGTGCCAACTCGGGCCAAGAGAACAGTGTGTTGACTGTAGGACAGCTCATGGTGAAGTGATGCGATACTCCAGCGTACCACCTCACCTTCCCCCACCACTGTGACCTTCCCCCACTCCTGCTGTTTCCCCCACCTCTTTTCCCTTGACTCATGCGCTACAAGCAGTCTCTCAGTATTGTGCGGACTTTGTGAGGGGAAGCCATGTCGCGGGACGCTTTAGGTAAGAAACTTAGCCGTGTTAAGACTTTATTAGTTGCTCACTGTCCACCACTCAAAGTTAAGAAGGTTTCGACTTTAGCTAAGTGGCGCAAACTGTTGCGTGGACACCCTAGGTTTTATACCAAACAGACTAATGTCAGTTTTACTGATGCAGATTTGTTTAAAATATTGGATGAAATGACTTTTCCTTGCAAAATTCAGTTAGTTACTCCCATTCCTGACAGTTTAGAGTCTTAGTCTCTCAAGCCGATATACCTAGAGTACACAGAGCCTGACAGTCAGTCACTCGGTGGCTGTCGTGGGGTGCGCATCGGTATCGGCGCTCCGTTGTTAGGTTTTCAAGGTCACAGTAATATGAAATTGTTGGTGTTGTGCTGGTTCAAGGTCACCTGAGGGATAACCGATTGCCCATTTAGGCAGAGTCATGTCAGAAACTCGTGTTTAACTTGGCACTTTTGCCGTTTCTCGTCCAAAATTCGCTCCAAGTGGTCAAGGTCACGGGGACTCGGACTGAAACTCGGAGCGTAGTGCGAGAAACGGCAAAAGTGCCAAAAAATTTTAAGTTTCGGCGTGACCTTGACCTCAGTGGCGTCGGTGACGTCATTTTGATGACGTAAGGGGTGATGACGTCATCAGCACGTCATTTCTGTGACGTCATGGGTGTGACGTCATAGAAATGACGTCATTGGTGATGACGTCATCGATGACGCAATCGATGACGTCATCGATGACGTCATCGGTGAGGTCATTGACCTCGATGACGTCATCCCTCAGGTGACCTTGAACTGGGCCAGCACCAACAATTTCACACTACTTCTATGGTCGCTCCAATGAACACCCTGTCCCATTTCGAAGTTGTCGATAGTTCTGTGTGTTAACAATATTTCTCCTTCATGGGCTTGGTAAAATGTATTAGTAAATCAAACTAAATTATAGTTTATATCAGTGTAATAATAAGAAAATGATAGCAATATGGATCAATAGATAAAAACTACAAAAAATATACGTAATTGGTCTTACGTGAGAATGGAAAGGTATTTTACTGACTTTAAAATACGTTGATTTCAAATATCAGGAGTTATGTCTAATTTAATGTAAAGCATTGGTGTGACAAGAAGTAACTAAATTACTCAGTTCAATAGTAACCGAATAACTTAAAATAAAATCATTATTTATTAATTTAATATTATTATACAGTAATGTTATTCTATAACCAAAGAATTATGGACGAATTCATACATTTAACATCCAAGACAGTCAAACACCAAGTAGATAACTCAAAGTAGTGTTTCAAGTGACAGTTGTGCTGTGTAAGGCAGGTAAAGGCACCGCACAGTGTAGGTGCCAGCAATGTATTATGCATGCAGCCCAGTTGATGTTAAGATGATAGAGCCATCCCACAAACGAGGGTCAGTTTAGGCCCTGTAAACCTCTTGGACGCATATCTGATAACCTCAAGTGACAGTTGTGTTGTGTTAGTTAGGTAACGTAGCCGCACAGTGTAGGTGCCAGCAATGTATTATGCATGCAGCCCAGTTGATGTTGAGATGATAGAGCCATCCCACAAACGAGGGTCAGTTTAGGCCCTGCAATCACTGTAAACCTCTTGGACGCATATCTGAACACCGGCTATATCGCAACCATAATACTGGGCTGCACGTATATATGTCCCACAAAATCAGCATATCAAATCTGCAATCTATTCTAACTCCTTCACATATTTCAATTTGCAAATAATCTACGATAGTAAATACAAATTGATCATTGAAAAGTATACACCACATTATTTATAACTACCCTATACATATTATTAATTAAAATTTGTTTTTATTTGTTCTATTTTATTTACTATTTTTATTGTTGACTTGATAAAACTCTATTTCACATTAACAAGATAGCATTATATTGTTTCTTTGAATAACAAGATAAACACGAAACGGAGAATTCTTTGATTTCATCATACTCGAGTAAATTGAAGGTAAACAAACGATGTTTTTGTATCTTTTGTATTCGAGATAACGGGAATCTAGGGAATGTCTCCAAGGCGTGTCTACAAACACTTAACTGTTATTACTTTACGTCCTTAACACACCACAGTGAAGTGAAAATACTAAATTTCTCTTCACCTTTGATTTATTTACTCATATTACAAAGGGTCTCTTTTACGTTTAACATGTGTACAAAACTAGTTTTTACTAAAAATTTCCTTATGAAATTGACATATACAGCATTTCTTTTCATCCACTTCCCCTTTTGTTTTATACTTGACTCTAGATGTGTGTTTGTTTTAAATGATGATTAACCATCAGTAAAATTACAAATACCTGATTGAACACAGTATCCAAATATGGGGCTTTTAATTAATTGTTTCATTAATGTGGTAATAAGCATAATGATATTTACCTGTATCATAATTTTCAATGTTTTTAAGCTTGGGAGATTCAAATCTCATTTAAAAAGTAAATTTACATATATTTAAGTTTGTTTGAAGCAAGATAATATATAGAATGAGAAGGAGGTAGGTGACATCAACAGAAACAATAACTTATAACAGCACTTAAAATATTCTAAGCAAACCACTAATGTCAAGATAAACAACATGACGTCAAAGGTGCTGGACAGCTTCAATCAGATGTTGGTGTCACCTACCTTGGTTTGTTCTAGATTCATTGGTTTGAAGTCATAAGTTGACTAAACCTTTCACGCCATCCATAGTTTGTAGACTTTTACCTGGAAGTTCAATTTTAATAGAGTTTTGAGTTTCAACAGGAAAAGAAAAACCCAAAACAAGAAAATTCACTGACGACAGTTATGCTCTGTTATCTTTCATATAAAATATCATGATGTATCAAATTTAAAGATATTCTCTTCCTATAATTTTGTTTTTAGGAAAACATTGATTGTGGTGTATACATTATTACTTATTTAATCATCAAAGCGTAAGATACAGCATTTTTTCGTTTTCGAGAACCATTCTTTTTATCTCTTTATATTTTTAGTAGAGGGAAAATAGAGCCCTTGGCTCAGTTCAATGACCTCAAAATAACGTCACTAAGTAATGACAGTGCGCATTTTGAGTTGCGCATTACATTTTGAGGTGACCTTGGTCTTTATGATGCCAATGATGTGGTCAACGATGACGTCACTGTTGGGGAAGCATTGTATGACGTCATGTGAAATCACCTGCTAAGTCAGTCAAAATAAACTTGGAACCAGGCTTCAGTCTTGGAAATTTTCATTAGTCTTCGTCATGCTTATATCACGTGTAAATGATGTGATTTAATATTGTGAAATTTTTACATGTATTTTAATTTTAAATACAAAATTAAATGAAAAGGACTTAAAATGAACAAAAATTCAAAAAAGGAGAAGGAAAAAATAAATCGTACATTGTTTTGATATTAAAATAATAAAATACACACAATAATGATTAGAAGTTATTTATCTATCGATGAATTTATTTTCCATGTTCAGAGAAATTTATATTAATGAGAAAACATTTAGGACTATGTTTAGGAATGCAAAAATCTATCATCTTAAACATGTTATATGATCACTGACACAAAACATATATTAAGCTCATCTATTCTTAATATATGATAAAATTTTTGTATTATGTACATCTGTACTTTTAATACTCAACGAGACGTAAAATGAAGTATTCATTATTTTACATTTTGTTGGTTCATTCAAAGTAGAACTGACAGAAGGAGTACATGTCATTTATGGTCTTCAATAAGAGAAGGTTTGATGAATTTCAATTATAAAACGGCACTTAATTCTATGAAGTTAAAATTTAATTTGTTTTTGAAAATTAGTGGTTAGGCAAACCTCAATTGAATCTTTACAATCTAACAATATCAAGAAATTTTTAATTCCTAGGATCGATACTTTGAAGAGACTTAAAGTGCTTTCATGCATCACAACTCCTGGGATCTCATTATTATTTCTATTGCACAACACTCTTTATCGAATGGAAAATGTTTTAAGAATGCTAGAGCTTTCTTTTTACTTGCAAATAATACATATCAATAACAATGCATCAATACCTTATTTCACAAAATTAAACAACTCTTGTATATAGAACTCATAGCACTTTCTGGATGTTGTAACTAACGAAGCCTTTCGACCATTTTAATGTATACATTTAACACTGAAGTGCATTTCAAGGGGACAAATCTGGGACAGGACGGAATTAAGAGTGATTAAATAAGGGACGGCAGGACTGAGTAAGGCCATTACAGCTCTTCACAAACCTGACTGCGTTAAACTGTGCCATTTGTCTGGTCTGTCGGCCCAATACACAAGCTGACGATTAGCTCATTCACACAGAACATTAATTTCCTAAAACAAAAAAATGTCTTGAATGGATGGAAAATATGAACAGTTAATTAATTGAAAAACTTTTGTAACGGCAATATAAAACTATTCTTAAGACTACGGAATGTAGGTTTATGATAAAGCAAGGCTTTGAAAATTTATAATCAGCATCATTATGAATTAGAAGTTCCGACATCTACAACCGTAAAACCATGACGTACCAGGTACAGTTAAAACAGATATGTAACAACTTATAATTCATTTCGGAGTTTACTGGGATAATAAGCTTTTAAAATACGAGAAGCATGTACGCACGATCTTGTTCTACAGAAGATACCACCTGGTTGCTTACGAATTAACAGTATGTCATTAACGTATATGGGGTGTCCCGGAACTATCTGGAACCATTTTTATATTTGTTCCTTGCATAGAGACAAGAAAAACAATAAAACACCATAAAAATAGTGGTCTAAAATCCATCGTTAAGCCGCTCGCCGCCATTTTATTTTTTTCACATAGTAATTTTTAATTCCTTAACGGATGGTTGTATTCAGTTCATATTTGGTATGAATCTTTATCGTACCAACGTAGCTACATTGTCAGGAAAAAAATTATTTTTTTCCACTGGGACATGTTAAATTTTTTAACTCAAACATCATAAATTGGTTAGTTGCATAAAAATTTTACAAGAAACAAAAAAAAATTGCCAAAATAAATTATCTAACCAACAGTACTAAGTTTGTAAGAATTTGACAATAAGTAACAGAGTTAATGAGATTTTTCTCCAAAAAGAACATTGATTTTGCATTGTAATTAATGTAAATTAAAACCATTTTAACAGAAAAATCGCAATAACTTGGTTATTTAATATAAGATCCTTACAAACTTGGTACTGTTGGTTCGATAATTTAATTTGGCAACTTTATTGTGACTTGTAAAGTTTTTATGAAGTTTACCGATTTTGAGAGATTTGAGTTTGAAAATGTAAAATGGCCGCCAGTTTGAATATATTTCTTGGAAAAAATTAATTTGTTTCCTGAAAAGGTGCGTAGGTATGATAAAGATTAATAGCAAATATGAACTTAATACAACCATCCGTTACGGAATGAAAAATTATTATGTGAAAAGAAATGGCAGCTAGCGGCTTAACGATGTATTTTAGACCCCTATTTGTACCTACATTAATCTAAGAAGGGCAATCCAAGATTTTCCTTCCACAAAGAGCGTGCGGGAAAATTATCTCAAAACAATGACCATGTACTCCCACATATGCTTACAAGGATCCAAAGGATGTTTGTACTGATTTTTCCCAAAGAAGTAACAATGGAAATCCAATAAAATCTTGACAAGCATGAGACTAGATGTTATGCTCTGTTATCGTTCCAAGAGAGAGGGTAAGAGAATAGGATAGGGAGTGTATGGCTTAGTGGCTAGCACGATGGACTTCGGGACAATGGGTTCAAATCCGCTTTCTCGGCTCACCTTTACTATGTCTAATACGATTCACGCATAGATCAATATAGTCCGTGGAGATAGCAAAAAATATTTCAGTGCTGGATACTGGTCTAAAAGTTTTTTACACTGCTTCTACATCAAATGGTATGTACAAAACCGCCGGGAGACACTCTCTCAATAGTCCGGACCACCCCCATATGACGTCATCAAAATGGCGGCCCATCAAATTTGCAGTGTTTTAGTCAAATACTTATTACTGCCCACCAAGTCAACCCATTTCGACTTTGAATGTGTCGTTATGTAGGTATTGAAATTCTGCAACTGTTAATACCCTTAAAATACCCATACTCTTTTTTATAAATAATAATTTAATAAAATAATTGGCGTTTTTTCATTAATTTTTGCTATAATATTTAATATACAGGGTGGAAAAAGTCTTGAAACTATTTAATACTTTTAAAAGTATTTAAGTAACAAAACTAAAACTTTACAAAATTGATTTTGAGTGCCTAAGACTACTTTCTAAAGTACGTGGTATCCTTGGACCTCCAAGGGGGACGGTCCACAAGGAGTCAGAAGAAAATCTTAAAGGTAAGCATAGGTCAATATGTACATCAAATTAACGGTCTCAAAGAACAGAGAACATTGCCGCAAACCCGGCCTCAAAAGGATGATCGAGTCAAAAATGGCAGGCGATCAAACTTTAAATTAAAATCATATTGCTGAAAACAAAAAATGCAATAACTACCGATCCACTCAACCTTTTGAGGTCGGGTTTGTGGCAAATTCCTCAGAATGCAAAGCCCTTTAAAATGATGTATCATATGACGTAATCCAATGAAGTTTTTTTCCAAGACTTCCTTTAGGGACGTCCCTAGTAGAGGTCGTCAGGAAAACTGCATTGAGCCACGTCATATGACATATCATTTTGAAGGGCTTTGTATTTCGAGCAATTTGCCACAAACCAGACCTCAAAAAGTCGAGTGGATCGGGAGTTACTGCATTTTTTCTTTTCAGCAATATGATTTTAATGCAAAGTTTGATCGCTTACCATTTTTGACTCGATCATCAAAAAGAGTATGAGTATTATAAGGGTATTAACAGTTGCATAATTTCAATACCTACAAAACGACACATAAAAAGTCAAAATTGGTTGACTTGTTGGGCAGTAATAAGTATTTTACTAAAACACTGCAAATTTGGTTGGCCGCCATTTTGATGACGTCATATGGGGGTGATCCGGACTATTGAGAGAGTGTCTCCCGGCGGTTTTGTACATACCATTTGATGTAGAAGCAGTGTAAAAAACTTTTAGACCAGTATCCAGCACTGAAATATTATGGCTCTTTTTGGAGCTATCTCCATGGACTAATAGTGTATGTGTACGGTTTAAAGTAATGCAATAAGAGGCTTATGACGACTTTTCCCCCTTCTGGAAAAGCTTCACAAGTTTATTTGCCACAGATGGCTCAGCCTACAATGGCTTTGATCGAACCAGGGTCCAATAAAACAGGGGCTAAGTGTTGCCTCAGGACTAAACCTTATCCCGTTTAGGGTTGGCTCATACAATTAATTAAAAACCAAATATCTAAAATATCGAGCCAATAATTATTGCCACACCCAGGGATGAAAGTAAAACCACGGTGACACCACCTGAAAGTAAAATTGGCCTCCCGTACCCTCGAGGGTCACTCGCCCAGCACAAGTCTTCAAGTTGAAAAATTCGCTGAACTTATCACCCAGACTAGCAAACGGATAAAACAGAAAATAAACTCGATTGATAATTACAGTGGCCGAGATTCCCCAAATCGACACTACTAGTCGGGTTTTCATGGTCTCGCCACGTGGTTTCCGCTCCGCCTGTCAGCTCCTGTCCGCACCGCCAGGCCTCTGTACCTCAACTACTGTCTCGTGATGTCCGAAAAAATATTCCGTGAGACGGTAATATAAATAATAAATTTGATATTAATTATTAACAACACACCAACAATATCAATTGCTTCAATATTAATTAATAAATTAAATATCACACACGCCTAGGCGTTGCCGACCAATCGGCAAGAAGTAACTGGCAGGAATCGCAATATATTTAATTTTATAAATCTCAGATATTATTTAATCAATTTAATATTGGTTTATTTTGCTATACATTAATAAGCATTGACAGTACTCACCAATTGCGGGTCACTACCCAACAAATCCAACACCGTACGAACTCGTACTCTGCACACGCTACGCCACACAAGGCACACGACACACGATACCGGAGACGCGAACTACCGGAACAAATCACTCCAACGTTCACGTTACGGGTCTCGGGACGAACTGCCTGGAGTGGCTGACCCGTGGCCGCAGCCGAGCACCCAACCGCTTATCAGTGCTGATAAGGCGGGTCAAACTCCAACCGGCCACTGCCGCTCACCTGGCGCGGACACGGCTGCACCGTCTTTCACCCTGCGGAAAAATGGCTCGTTACATCCCCCACCAACATCGGGGTGAAAAAAAAGAAAACAGCCAAAAGAAAAAAGACTTAAACTCCCACTCAGTAAGGGGACCTAAAGGATACGCCCATTGGACAATCCTCGTCCAAGGGCCTCAGCAGCGAAGACCTCTTCTGCAGGCCAACACCAGGAAACAAAACATCTGCACCCCAAACATAAAAGATAGCTATCCAGGCCATGCATTCCAAGCGAATGATGGGCGGTGATGGGTGGTCACCCATCACCGAGACCAGCCCAGAAGATTACAGATCGGGCCTCTCGTGAAAAGGTTTCAAGTCCTTGACGTGTACAGTATGGGTCTCCTTAGTCTCGGCATCCTTCACCACATACATGTTTGCTGCCTTCCGCCGTACTATGCTACAGGGGCCCTGAAACTTAGGAGCTAGCTTGCCCACAATAGCGTCCGCAGCGGAAGACATAACATGCAGTCGTCGCATCACCAGATCTCCAACCTGGTACTGCATCTCCTGGCGTCTCAGGTTGTAGTATCGGGACTGTCGCTCAAACGCCTTCCGTAAATTCTACCGACATTTCTCATACATCCGCTTAAATGTCTGCTCCCGCTCCGTCAGCACTTCCTTGACGTCCTTCTCCGTCACGCCCTCACCAACCGGGTTTGCAGTGGAGACGAACTCCGGTCCGCTGATTGCCCGTGGGGGTCTGGGTTCCCGGCCCAAGCACATCATCGCTGAGCTGTAGCCAATAGAGTCGTGGACCGCCGTGTTGATCACGTACTGGAACTCGTGCACAAGGGCATCCCAAGTACGGTGGTTGTCCTTCACGAACTGGGCTATCATAGTTTTGATAACCCGATTCGGACGCTCTACGGGGTTCTTCCATTCGTTGGTCAGGTCTTTGAACACCTTAGACACGAAATGCGTTCCGTTGTCCGTAATCAAAGTCACCGGGGAACCATACCGGAGGAGAACGAGATCCTTGAACTGGGCGGACACGGCCTTGGCCGTAGCTGCTCGAAGGGGTCTCATCTCAACCCACTTGCTAAACAAGTCTTGGAAAACCACCAAGAACATGTGTCCCCCCCTTCGATCGTGGAAAAGGACCCATCAGGTCAGCCGATACCGATGTCCACGGCCCCTGAGGATTTCGGAAGTACATTTTACCGGCGGGCTTCAGTTGCGGGACCTTAAACTCCTGGGACGTAGGACATGACCTCACGTAATCCTTCACGTGCCGTCGCCAACCCGGCCAAAAATAACTCCCAGCAACACGACCTAGGGTCTTCTTGACAACCACGTGCCCTGCCGTGGGAGAATCGTGGGTCTCTAACAATACATCCATCCTTTGGGAGGGACGTACACAAAGCCTCCACGAAGACTCCCCACTATCTCCTCGATCCACAATAAGGCGTTTGTACAACTTTCCCTCCTTGACGCAATAGTTGGGAAAACGCCTGGGCCTTTCCGTCACCGCTAACACTCGGTCATACCACGAGGCATCCGTAGCCGTAGCCACACTGGACCCTTCATCTTCGGCACTCCTCTCTCCCACCTGTGGGTCGACTGCCATATCTCCGTCAGCTAGGGCCTCACACACTTCTTCTCCAACAGGCTGACGGGAGAGAGCATCCGCCACCCTGTTCAGCGTAACCTTCCGGTACCGAATCTCGAACTCGTGCTGTTGCAGTTCCATCACCCATCAGGCCAACCTCCCAGACGGGTCTTGAAGTTTCATCAACCATCGAAGAGCAACATGGTCGGTGATAGCCAAGAATCTATAACCTTCCAGGTACGTCGGAATTTCCGTATTGCCCAGACCAGTGCGAGACACTCCTTCTCGGTAGTGGTGTAGTTCCTTTCCTGGTCTGACAACAGTCGGCTAGCATAAACTATCACAACCTCCCGACCTGCCTGGTCTTGCGTCATTGCCGCACCAAGGCCTTCGTCGGACGCATCTACTTGCAGCACGAATGTTTCGGAGAAGTCCGGGCATGCCAAAACTGGTGTAGAGCTCAGTCGGCGCTTCATCTCCTCGAAAGCTACATCTTGCTCCGATCCCCAGTACCACCTTACTTCCTTCTTGAGAAGTTTTGTAAGTGGTCTCATCACTGATGCGAAGCCTTAAACGAAGCCGATACCAACTGGCCAACCCAAGAAAGCTGCGGAGGGTCTTCACAATCCGTGGCGTCGGAAAATCGCGAATCGCTCTGACCTTCTCAGGATCCGTCGCAATTCCAGCGTCATTGATGACATGACCCAAGTACTTCAACCGGGTTTTGTAGAAATGGCACTTCTCTGGATTAAGACGAAGTCCCCCTTCCTTTAGTCTTCCGAAGACTGGTTTTAGAAGTTCCAAATGCCCCTCGAAAGTATCGGACACCAGGACCAGGTCGTCAAGGTACGCGAATGCCTTTGGTTCTAGGTCTGGTACCACCACCTTATCTAGAAGACGCTGGAAGGTGGCCCCAGCAGAATGTAAACCAAAAGGCATAGCCTTGAATTGGAACAGACCAACTCCGGGAACCGTAAAGGCAGTGATGGGTCGACTCGATTCACTCAGTGGAACCTTCCAATAGCCTCGATACAAGTCCAAAGTACTTATGTATCGGGCCTGTCGCAAATTTTCCAGAGTGGCGTTGATCCGGGGGAGAGCGTACGCATCGGGGACACTAGCCTCGTTCACCTTCCTAAGATCCAAGCACATTCGGAACTTGCCGTTCGGTTTCATCACCAGGACAATCGGTGAGCTCCACGGTGACGAGGACGGTTCAATGACACCATCCTTCAGCATAGCCTCTACTTCATTATTAATAGTGTCTCTGCTTCACCGGCACTGCTCCGTCCTTCAGCCGTATCACATGCTCCACGAGGTGGGTTATCCCGGGGACATCATCGAACCGGGGCAACTCCGTATCGAGAAAACTCTTCAGCCATTGCTCTTGCAGTTCAGTCAAGGGTATTAGTGCATGCACTGGACCCATAGACTGCTCTGCACGGGCCTTCCACGGGGTCATAGGGTCATTACCCATATTCCCATTCTCGTCGGTACCACCATGTACCTCGGTCGTGTGAATGGTCGAGCGGGGACCTCCTTCGATGGGGTTCCCAGGGTCTTCCTCATTTCCGCTGACAACATTCAGCAAGCCCTCGCGGCCTGAAGTGATCTCACCCACACCCATACGAATGGCCTGAGTCCCAAACCTGACGAGATCCAGCTCAAGGATAATCGGTATCCCGAGGATCATATCCGTCGTCAGAGTGGGAATGTACAAGGCCTCCCCTGTCCACCGCTTGCCATCCACTTCTCCCGTCAGATGGAACGACAGTTCGGCACTAGACCGCGACCCATCTGCCATTCTCAGAGGAGTGGTCTGTCCGTGCGGTACCACCTCCTGAGAGCGAATGTGGTCGGCCACTTTCTCCCCAACGAGATTGACTACGGACCCAGTGTCTAATAGAGCAGGGAAAACTCGCCCCATCAACTCTACCTCGACAAAGGGCCGTACATCCCACGGCGGAACATTTCCATCGACGCCTCCGACCAAAGCGTTTATTTTGTCGAGCCACTCGTTCCATTCCGCGGAGGTCGTTCTTCTCGGGATACTGCACTCAGGGGACCTTCCGAGCCCTGAGCCGGTGATCCGTTTCCCGCATCACAGTCGCACGTCTTGAGGGCAACCCCGGGTCTACCACACCCAAAGCACCGAACAACTCTTGGCTTCTTACACCCTCGAGCAAAATGTCCGGTCTCCTGACATCTGAAACACCTCACGTCTCTCCTTGTACCTTCCGGTCCATCGGAGCTCGCCTTTTACTTCTCTGCACGGGGTCTACTCGAATTATTGGAGTTACCCACACGCAAAACATCACCCTTCCGGACTTCAACTCCGGAGGGTCTCTGAGGTTGCTCTCGTGTACGGGTCTCAACCACTGACGTGTCCAAAGCCTTTTCGCTCTTCTTCTTGTGAATGCAGGCGGTTTCTGAAACCAGCACTAAGTTCGGTGGCGGTGGGGGACGAAAGGTATTCTTCGCTCTAAGGTAGGCATTCAGGTTGAAATAATAAAACGTCTTCCAACACTACTCGATATATTTACACTTATACTGTAATTGTTTACAAGACGGTAAATATATATCAAAGATCTTATAATGGCGATCGATTTCGACCAGTCACACCGGTCATCATCAGGCCCAATCAGAGACTCATGGCCCAATATAGACTCAGAGACTGTGTTGGAAGACGTTTTATTATTTCAACCTGAATATCAGTACCAGCACGTATAATGCTAATCAAGAAGTTACTAAGGTAGGCTTCATAGTCCTCAGCCATCTACATCATCTCAGGTAAGGTGCTAAAGGCTTGCCGCCTCACCATTAGCTTATATTTAGGCCGCATGTTGTTGAAGATCAAGTCCAGCTTGCGTTGTTCAGACAACCTGCCATTCCGCCGTATAAGAGTTGTGATGGCGGTCACAAAGTCCCTAAACGACTCATTTTCCCCTTGAGTCCTCTTGCGTATCTCCTCATCCAAGTCTCACGGCTGCGCCGTCTTTCACCCCGCTGAAAAATGGCTCGTTACAGGCTATCAACCTCTTTACATAAAGTAAATAAATAAATAAAAATAATGGTTTCAAGAAGTTACGCACTCTACAGCTGCATATCGTACCGAACGAAACACAAGATGAATGTCAAAGAACGGAGCATTGTGTTCAATTATCTAAATTATTAATACAATACTTTTAAGAGTATATTTTAAAATCACATTTTCTGATAAGTTTGGAAGCTCACTATCACTTTTATGCTCAAGTTTTCTGCCTTTAATATTATACTTCTAAGCAAAGACAACTTAATATAGTACTTTTCGATAAAAAATTTGTTATAAATCAACTACAATTACCTAGCAGACATGATACCATGATATATTATCTTTAATTTTTAAAATCCATTCTTTATTAGACAAAAGGTGTTATAAAACTGATAAGCCTTAAATGTTTAGGCTTGAAAATAAAGTTAGTATAAAAGCTGAACTGATCCTTGTAAGAGCAGCCGAGCTGAAGTTATGAGGAGAGGCAAGATAACATTCAGTTTAGGAGGGTCAAACCCCCCAACCCCCACCAACAACTAAACCACCATTTTTTTGTATCACATGGTAGTTGAAGAACAAACTCTTCAATAAAAATCCAAAGAAATGTAGTTTTTTTTTCAATAAACTCGGTAGTTCATGGTAAAATCACTGTAGCTTATACAACCAGCTTGTATAAAACAAAATTTAAAATTATTCCTTAAAGTTTTTTTAGGAATTCTAGCTTAGAAGAGGGAAAATCAATGGAATTTATATTAGGGAGGATAACTTTAATATTTGTCCTTTTACACCACTGGCCATAACTTTATTGAAGTTAAATATATAGCATTCACATGAATATGCATTTATAGTGTGATGCAATATATAACATAGTTTACAAAAGCAAAAAAGGATTTGCCATAAGTTACAGCCACATTCCTATGAACTAAAATATATAACGTCAAAAAGTTCTTACAACAAGCAGCGAATATTTTAACGAGTATTTTTTATACATATAACAGATTTTATAACTAATACAGTTAGAGTTAAAAAAGTTATCTTGTGTCTGTTTTCTTTTTTATTTTGTTATTAAACCCAATAAAAAATATAATTTCATAATCTCCACTATCCCTAAACAACATAATTTTAAATACATCTGCCAAGTAAGTATCAAAACCGGAGGTTAATTTCAATAAATATAACGTACCCTAACAACATTTTTTATCTGCTAGTTTTCAGTATTTTATTTTTACCCATGGTATACAAAATGCTATTTAATTAGAGTTATTTTGTTTGTACCTGAATTTTATAAGGCAAAGCAAATGTAAAAAAAACTTGATACCTTTCCCACTGATATTTTATTTTGATATTTTTAAAGTTTTCAACAGAAAATTGTTTACTAATATTTTTGTTCTGTATTAATATTTTAAAAACAGTAATACAGCATGAGCATAGGGTAGTTTTTTATTAGATAGAATAGAACTTTTATGTTCTTTTCTATCAAGGAAATTTTGCGTTAACTATTGGATATGTAAAGGCATTATCTCCAACCACATATCCTGTTTTGAAGTAAAACTCTCAAACAAAAGCCAAAAGTTATGACTTGGGTTTGCCGCATGCTAGGCTGAGCCTTGTTCCGCTTTTGTTTCCTTGATTAAAATATTGAGATACGCCCATCCATCTGCTTCGAAGTTCGATAGCTGTTTCTTGAATACATATCCAAATAGCATTTATTTTGTGATCGGTTAAAAAAATCAATACGTATGGTTGATCATTATAGTAGCAATCCTCAATTCATTATCTATATTTGGACATAATTTGTATTTATTATGCATCTGCCTTAAATGCATAGGCTATTGAACTATGTATATCAATATGCAATAATTATCTGACATTAAAATGGTTTCCTTAAAGGGGTGAATATTAAATTAAGTTGGCTATATTTTAATCTCAATATTGTAGGTTTAAAAAATCATTAAAATAGTGATTATTATAATAAAATATTCAGTACGATATTAGTCCCGGGACTAATCGAAATGAACCATTCCTCCCTTTATTTTGACTGATTTTCTGATATATGTAAATAATTATTTTACAATTCATATAGGCCTATTATAGTCAGTGAAAATTAAAAAGGAAGAAAAAACATTATTTGTTGTTACAAATTAGAAATGTTCAGAAATTTTTTAAAAAGTATTTAAAAGGAGATGGGTTTTATACAAATTTTATTGATGTGCAAATCAATAGGCCTATATTTGAAGTTTTTGACAGGATATTTGGTCGAATTGTCTTATAAAAACATTGATTTGTTTTAATAACAAAAATTTTGGTAATAAACTTATCGGATAAGAGACCACCTATGGAGGATACACCACTGAGAATACTAAGCCCAGAAAGGCACTTTCCTCACAAACATGTTACAAATTTAATTCAAGAATTAAGAATATCAAGAGGAAAAATTACAATATTATTTTATTTAAGTGAATTAATGTTTCTCCTGATGTAAAAAAGAAACCCCTCTCTAAACTCCTCCCTACCCTCTCGTTTTTTATACCTCTTGATAAAATTGTAAACAAATTTATTAAAGACATTAGGGTTTTAATTGATATCCTACCAAGTCTGACAAGTAATATACTTCTATCACTGATTTTCATATATATTTGTACGTATTCGTCAACACTCCAAACTTCAAACACATCTCTTATATCGACGTATATTTCAGTTTAAGTATTAATAAAACCACAAAGAGTGTCCAGAATCGTCGTCTTTAATTTGGTAAATCCCATAATATTACTTTTGGACACCTCGACAAAAATTTGGCTCAAAGTATGAATTGTATCTATACATAATAATGTATTGATAATAATTGTAATAATAATAATAATTACTATTAATAATAATAATAATAATAATTGTTGATAATAACAATAATTTTATTGTAATAGTAATAGTTGATTTATAGATAAGCCTGTTACTACTATTTTAACATATCATTTTCAAGAGTGATGACTATTTTACAAGGCCAACTATATTCTGACCAGTTGCTTTAGTCAGCCTCCAGACTGGGTTCTGGTCGCTTTTTGCTGCCTACCCAGCTTTGGCGTAACGACAGTTTGATGAGCTCTAGTTTTTGCTTATTCAACTCACCATTGTAATTAGTATTTTAACAAAACAAAGATAAATTTTAAAACTAAACTGTCTCGTTTTCATAAAATTTTTATTTTTATACCATAATTAAATAGTTATTTAATGACATTTCTGAGTAAGGATTTGCAAACCGAAAAATTCAAGCAGGCTGTTGGAAGTTCATCTTATTATAATCTAAAACAAGCAATGTTTGCATGGGCAAAAACTTTTTTCTCTCCAAGGGTTTTTAATTTTTTGGTTGTAATATGGGGTTTTTGGCCACCAGGAATCGATTGGAGCTGGTCCCATTTCTGGAAAAAATCTGGTTTTCGTCCTAGAGCCCTTCAAAGTTCCCAAGTAATCCTTATGGAGATTTTTAAATTAAACAAAAATCGGCTGATAACTTTAGATATAAACCAGTGTGTTACATCTTTAACCTGTGGTTTAGGAAAATTATACCCAAGTGCAGCACCCCAAGGCATGGCGAGTGAGCGAAGCAAACGAGCTCGTCTTAAAAAGGAAGAGGGCGAGTGAGCGGAGCGAATGACCTTTGTGTGAGAACGAAAATAATTATTTTACTGAACTTTAAGCTCAGTCGCCCTGGTACTATCAGTAAAATGATTTTCCTTAAAACTATTTTATCTAATAACTAAATCAAAACTTATTTTATTTAATAAAAACCTATAATTATACTACAAGTAACGTCATAAATAGGCACAATATTACACCAAATTCAAACCCGTTGTACATTAAAATATTGGTTCTAGACCAATTAGTTTGACATTTGACGAAAGTAATGTTATAACAGGAATTACGCAATTCGCAAACTAGCTGATTGTTTCCATTCGATTCATGTTTTAGTTTCTTTATTTAATAATCTCAAAAGAGTGTGATCATATGTGAGTGGGAATTAGGTCAAGCAACATGGGATGTGGCTACGTTTTTATTGTTAACCCCCGTATAGCTCATAAGTTTTCCACCTTACTATCGCAAAGATTAACCAAATTTAAGTATTAAACCGTATGAGTCGTTAGTGTATTTAAGTAAATTTAAGTTGTAAATAAAGTATTGTATGCAATTCAGTGTTTTAAGCTAATCGTGAGATATTTAGAAACTCACTTCGCTCATGTTCTAACTTCTTTGGACACTACACTTTTATATTTAGCTTAACATTAGTACTTTATATTTATTCAGTTCAAATAACATGTTTTAAGTATTTAACCTGGAATATCACCTTGACTGCAGTAAAAAGTGCATTTTAAAAAACTGTATCCTTGAAAAACATCTATTTTTAGCCCAAAAGATAGTGTAGTGTCTACTCCCATGTCTGTTCCCCGGTGCTTAATTTTACTGTAAGCCTATCGATAATACAAAGGTAGTACTAATACAATTACTTCAGTTTGACAAGATTATTTTACTAAAATGAAAAATAATTTTAGTTTTGTTGAATTATAAGGCTCCTTTTATTCACCGCGGCATGTCGCAGCGGGCTGCCGCAGCGATTTTGTAAGTGCATTGCTCTAAATAGGGAAGTTTATTCAGAAATGAGCGGTCTCAGAAGTAGCGATGTGTCGCGGCGTTTTGTAAATTCTGTCGCGTGCACTTAGAAATCGCTGGCGACGAGCGGTTTCTATATGCATTGGTTTGTATTGGGCCGTTTATTCAAAGCGGCAGCCCGCGTTCACTCTCGCAGTGCTGCCAACCCAAGCGGCCTCGAACATCACAACACGTGCTTGCCTTTCTGTCTGAGCGACTACCAAATGTAGTTGGCAGCACTGTTACCCCTTCCACACGACAGCGGTCGACAGCAGCGACTTGTCGCGTGAAAATTTGGCACAGCGATCGGCCGCAGCGACAGCCCGCTGCGACATGCCGCGGTGAATAAAAGGAGCCTAAGGGTTGATGATATAGCTTATTTAAAAAAAATTAAATGAAAAACGATCTGAAACTCTTAAAAGAAACAAATCCGAAAGATAATTAAAGTATTTACATAGTAAGCATTTCCTATAAAAACATTTTGCAATAATAGTTATGCTACACGCATAGTAATATAAAAACTTTACCTGCTGATATTTGGAGACCGTTTATTACTTTAAGTTTATTCTCTGTTTATAAACTTGAGAACACGAGATGTTATACCGTCTTGTAACGAGTGTTGGTTTATTTTGCAGTTGTTGGAAAATAAAGCTGTAGGTATTTTGATAGCGGCGAGGAGTTAGAAACAACTTTTATGACTGTCTTTAAATCATTAATAAAGTTGAAACTATACTTTTACTATAGTATCCTGCTACAAAAGGTCATTACATCTATGTCCATAGAAAAAAGACCATTTTCTCGGCTAGTTTATACTTTTTAATAGCCTTAATTGCATGCACCACATAGAATACTGAGCCCAAAAAGATACTCTCCTTATAAATCCGATCCACACACTTTTCAGGACTAAATTTTTTAAAGACTGTTGTTCTCTATCATAAACTTTATCAACCACATGTAAAACTCTAATGTTTTCTTATTTCGTCAGCTGGTCATAAATATTTTGTGTTTTTTACTAGGCTTAGTTTTATTTTAACATCTTTTCATTTTTGTTATTTTTAGCAAAAACCTCGTTTCTTTGTTTTATTATAAGTACTTATTAAAATAATCAAACAATCAAATAATAAGAATGAAGACCGATCTAAAACTGATAAATTTACTAATTACATGTTCATTTAGTTACTGGCTATTTATGCAAGGAAAATGTTCATAATTTAGATGTTATGTGATCCTCAAATTATATAATTTTTATTGTTATTTTTATTATTATTTTCATTGGTTCTTAAATAAAACGGTGTGTTCTTACCGAATACACAAGGGTACAGTTCTTAATAGAATTGTTTATTCTATGAATATATTATATACTTTTAGTCAAAATAATAATAAATATTAACTGAAGCACGATATAAAACTGATTGTTGATTGTCATTATAGTATAACTACTTAGTTATGAAGTGTAACGCAAACCTTATGTTGATACTTTAGCACCTGTTTCGTGAGAGTTGTCAGATTTTTGAAAAATTATTTATTTATTATTTTTAACTCCGTAAGACCGATGTTAATTTTATAATTTCAATTCATGATGTCATCCATATTATAATCATTTTTAAATAAAGATAAACGTGTAGGTTATTCTTATTTCAAAATTAAGCTAAGTACATTAAAACATTTCCAAAGTTTGGGAATATTTGTTGAGTCTATTTTTAGATAAATGTGCAAAAAACATTACTTTAACATATAAGTTAACTTAAAATACTATTAAACATTTTATAGTCAGACTAATTAAGTAATTTAAAAAAGTTATGGGGAGAGTAGGGTAACCATGCGCGGCGTCTAATGGTGCGCATCGTAGTATTAAATGAATGAAATAAGTTAAAAAGTTCCAGTATGTGCTGCTGCCTAGTGGGGGCAACAACCAATACGTGACCTCGTGGTTTTCACCACTGAAACATTTGAGGTTATGTGACACCAAAAAACAAAAGTCGTGTTTGTCATGTTATTTTGGCTCTTTAGGAAAATAGTAAGGTTAGGTCAGATATTTATAATACTTTATACTTATTTAGTATTAAAATTAATAGCAGTCTTTGCTTTCTTGAGGTAGTGAGAAAATAAAATACTTTCGAATTCGACATCGGGTAATGGTGCGCGGCGGTGCACACTCCAAATGTTAAATTAATATTGAATTTTTATTAATAAAACACATTTATTTTAATTATTCCAACCCAAACGTCCCTGCGCACCATTACCCAACCACATGCGCACAATTACCCTACTGGTAGGGAAATCGTGCGCAAATGCATATTGTTATATATAGTTTTATGTTTTATTAATGTTAATATTGATGATAATGATAATTTTCAATAATCATCACCATTAATTACCAAAGAGTTTCACACTTACTATACAGTATTGGTAATTTTTGTCTAAGGAATATCCGGGAAAAGGTTTTTTCCTTTGGTGCGCACCATTATCCTACTTTCCCTAATGCTGATACAGTTTACTTCATTTAATATTCTATAGAAGTTTTTACTGAAGAAACTCTAACCACGTTATTAATACTGTAATAAAACACTTTATATAAAAAATTAAAATAAGCAATAAAACATATGAAAAGGAAAATGTTTATCTCTCTTTGACAACTGATAAATATATTTATTTAAGTCGTTGCTAAGAAGTGTGTAAGTAGTACCGAATGGTGAAAGTTATTAACCCTAGCTGCTGAAAGGGTTTTCTCAGTTTTACCACAAAATGCAAAGCATATGAATGTTGAAGTGTTGAGCACTTCCACAGTTTGCTGACCACTTCTCCGCTAATATTGGGGATATTCGATGTTGTTGAAAGATCCAACAATGAG
The DNA here is from genome assembly GCA_030545055.2 of Neoaliturus tenellus. Classification (NCBI taxonomy): domain Eukaryota; kingdom Metazoa; phylum Arthropoda; class Insecta; order Hemiptera; family Cicadellidae; genus Neoaliturus; species Neoaliturus tenellus. The sequence continues at coordinate 56,424,853 of CM061535.1, read as the reverse complement.
TTTTATGGAATAGATTAGTATTTTAGAGGGAGCAAAGTTTTTTTTTAATAAGCTCTTAATGGGTATCTCTCTATAGTATTTTTCTCTCCGATGTTTCTCGTAAACATTTCAGGGCAACTTGAGGGCTAAGACGTTGCTTAGAATATTATGAACGTCAATACTATGTATTATGTGTATTTTGTACTTTAAACTTTTCTACTTGTAACTTGTGTGTAATCTTTTTTATGGATTATTCTTGAAATTTTAGTGTCTTGGTATATGGTATTATTTTGTATTATGAATTTTAAAGGATGAGATATAAACCAAGGCCTATCAAAAATAATTATGTGCAATAATTAACAAATTACAGAATTTCAAGTAAACATTATTATCAAATAAATTAGGTAACATTTAAAAAGATGAGTTAAGTTCCCCTAAACAGTTATACTATCGGGTCTTTTGAATTAACTAGGAAACTGTAAATAGCTGTAATTTAAGTTCTTCAGATTCGAAGATAACGCTATCAGTTTGCAGAACACGCATGAATTCAAACAGCGCAATTTGGCCATCGATGTATACTACTGGATTGCTCGCGCCCGTGTTGCAGCGAACCGATTCGCGGTCCGGCCGCTAAGACGGGCAGCATAGCCAAAATCGTGACGTGCGCTTACTTAAATAATTACATTTTTAAGGCAATGAAATTTTTTATATATACCAAATCTTTGACTCGTGTTCTTAAGTATTCTCTGCTTCCATATTGTATTATATATTGCTATATATATATTCTATATTATATTATATATATATTCTATATATTGCTATATTATATTGCTTATATATTGCTAATATTGGCTACTATTTATCGTTATTTTAATTTTAAAATTAATTAAAACTTGGAATTTAAGTGAAATGTCATTTCTAATGGCTTCTATGAATGGATTTAAGCCTTTGTAAATTATAGCAATTCTTTAAACCATTTCCTCTTACTTTTTATTTAAAAACTTTACAATTTATGAATTTAAAATAAATACATATTATTTTACACAATACAATAACACAGTTTGCTCTATTATGAAATACAACAAAGCCCAGTATATTGACATTTTTTTAAAAATTATATGTAACATTTAAATTTATTGATACAAATGTTTTTGTTGTAGTATGAAATCCAAATTTCAAGATGACTATGTCTTTTTAGTACACGTTCATAAGTGTAGGGTGGGGTTACAAACAAATGAAAGTGGAAAGTTCCATTTTATAATCATATACTTTATTGATCAAAGCTTAAAACTAACTTGTAACTTTTTAAAATAAAAAAAAAACATCTAAGAATACTAAACACTTTTGAACAAAATTGGTTTTGTAAGTTTCTGTATCAGACCAATACTGGGCAAATTAGCATCACTGGTTGCCTCTTTGACCCTATGATGGCCGATAGTTTTCAAAAACAATCTTCCAATAAACTTTATTGACAAAAGTCGATGATTAACGTCATCGACACAGTATGAGGTATGACCTTTAAAAACAGAGTATTTAAAAAAAAGTTGCAGGCTTGGTTCAGGACTTGGTTTGGTGTTTAATTATTTATCAGACTGAATGTCTGTTAAGTTATAGATGAAACTGGCAATCTTAAAAACATCTTCTGAAACTCTTACTATTCTACCTTTAGACGAAAAGTCAGTGAAATGTGTGTGCACACTTAAATTTCCTTCTTCTGAAAATAACAAATCCCTACATTCTCCACAATGTAATTTTACCACAACTTTACGGACAATGAAACCACAAATATAATAAATTATATTGTCTTTGTAATACGACTGCTCTAAACCCTCACTCATTAATGATACCACTTCTAGTTCTTCATCAAATGCTTTCTTCATTAATTAAAAATATTTATTTGTACACAGCAACAAATAATTATCGAATGAACTACGAGATTTGTAGCTCCACAAGCCCGCGGTAGCCTCAGTGAGATTACGAGGCTCTGAATGAACTTCGTCGCGCCACTATTATTTATACGATTGCCAACGATCTAGTCATGTTGTCATAAGTTTCTTGATCGAATCAGGAAATTCGTCTTATTGGCAACAACTTTCCCGCTGAAAGTTCGTTTCTGACCCAAAAATTAAAAAAAAATCCTCGCTAAGTGACTTTTCCACGTCCGACTAAATTGATTCTCAAACATTTCATCCTTTGTTAATTACCTTTAGTTTAGGAACTAAAAAATATTTATACTGTTGGATTCAGTATTTAATCTTGAAACGGAATATATAAATTTCAATGCACTTTAACCACTCTGTTGTGGTACAGGAGCGTGTAAACGGCACTGTCGTTCACACTTCACTATCTCGTAGAGAGTTGAATGCCTGTGTTTTTTTTCTACTCGCGTCTTTGCTAGAGAAATCCTAGCCCGTCCTGCAAGAGATATCTTGCCTTTCCAGACGCCCGTTCGACTAAAACTCTACCTTCCTGATGCAGGACACTTTGCTATACTGTAAGATAAATGATATTATTCTTTTGTCCAAATTCCAAATCTTATGTCTTGTAGAATAAATCATAGGATCATTGACTATGTACACTAACGTGAATAGACTTCTCATCCAATGCATTTAGTTTGAGGCAAAAATTTGGAAGTTCGGTGGACGCCGCACCAGAGTCACTGCCATCGATGTTGTTATTATTCAGCTGAATTTACAGTGCTGCCAAAACATTTTACCAAAACATAATCATAACTTTCAGTTATAAAATGTTTCATCCTTGGCTTAGAAGAGTGGTAATACTGATTTATCTTACATATGTTACGTGTACTTTGATGGACGCCGCACAAGATCGCACCACCGTCAATATGCTTCACACTCGCCTATGCTATGAGAAGTCTACTCACGTTGTGAACAACGTCAATGATAGGATGTTCTTCAATCTCCTTCTAAAAGAGATCCCAGCAATTCGCCTTAATGCTAGAGTAATTTGTAGCGAAAAGCATCAAAGTGATAGTCTCGACCATTACGTTCCAACTTTGTATTGAACGGAGCTTTGTTCGTGGGTTCCTAAACAAATAGCATTGCCCTCTTAAAAACATACCACTCAATCCCTCACCACTGCAATGGATTAGTAAAAATTAAAACTAATGTGTTTTCTGTTAAGTTTAAATTATAAGCATGATAACATTTGAATTAGTATACATCGATGAATTTGGCAAAAGTGTTCGCCAATTTTTTTCTTTCTTTACAGGTTGGCTGTTAAAATAACGCCTGGCCCATGTACAGCTTGAATTTATATCGTTTTATCGTTTGAATAGAAATGGCTCCGTACCCAGATGACAATTTTTCAATATGCTCTCATTAAATATACATGAATCTTTAGTAACAAGACATGCAAGATAGTTTTTGAAAGTGGGGTTGGGGGAAGTTTAGCGTTCGGGACGATGATTGTATACAATTATATAATAAAACTACATCTAGGGCACTTATAGCAACCCTGCTTCCCTTGCACTATGCAAAAAAAATCAACATATAGGGAATATTCCCGTCGCAGCAGACCTGCGTACTAAGCGAGTTTCCAACAGGATTTTTTTAACTTTCCCCATAAAAACCATAGGATCGAGGATTTAGGTTTGTTGCCATGGGGGTATTGTAAGTAGGTATAGGAAAATCCTTCCCAGTGCACGTAAATACTAAATTGCATCGAATTATGGTACTTTTAATTGTCCCCACAAACCCCATAGGGTAGGTAGGTTTGCCGCCATTTGAGTTCTCTAAGTAAATATAAGTTAAACCCTGCCTAGAAAAAACCAAATTTCATTAAGTTATGTCAATAACTATGTGACGTACAGGTTTATGTTTATTCCCTATAAAAATAGCATGAAACCCCTATTTTGGATTTTTTTCGTAACCATTGAAAATTTAGGTCCAAAAACCCATTTTTGACTCTTTTGATACGACATAAAACCTCGTTCCCAGAAGCTCGACCAGCCCGGATTTCTTCGTTGCTTATGGACTTGTATTGGTTCTTCAGGCACGATATTCTTTACAGTGTAAATATGTCATATCTGAGGATTGTTTCTAGTTTTTTCTCACCATCCCAACTGCTGTTATGACCTAAACACATAGTTCACATTTTGTTTTTATTATGGACTTATATTTTGTTTTGTTGTAGTTTCCTTCCTTAAGGAACCTTGAAAAACTTTAACATACTGAACAAAAATGCATTCATAGGCGAGAACTTTAAAACGCCATAAAATATCAATACAATTTTAAAACTATTAAAATCAATCAATCAATAATATGATAACGATATACTATTTAGGTTATATCGCCCTTTTTAACTTTGTCCTTCGTGGAAGGGGCCAGAAATAGTGGTGGGAATGTTTGTTTATATTTCCTAACATTCCATTGGCTGGAAAGTTTCTGTTTCATTGTTGTTTTTTATGTTTCTATTTTATTTCACTGTTGCATACCAGGTGGGAACTTCATATGACGACATATTGTGTATAAGTTGTACATTATTAATCGTAACCGTTGCTTTTTAATCAGTTTACTTTAGAACTATTACTTTTTAACGAGGTAGGTCTATAGGTTTGGGTTAAAACAGCTGACTAGTAGTCATTGAATGACATTACAAGTTATTAAAAACGTTATTAAAGGAAATTTGGTACTCGAACATGTTTGTCACAAGTTAAAATTTTTTGTTCCTGTTTAAATCACTCCCCTACCCAATATTCTCGCGAAAAATTCATTTAAATGTATACAAAATGACCTATGACCTATATTTAAAAATTATCTATGACGAGGTTTTGTCCAACAGTGAAGGATAAGTCACTGATTGTTATAGTTACCAAATGCAACTTTGCGCATGAGACACAAATGAAAGTTCACTGGGATAGAGTTAACAGTTCACAATAACCTAACCCTGTTGGTCTCAACCCCTCTATCTCTCTAAAGGTCTCATTTGTCTGAACCCTTTCATCTCACGCTTCTCTTGGTCTGAGAGTGATTTTCGTCGATGTCGCTTTATTGACAAAGAGGGTGGAGTCAAAGTTTTGAAAGGTTTGCGGTTGGTCAAACTAAATATATAACTTTGGGTTCCTGACATTACTTTTTTACAGACTCTTGATTAAAATTTACTTTCTTGTCCAGGCTTATTTGTAATATAAAATTTTAAATATTTCCTTATTTCATTTAAATACCTAAAAGGCATAACATGTTGAAATGTTTGGTTGTTTATTGAAAAGATTTATACCGCGTTTCTATACGCTCACTCTAACCTTTTACATCTTTAGTTTTAACCGTGCAATATGGCCAGACGGCCAGACGGGTTTGATAATCTATGATTCTTGCACATAATTTCATATAATTCTAACTGAATAACTGAATACAGTTTTTGAAAGATTTAAATAATTAGATAATTATTTAAATAATTTAGATAATTTTTAAACTCATGTTTTAAATACTAGTAATAATACTAATGTAGATACTAGTTAATACTAGTACTAATGTAAATGTCCTAAACATACAGTACTGTTAAGCTAAAGTTTACATTTGTAGGACATAAAATGTGTAAAGATTGCAGTGTTTATAGCGAAAGAAAAATATTCTTTTCCATTTAATTTGTTTTAAATTTGACCAAGGGGTTTCTCAATTAAAGAACGGACGGCAAAGGTTAATCAGAACTTTCAGTGAATTATTCCTCCCACCTTAATGTTGTTAGTTCCAATACTTACGTATAATCATACAAAAACTAACCAGGTATAGTTTTCCTATAGTAGTATCACATAAAATCATATGCGAAACTTTCAGTCAGCGTCTCTACGATATGACACAAAACTGATTGTTCCTCCAAAAAGTCAATTTTTAAGTGAGTTAATATTATTGCTTTCTCTGTAATAGACCATTAAATATTAAGTTATTGCTGTAATTCATGTGATAACAATATAAAGTATGTGTATCTGGTGCTCATAGTATTGTTAACATAAACGTAAACTTATAATTGAATTAGGTGATATTATAATAATAGAGTCAAGAAGTCAGTTTGTTACTTGATAAAAAAATCTTTTCTATATCCACTAAATAATTCGGATAAACACTACAACAGTATAAAACTAAGCCATGTTATACCTTAGTGCTACAACCTAAATAGACTAACTTGCCAATTTATATACGATATAATCTAAGTATAGTCTCAATTCCAAGTTCAATATACTGCAAGTCTCTTTTCCAGCAAGACATATTTTCCCGGCGACAAGAGAAAATTGGGGTGTCCCATTGACAAATGTACTTCCTTGGGCGCAGCACGCTAAAATACGTAACTCCGTTTAATGCTTGGAAGTATTTATATTTAAAATGTTTATTTTTAAAGATTCAAGATTTTCGTTACCACAAATTTTCCACAAATAAATTACAACATTAGATAACGATGTAAGAATACAACAAATTATGAAGAACATAGTTTTTTATATACTATACATGAAACAACATAACTAGATAACAACATAACTTTTCATAATAAAAAAATGTTTATACAAAATGTCTATACTCTGTATTACATACAGGGTTAGGCAAAAGTCTGGACATCCCAGTTAACTTTTCAACGCCTTTCAGTAGGAGAGCCAAATTTGGCACATGTTTACCACATAAAAAATGCACTTTTTCATTAAAGTCACAATTTGCCCGGCTCCCAAAATGGGATATTTTGGGGGCAGCCCAAAATTTTTGAAATGTAGCTCAGCCATTGAACTTTGCTGAGTAGGTCCTTTAAAGCACATCATGCTTATAACTAAAATTTTCTCCGGGCTCCATGTAAGCCGGGACACAATTTTGAAAACTATGAATTTGCTGAGGTATCAAAGATGGACCAAGTATTTTTGCTTTATCTGCACTCATTTAAGAAATAAGTAACTAAGCCCATGTGGGATATTTTGTTCTTCTTATGTATATCTACAATTATAACGAAATTATAACAATTATAATAACTATAAAAAATTATATCAATAAATATTGTGTATTAATTTTAACAATTAATGAATACAAAATTAAGAACTTATAAATAAAAAAATATTTTCCAAAAATAAAAGTGCAGTCGGTGTTAATCGCTTGTTGCCTAAGATTGGACTTCTTCTCGTTTCTTCTTGCTCCATTCTTAAGTTAGAACTAGAACATGCTTTATGTTAATAACCTCATCCCTATTTTTATTTATTTATTTATTTTTTATTTGAGGCAAAGTTCCAATAAAATGTAATAAAGAACAAGTAAGTTGAACTAATCAGTATAAAAAAAATTATAAATCAGTGCCTTACTATTTTTAGGGACAGGAGAAATAATGCTTTTACCCACAATGGTGGCCAATCTGTAGTGGGGGACTCATTCAAAAGTTTCAGAAGACTTCCCACTAAAAAGTAACCCGGATCCCACTTTCGGATACTAGCCTATGATCGCTTGCTGCATTACATGAGAACTTATAATACTTTGGCTTTCCCCTTATATGGCTAACTCCGAACCCAGCTGTTCATTTTGTCCAAAAATCTGGACCGCAATCCTGTCTAAATGACTCTTCTTAGATCGCAGGATTTTTGGACGAAATTGGACAAGCGATTCAGTTGATCCCACCCTTCAGCATGTTCATGCATACCGAGTCCACCGACAACACTCCAAGATGTCGCGTGGCCTCCAGGCGTTTTCTCCAGGCGTTGTTCTCAGCGTCGGGAACGCAATAAAGCAGTCAGATGAACCGGTCTTTCCCACCCTGTCCAGATAAGACTGAAAATAGTCATGACCCGACAAGAATTGAGATAGGAAGTATTCCATTTCATGTTACAGACGTTAGTTTAAGACAGGACCATGTGGTCCTAATTTTAGCTTCAATAAAGAAGCATTTTTCATTTCATGGAGCCGTTTCACCCGGGGCTGGCAGTCCGTCGACCGTGACTGTCCAGCTCCAAGCCCTCCTGAAATGTCCGGTAGGTTCGCTGATGTTCCTGTGTTCTTGCCTCGTCCTTGCCGACATTAACTTGTCTCTGATAGATCACCTTACTCTCCAGTGCCAAGTGATGGATAGGGATAACTCCAGTGATTATCAGGACAGAAGCTCGGACACTGCACAATACATGGATGCAACCTCGACTGCTACTTGACACTGCACTCGAGCGCGCCTCACCCGGTATACTTCTTTAGTGAGAACATCTGCCCACACTGCCGAGCTGTACAGGAGCACGGCCTGGACTGCGGACATTATCAGTCATCTTCTACTCGACCGGGGACCTCCGTCATTGCTCATGAGCTTGCTGAGATTAGCGACGCTCTCAGCAGCCTTGTCTGCTGTGCGGAAGATCTGATTCCCCCAGCTGAGTTTCGTGTCCACAATCCCCCCGAGGTATTTGGTATCTGTACCACTTCATTTCCCACAGTCAGCGGCACAATGGTATCAATCCGCTTCTTTGTGAGGACCACAATCTCTGTCTTGCTCAGGGCGAGGGACAGGCCGTGGTCACTCATACATTCGTTGACAACGCGAATGACTTGGTTCAGCTTCAGCTAAGCAAGCTCAACATTTCGTGCTGTGATGAGTGCTATATCGTTGGCGGCGTACCCAATAAAACTGTTTCGTCTGGCATCTTGAATCCAAGCAGACTGCCGTATGTGATATTCCCTTGTCCGGGCGAGTATTAAGCCTTTCGCGGAACATCGTCTGTTTCCCGTCCCTCGCGCCATATATCAACGTTCTTGTCCGCAAGTAATCTTTGATACTCCACAACATACACACTGGAACGCGGAAGGTGTTGCTCAACGCCACCAACATATCGACCCATCTCGCCTAGTTGAGTGCATTATTGACATCAAGAGTAAATAGAAGAACTACTCTGCAAGAGAAATGGCTGTGGCTCTACTCTCTTTCTATCGCACTTTGTAACGACAGTTGCATCTATAGTTTATTATTCATTTCTCATCGTTTTACTTCCTTTACAATATATTGACATTTACAATTTGTTCTTTCCATAGAAGTACATCATGGCCCGTGTCACCATTATTCTATAATGTATATGTTTAATGACAGATCCAGAATAACTTAGACACCAAACACCTACTTTGTTTGGTAAAGGAATTAATTACTTCTACTCATATATAACATAATTTAAGAATCCAATACTACACTGATGTTTTAACATTGAGATTTAGATCAATAATGGTATTTTTTTAAATACAATACTATATTGAAAGTGAATTGACAACCATTTGAAGACGCTCGGTCGCCCAGTGTTTAAGTTAGTGAAACGTCGGACAATAGTACACAACAGACGTAAAAATGCTTCAGTCTTGTTTTTACTGTAATTGGGTAGCAAATTAGAAACGTGCTGCGATTGTTGTGGGAGAAAACAAATCTCAGAGAAAAGATGACACTTGAAAACTTCTGTAACACCGAGGGGACTATTGGAGAGGTTTTAGGGAGTCAACCACCAAGGGATGGAGAAATGAAGGACAAAAGTAACTAAAACATTTGTGCATTTTTACTAGACTTTTAAATCATTAAACACTTAAATGGGGATATAAAACTTAAAAAAATACCTAGGTTTAATGAAAATAATTTAAATGTACGTGGTAATTTAAAAATAAACAATTTTAATTTGATGTAGATCACCAATAATTAATGCTAGTAGTAGGTAAAACTGGGTAAAATTGGAGGAAATTTAATAGGATTTTATATCGATAGACAATCATTACTAAGGCAGTTATTATTAACCTCAATTATCAGCCAAAATGCCAGCCATGATAAATGTTGAAGATAGGGTAAGAGTTTTTTCTAGATTTAAGTTTTGCCGTCATGTGTTGCTGATGTGCAAAGTTTGACAATTTTAAAAATGGGCCTTTAAATTTAAAACCTCACAAACTTTCCATAAAAAGCTTCTTTTTCTTGAAAATATGTGTTGTGGCTGATTGGGGCGTTTTTCATAGTGCAACAATAAATGTTGCATGTTACCTGAAAATGCTGCAGCAACAAGTCTGGCTAGTTATTTATAAGTGGGAAAATGCATACAAAATCATTTTTATGCAGGATCGGACTTAACCCTCATTACACCAATTATTGATTAATAACTAATCTAACATGTATTTGGAAACCGATGGATCGAAAAAGGCGGACCTTATGAGAAGACATGTCGAAGTCCTGATCCAACCTTTTACGATTACGTTTTGTGGTTTTGGTTTAATGAAGAAGCTTACAGTAGCATACTTGGAAATTTGGACGAGCTACAACACAGAGCGAGCGAGCGAGGCGTTCAACTTCCCGCCTCACAAGTTGCATACATCACTAGTCTTACAACCTTTGAACATTTTATGAAAATAACATCAAGCACAATGGGTAAAATGATGTCATAATAATCATTATAAACGCTTTTAAATTATTTTAAAATGTTTGTTTATAACATTTTACTATTTCACTAATCAAAGGTTTGATATAACACATGCATTGTGTATTTGCAAATTAAATACTCTGTATACAGGGTGTCCCGGAACTCTCTGGAACCCTTTTGTATATTTGTTCCTTGCATTGAGACAAGAAAAAACATCATACAAATAGGGGTCTAAAATCCATCGTTTAGCCACTAGCCGCCATTTTGTTTTTTTCACGTAATAATTTTTATTTCCGTAACGGATGGTTGTATTCAGTTCATATTTGGTATAAATCTTTATCATACTAATATACATTTTCAGTATTTTCAGTATTTTTTTGAGTATTTTCAAAATGGAGGCCATTTTTAATTTTCAAACTAAAATATCTCAAAATTGGTAAATTAAAAAAAATTTTACTTTGTACAAAAAAGTTGCCAAATTTAATTATTTAACCAACGATACCAAGTTTATTAGGATCTGATTACAAATAACGGAGTTATTGTTATTTTTCTCCAAAAAAAAACATTGATTTTGCAATACAATTAATGCAAATTATGGCCATTTTCACATAAAAATCGCAATAACTCCATTATTTGTTATCAGATCCTTACAAACTTGCTACCGTTGGTTAGATAATTTAATTTAGCAACTTTTTTTACAGAGTAAATTTTTTTTGAAATTTGCCGAATTTTAGATATTTTAGTTTGAAAATTAAAAATATCCGCCATTTTCAAAACACACAATAGAAAAAATTAATTTTTTCCTGAAAATGTACATTAGTATGATAAAGATTTATACCAAATATGAACTGAATACAACCATCCGTTACGGAAATAAAAATTATTACGTGAAAAAAAAACAAAATGGCGGCTAGCAGCTAAACGATGGATTTTAGACTACTATTTGTGTGATGTTTTTTTCTTGTCTCAATGCAAGGAACAAATATACAAAAGGGTTTCAGAGAGTTCCGGGACACCCTGTATATCTAGGTCTATGTCTTAGGAAATATTTTATTACTATGGAACTTTTTAAAGTACAAATATTCACTAAACGTTTTACAATACATTAAATATTTCCTAAAATTCTCCAAATAAAAAAAAAAATGAACAATAGAAAATTCCACCAAATAAGTTATTTGGTGAAGTGAATTCGCTTAGCGAACGAGCTTGTCGCATGGGCAAGTGAGTTTTTGTTTTGGGCTCGGCATTTCAACATATGTCACTGAGACTGTGAGACTTAGAAGAAATAAATTGTATAAGTTTAATGAACATAACATTTGATTAACTATGCTTTGAAATAAAATGGACGTACATAAATTGGTGTTACTGAATTATCGTAGCTCTCAACACTTATGCAGAGGAAAAGGGAGGGTTTCCAGCGCGCAATGGCAGAAATGCGTACAACATATAGAAATGATTTTTCTAAAATACTAAAAGTTGTTACTTAATTTGTTTCATCTGGCCACGTATCCAAATCCATAATTTCAATTTAAATCTTTTTATCAGGACTTTGTTTTTTATTATCGTTTGGTTACAAACTTTTGATGATACTACATAATGATTATAAAAAATTAATAAAATTAATAGAAATTAATTAAAAATTAATTAAATAAGTGAAATTTACTGCGAAATTTCTGTTGGGTAATTAATTATATTATACACCTTCATTACATGTTTAACAGCTGGAAATAAGATTCGTTACAGACCACGACCCCTTATAACACGTCCGGGCGGGGTGGATTCAATTGTTTGGGTTCGTCTTGTCCTCCCCCTTTGTCTCTCAGACGCCACACTTGTCAACCTCTCAGCTCCCTCCCCCAAAGAAACGTGGTAAGTGGGTGGTAAATATAAAAATTCATACGAGTATACCATTAAAGAATGGCGTTAGTTTTAGTACAGCAGTGACTAACACGTCTGTTTGGGCTGTGAACAATCAAAGTAGCTCTATGTAATGAGTTAGTTTTCATTTTTAGAAATGAAAAACAAACGTCCACAACACTCAAAAATATATAAGCAAAAATATACACTTAACTACATAGAATACAGACAGTTAATATATGAAAAGATAAAAAATTGCAATCAATTTGAGAGAGATTCTATCTTTAGGCCTGATGATGATGGGTGTGTCCGGTCGAAATCTATTGCCATTATCCATCTTTTCATATATTTACCGTCTGTTTCTTTGCAGTAAACGTGTAAATATATTTTTGAGTTTTGTAGAAGTTTGTTTTTCATTTCTGATTATAAACAACACGTATCATGCTAATAAAATAAGTGTTTTCATTTTTAACTTAGGTTTTAATAAGACGATTTTCTATAAATAAATATAAAAATGTAATATAAAAATATTGTAATAGCCTCAGGTTTTACTAAAATCTCTAACCAAGGACTTACCAATGACTTAATTAGATAATTAGAAAATAATTTTACATACTTTTATTAAAAACTGGCAGATCAATTATTAAATATTTAATCTTAGACCGTTGCAATACCCACTTTTTTAAGGTAGAATACATACAGCTATGTAGCTATGTAGCTCTACTATAAGTTCAAAAAGTGAAGCAGGAGAGGTGACTATATAGCCCGGCTGGTATGCCAAATTTTAGCCTATTTTCTCTGCTACGTAGCAGAAAACGTGCTATCTAAAATTTTCTGTATCATCAAAGGGAATCTGAGCTACATGTAGCTCTGCTACATATCACTCTGCTATACGTGAATTTTTGTTTGAAGCGCCTCCCTAGATAAAATCTCCTAGAGGCCGGATACGGGCAGGAATTGCATCTCTGAGAAACGTATCTTGTTTTGTATTTTTTTTATTTATTTTTTTACTAAAGCAATAAGTAAATATTTAAAATCATCACTTTTACATAAGTTTTTAAAACTTCCATCAAAACGAATTTCATAACTCGTGTTGTCTGTATCATCCTCGTTAACGTTTTTCAAAAGGTATCTTTACCAATGTATAGTTTCTTAGTCTAAAGTGATTGCTTGATTAAATATCTTCTTTCACTTCTTTTTCTTGAAAATATCATTGTAGCTGCTGCAAAGCAGCGGCTGCTGTGAGAACTAATTTCTTCCTCGGCATCTGGCTCTTAAATACACTCTGGTGTCTCCCAAGCTATATATTCTCTAACCAAATAGAACTATATATGTAGCTCTCCTGCACGAAATTAGCATAAAATTTCTTCATATTAGAGTTACACCTAGCAGGGCAACATGTAGCTGACGGAACTATATACAGGGTGGAATGAAGTTAGTGTTTAACATTGTAAGGGAACCAAGTAGACACAAAATGTGATAAAACTGTGTATTTACAAATTTTTAATCCAAACAATTGTGGCCAAGAGAGGTATTTTTTAATATTTTTCCAAATTTGTTACTTTTATTGGAAAATCTTAATTTTCTCAGAAAACAGGACCTTGTGTTGAGAATCTAATATTATTTTTGAATTCTGCATAAAGTTTTCATTAAGAATAACAGGATTAATCGTGAGTTTAATTCAGTTATTTATTTGTAATTTTCGTTGGAAGATAAAAACATAATTTTGTTAAATTCTTAATTTTCTAAAACATTTAATAAACTGTATCGATTTTGTCATAGGAGGTGTCAAATATTGTTAAAAACTTCAGTATTTTATAGGCTTCAAAATGATGTATCAAACATTAAGATTTGATCATAATGTAGGTGAAATAATCGAACTTATACTAATTAAAACAGGCTTAATCCAAATTTTGAGAAATTTGTTACCTTTATTCATAAATCACAATTTTATAAACAATAAATATTTACTTTTAATATTGTAAGTACATTTTTATATTCTTCATAAAAGTGTATAAATAAATTCATAATGATCAAGCTTAGAAGGCAGCACTTAGAGGTAAGGAGAAGAATTCCCAAAATTTGAATCTTGAAGTCCCGTTTTTATGCTTTTATTTTGTTGATATTTTGATATTTATGGCTTATAAAGTGTAATAAGTGCCCGTTACATGAAGTTAAACATTCTATAACTTTTGGATTACAACATGTAGGCCTTCTTACATTATCCTGGTGTACGTACTGCCTAAGATATTGCAATAAAAATATAAAAAAATCCTTAAGACATCATAAAGTAATGACTTTTGAAAATTCACATTTTCTCACACTTCAACCAATGTAAGAACTAAAATGCTGATAAAACGCCCAAAATCTTATTATTTTATTAAAATAATTTTACAAATACTAATTTTTTATTCATGCATTCATTACCCTTAAGCAGGCTTTTAATTAATTCTTAAAATACTTAACATAGTAAGAAACTCAAATCGCGAATTAAGGTTTTCTAATTTTGAGAATTCGCCTCCTTCGTCATCGTCAAGTCGTTGTCCAGCCTTTGGAACTCAATCATTATTTAGTTATTTATAGAAAATTTTGAGGAGAATGTAAAATGTATTTACATTCTTAAATTAAATTACTTATTGTTGATGAAATTGTGTTTTATCAATAAAGGTAGCAAATTACTAAAAATTTGGATTAAGCCTGTTTTAATTAGTATAAGTTAGATTATTTCACCTACATTAAGATCAAACCTTAATGTGTGATACATCATTTTGAAGCCTTTAAAATACTGAAGCTTTTAACAATATTTGACACCTCCTATGAAAAAATCTATACAGTTTATTGAATTTTTTAGAAGATTAAGAATTTTATTTAAAAAAATATTTTGTTATCTTCCAACGAAAATTGCAAATAAATAACTGAGTTAAACTCATGATTTATCTCGTTATTCTTATTGAAAATTTTATGCAGAATCCAAAAATAATATTAGATTCTCAACACAAGGTCCTGTTTTCTGAGGAAACTAAGATTTTCCAATAAAAGTACCGAATTTTGAAAAATATTTAAAAAAAATACCTCTATTGGCCACAACTGTTTGAGTAAAAATTTTAAATACAAATTTTTATCACATTTTGTGTTTACTTTGTTCCCTTAAAATATTAAACACTAACTTCATTCCACCCTGTATACTGTATAGCTCATTTTTATACAGTTCCCTTATATAGACCAATTTTATATAGTAAACCAATGTTACTATATTATTAATATTTTAACTGGACGTTATTTTTGTTTGAAGATAGCCCGTAAAACCTTTTAAAATAGAATGAATAAATACTCTTTTCTACACTTTTGAGTTTAAACAGAGTCACTAGATTCAAGAGCCTGCTGAACTGTACATCCTTTTGTTGAAATTCCTAATGAGTCTAAACATTAAATAAACTGCTCTAAAAATAGGCTTACCCGGTCAGAGTAGAGGAGGTTTTGGCTAAGGAGTAATGTTAGAGAATGAAACAGATTTATAGCTTTAATCTGTTAACGCGTTAAGTCCCTATAATCCCATGCCTTACGAGTGATATATCTTTGGCTTTCAGGGAAGCGTTATCGTTAAACAAGATTTAATATTTTAAAGAATATAATTTTAAAATTTTTGTTAAACATGATTGACTGTTTTTACTTAGTGGAGTGGAAATATAGCAGTAACTTTAATAAAACTCATGAAATGCCTATTCCGAAATCCCGCAAAAGCGAAAATTTTCTGGCCCCAATATGTTAGAAATAGCGGACACTACTAAAATTTGAAACGTAATATAGACTATATTTACAATAATTTACTTATCCTGTTGAACATCATAATACTCTTCAAAGTAGTATTAATATTTACAGTTTTGATACAAATCTGATTTAATTTATATGACATTACCTTCACACCAATTAATTACAGTATTGTTTAACAACCAATAAGTCGTTTAATAGGGGAGACCGGGGATGGTTGTCACACTTTTTAGATTGTTAATTTTTACAAAGTTATTCGTAATCTTAGGTTATTAAAAATATATTTATCATTTGAAATAAACTTTTCTTTACATTATATATTTTTTTCAAATTGAAATCTATACGACAAATATTTATAAAAATGTTTAAAAAAAGCAATGCAAGTGTGTCAACCAGCCCCTACGGCGGGGCATGTTGTCACAACGGCTGGGGTTGGTTGTCCCTAGTATTTTTTATGGATAAAAATAAGAATATATTAAATTATTAATATGGGTAAAAGCAAACAAAACATTCAAAAGTAACAATAGTTTAATACAAAAATGATACTTAAAACAATCTACTCTCAATTCAAGTGGTTTTGAAAACGTAAAACTTAACTGCAAATTAACTATTTGATTAACATGTGACAACCAACCCCTTACTCTATGTGACAACTTGCCCCATGCCGCCATTTTTTACTAACTTCGATGTATACCAAAAACTGGTAATCGGTTGTTTAGGCAAGAAATCAGATTTAATACCTCACAATATGCCTAATGTTATAAAATGGAACTTTTGTTCATAACTCATAAGATAAGAATGGTAAAAAATAATTAAGTGACTTAAGAAAATTTACTCGCCAGGAGTAAAATCAGAAAAAAAACAAAATTCATTGGAAAGTACAGATATTTACCCACTCTCTAGAACAATTATCTCCATACTAAAGGAAGAAACAGCACTCGCAAAACTAGCGCAAAAGATAGTTGGTGGCAGAAGTTATAAGCTTTGTGACAACCAACCCGTGTGACTTTCAGCCCCGGTCTCCCCTAGCTTGTAATTCACAGTTAATATAGGTTGTAATTAGCTTCGTTCAAGAGATAGTAGTTTTCTTCACTAGGATCAAAAGTGGGTCTTTTTGGTGCGCAATCGTGTTTTAAAAACGAGGCGCAGCCGAGTTTTAAAAAACGATTAAGCATCAAAAAAACACTTTTGCGTGATAAACAACGTTTTTTATCGTAATGCGAAATTAGACTTTTTAATCGTTAAAAATATTAACTATAAACTTGTATATTCGAGGTTATATTTATTTACAAAGTAAGTTATATGGAGTGTTTACAGTAGTGGGGAATGGGGGCTTCTGGGCCAGTTCAAGGTCACCCGAGCGATGACGTCATCGATGACGTCATCGAGGTCAATGACCTCATCGATGACGTCATCGATTGCATCATCGATGACGTCATCACCAATGACGTCACTTTCATGACGTCACACCCATGACGTCACAGAAATGACGTGCTGATGACGTTATCACCCCTTACGTCACCAAGATGTGGCACACCTCAACCACAAAGGTCAAGGTCACGCTGAAACCTAAAATTTTTTTGGCACTTTTGCTGTTTCTCGCACTACGCTCCGAGTTTCAGTCACAGTTACCATGACCTTGACGACTTGGAATTTGACGACCTTGACGAATTTGCGATGAGAAACAGCAAAAGTGCCGAGGAAACTTGAAGTTTGCAACGTGACTCTGCCTAAACCGTCATGTGACACCGCTCGGGTGACCTTGAACTGGCCCAGAAGCCCCCATTCGACCATTACTGCAACCGCGATGCGCACCCTACGACAGACACCGAGCGACTGACTGTCCGGCCCCGCGCACTCTAGGTGTATGGGAAGTGGTGGTGGGAATTGCGATGATCGTGGGAAACTTGAAAATGTCAAGCCGGGTAGCGCTGTTTTGGTGCTACCTTAAATGTACATGTTAAAGTGTGATGACCTTGAGTCAAAACATAGAAATACTACAAGTCGATGCCATCCCAGAGTCAAAGTGTGGTGACCTTGAGCATAAGAGTTAAAGTTTCCTTGGTATGACAATATTATATTGTTCCAGAGTTAAAGTGCGGTGACCTTGAGTCAAAACACTGAAATACTTCAAGTCGATATCATCCCAGAGTTAAAGTGTGATGACCTTGAGGTCGACTGTAAACTTGGGACTTTGGATTGTCTTTAAAGATGTATCCAAAGAATCTTCAAGGACACTGATGCACACCTTACGACGGTTACTGAGCGACTGACTGTTCAGCTCCGCGTACTCTAGGTATATGGGAAGTGGTGGGGGAACTCTCAAGGTCATTCAAACGGAGTTTTAAAAAAAGTAAAAGAGTAGAAAGACTACTCTTGTGCTTCTTCAGTGATTTGATCGATAATGAGAGCTTCAGTATGCCAAGTCGACCTGTACCGACATTCTGCTAAATAATGTTTGCAAAAGCCCGCAAAGCAATTGTTGCAAACCTTGCAGCTGGTTAGGTGTTTTAGTGGGAACTCGATGCAGCGTTCAGGGTAACAAGTGTACATATGCCCTCTCATCTGGTACACATAGAATGTCTTCAATTGTGGTTTCGGTTTCTTCCATGACTTGCACTGACACATGCATTGTCCAAAAGCTTCACATTTTCTACAAGCCAGTCCATCCACCACATCAATATCATTTGGCCATGAAAAACATTTCCGTTCGCAACAGTAGTTGAGTTGACTCTCCATGTTGCTGCGGTGAAAGCGCACGATGAAGTGATGCCGTAGCCAGCGGGTGACACTTAAATAAACACAGACAAATGGAGGGGGAAAGTTCAAGGTCATCCAAATTGGGTTTTAAAAAATAAGAAACTCTAAACCCCATGCTCCTTTTCTTCCCTTTCCACCTTGTTTGTAGGATATATGGTTGACAATGGTAAATTTGACAAATACTCCGGTGATTGTTGACCTCCACTGTGATCTGATTCTTGATCGTTTTGCTGCATTATAACTTCAGACCAATCATAATCTAAAGTGACCTTGAGCTTTATTCCCGGGTTGTCGAGGAGAATAGACTTCATCCAATCGCAGATGGTTTCTGAATAATGCACGTTGTCGATTGTCAATTTCCAACTTGTAGTGGGTACATCTTCGGTGGAAGACATGGCATCGCAAGCAGGTGTGTCCGCCATGGTTGTTGGAGGAGGAATGATGATTGTTGCAGCAAGCAATGCTGGTATAACAGAGTGGTGGGGGAAATTTCAAGGTCATCCAAATGGAGTTTTAAAAAAAGGAAATTTTTTTTATTTATTTATTTATAACATAACCACTTAAAACTAAAAGGATTGGGATCAACAGTACGTTTAATCATCATATTCGTTATATTCTTCATGTTTCTCAGTTTTCACCTCCACCTGGATAGTACCTCCACTCTTTAGCTCCTTTTCGGCTTCTTCTAGTTGCTGGGTAATGGCCATCTGACATTGAAGTTCAAAATCATCACGCGGCACAGATCCGCAAATATCCATCTGAGCCAACCAGAGCCGCTTGAGGTTCTTTTCCTTTTCCTCGACAGCTTCGACGGCTGCATGTAATTCCTCTTCTGTAATAGAGGAGTCCCACAATTGTTGACCATCGGTTTTGTTGACAACCTCCTTCTCGGACTCCATAGCGCTATCTGACCAAAACTCGACTGCGAGACAGCCGGAAGGAGTGGGGGAGCAGGACGTTATTTTCCCGGAGTTTTAAAAAAAGGAAACCTACAAAGTAACATTGAAACTTTCCAATTGATGGTGGTGGACATTTTCTTCCGTTACTTTACCAACACATGTAACTATACCGTATAATATGAATAATACAACCATAATCAAGCCAAACAACAAAAGATAGCCGTTCACTATCATAACATTTTCCGAATGGATCTGTTTTCTTCTTATCTTCCTCTCTTGCATTCTTTTCTCCAATTCATGTACGAAGTCACAGCATGCGTGAGGACATCTTTCATCTGTTGGTTGACCAGGCATTGTTGTTGTAGGTTCAGCGGTTGAAGACGGAATGAGGTATCCAATTGTGATGTGTCATGTATATTGACAGTCAAATGGTGGGGGCAGTTTCAAGGTCATTCAAATTGTGTTTTAAAAAAATCCTATCTTGTTACTGAGCACATATGTCAGTAACAAGATAGGTGTTTTTTCTATTTTACATCTTTAATATAATAAAGAAATAAACACATTCTACAATGGTAAGAAGAAGGAAGACAACTGCTAGTCAGCTGAAATAATCCAAAGTCTGGCTCGCTTCAGTCTTCATGGACGCCGGTGATGAAGTCGCTGGAGAAGAGTAATGTTCGGACTCTTCTTTTGGGTGTCGGAGATTGCGTATATTGCAAGCGTAGACTTGCACATTTATACGGTAGCCTCGCACCACCATCAGCTGCAACTCCTTGTACAAGTCGTTCAGCTCCTGCTGAGTCTTAATGGTTACCTCCTCGTAACTAGCACAACTTACATTGAGAGACATCTTGATGTTGTACGGTTGACCGTCAGAGTTGAAATGAAGCTGAGGCCCAGCGCTTGGGGGTACTATGAAAAAGTGGTGGGGGTGTTTGCGTCGAAGCAGGTTTGACCTTTAGCTTGGTGGTGGGGGTAACTGTGAAATGCAAAGGTCAAAGGTTGAGGTCACCCGCGAAGCTTAAAAAAATGCAACATATCAATATGTGATAAACTTCACATATTGATATGTTGCATTTTTTGTCTTTTGTATTTTTTTGTCTTTTATGGTTTATTTATTTATAAAACATTACAATAACATATGTACAACAGTAAAACTTAAATCTAACACTGCTGCTTGTCGGCGATGTGGATGGTCAACTCGGTGGAATTGCTACCCGTGCAACCGTGGGAAACCAGGTAGAGACAGCTGGGTTGGATGGAGCGCAGATCCTCGTTCTGGAGGAGATGGACGAACCGTTTCGGCAGGTAGACTTGGAACTTGGGCTCATCCCCCGGAGTGAACGGTGCCTCGCTAAGACTGCAGCAGATGGCCTCTCCAACTGTAGTCTCCATCTTCTTCATGGGGTGGATAATGTAGTGCTTCTCGTCTTTAAGTTCGGAACACTTCTTGACGGGTAGTATGGTAGATTTGGAGTGAGCATTGAACTGCTCAACCAAAGTTTGCAGGAACTGGTGAGATGCCATGGTTGAGTTATAGATTGTCTTCTTCGTCTTCTTGCTGGGAGATGTTGTCGTCTCGGAATCTCGAGTAATACTCATGCCAGGTCCCGGTCTGCTCCTCACTTATATAACCCCCGTTACCCCAACCACTCCCCACTTCCCCACTTTGAAGGTAAGATGCGAGTTTATAGGCGTTTTTTAAAGCGCCATCTCTTCTTTTCTCGTTTTTTTTCTTCGATCCATCTCTTCTTTTCCAGTCCTTTTGTGTAAATATCGGTAAACCTGTTTGAAAACTGATGCATGATGTGATACAAGCCCGTGTAACTTGCAAAACCATCATACCAATCGATATGATGGAAATATTTTGAAATCCACCTGTTGGTAGTAGCGGCTTTGCTAGTTAATGATGAATAAGAACATGGTGGTTTGAACAAAAATGTATATGGAACACTTGTATTGATGTCGATAAACACAAGTTCTTTTATGATAAATCTATCATCATTACCCCGAAACGCTTGGAACTCAATTATACCAGGTTTGGACTTTACTTGTTCTTCTTCCTTGTCCATTGCGAAGGTCACTCGTCTGCTCATGACGAAGTCCAAAGGTCAACTGATTTCCACACCACGGTAGGTACGACTTTTATACCTGGCCGTACAGTTGTTGGCGCGTTGGTGTATATTTAACGTGGGCACCATCCCCGGTAGGCCTAACTCCACAAAGTGTTTGATATTGTTTTAAAAATTAACCATTGCTATGTAATTGATTATCATTTAAGTTTCCATCTTTATATTTTCCTTGTTTTCGTTTTCATCACTAACACTTGATTCTTCTCCTCCTTCTTCTTCCTCTTCTTCCCGTTTTACTGATTTCTTGTGTAGTTGAGCGTACTTTTCCAATTGTCTCCACATTTGTACTTCATGAGGTACCCTATTGAATATAGAAGTATCCACAGGTCCGTACAATATAGGTGCGTCCGGTTGTTTGTCCAAAGTGTCTTCCAGATAATCTTTAATAATCGAACTTGAAAACACCAGTTGTCTCAAGTATCTTGTTATCGGTTCAGTTGCACAGGTTAGAATAAAAAACTCTTCTCGATTAAGTTGAATCTTGTTATCATGTCTTGTTGTGTCTCTAAACCACAATTGATGGTCACCACGATTCTTTATAATATCAATTTCCACATTTGAATCCAAAAGTCCTACTCTTGCCTTTCTTCCATGCATGTTACTAGTTAAATAGCATTCTAGCAGATGCAAGTGCTTCATAAAAGATTCCCAAGCACTATCGGTGAACAAAATCATCTTGGGTCCATGAGTTAAAATTACAGTAGGTGAATAATCAGTCGATTTCATAACACCGATTAAAACACTTTTGTCCAAACTGGATGAGATTGGGTAAAATATTCGCAAGAATACCTCACTCAATATGTTAGGAGAAATATTATCTTCAATATCCCTTTTCTTCTTCTGTGCATTCTTTCTTCTTTTACCTTTTTCCTCAACATTATTACTGGCGTGGAGTTGTCCGCAAGCGTTGTGTTCATCTCCTTCCGGTTGACCTTGAAGATCTAAAAAGTTGGATATCTCCTTCTCAATATCTACTACATTTTCTGGTGTACTACTAGGGGAAGCCATATTGAATAAGATGCTACCCATACAACAACAGGCAACAAACTGATGAGGAGCGACCTGAACGCTCTGCTTTTATACTCGCGGAATGCATTGGAATGTAACAAAACCGGTTTTTTACAATACATTTTTTAACAATTCCAGTTAAAGGTGTGTATGTTACGATTTTATCATGTAGAATTAAACAGTATGCAGTTGTATTAGCCGGTATAGCCGCGTTGAATTCCATTTCTATTTTTATATCCACACTTGATGATTTTACCGATTCATTTTGTTTAGAACAATCGATTACAAGTATAGGGTAACCATCTAAGTATTTTTCTGGTGATAGTAAAGGTGCATTTGTTTTACCGTAATATGAACTTTGGAATCTTGCATACATATCGTACAATATGCTGTACTTTTTATTAGCGAATGACACGTTTAAATTATCGTATGGAAAAAATTGTGAATTTAAATAAACTTTAATATTTTTCAAGTTGCAATGATCAAATTGGCCTGCATGTTTGGTGATGGTTTCTCTTCTACCTGTTTGTAAACCAAATATAATATACCTGGCTCGTTCCACATAATTAGATGTTTTAACAGTCCAAGTGTGACGATCCGTAGTTGGCAAGCTGGGATGTTCATGAAATTCCCAACTTCTAAAAGGAATTACAATATCACGATCAGCCTTTAACTTTCTTAATAGTAGCATTCTATGCTCATCAGCTAATTTAACATGCGGAACTCTCCATACAATTTTGTCTATTGTTAATTTCCATTCTAAAGTTGCATCTGTTGTACCGTCTGGAGCTTTAATAATGTCTTTATCATTTGAAGATCTCAACAAAACTAATTCTTGTTTAACGTTTAATATTATTTTCCTATAATCTTCAGCAAAACCAAGCAACAAACGTACCGGGATATGAAAATCAAAATGTCCATTTGTATTTGGAGTGATTGTATCATTTGTAGGTGTAACCCATCCTGCAGGTTGTAGTAAATTGATTTCATTAGGTGATATAGATGTTAACCCTTTTAAAGTTGTTGCAATACCTACTTTTTTAGTAGAATCAACTGTTACACCCGATATTTCATATCTAATTTCATCAAACAGAAAAGCCATAGGATTATTTATAAATGGAACTGTTGTACCAGTAGTAGAACCGTCCTTTTTAGTAACTTTTCCTTCAATATACAAGTAACTTTCACATGGTAATGTGTAAATGTCTTGATGTTGTATGGAATACGAATTTCGTCATTATTGTTTAATTTTGATGAAGTGTAAGGGTTGTGGGTGTGATATTCTTTTTCCCATAGGATTTCGTCGAATGTCGGACCCTGAGCTATATCCAGTATATCCATAATCGGTTAATTTTAATCCAATTATCTCTAAGAAACGAATGTTCTCGCGTGTTAACTCCTCCACAGCTGAAGAGCTACTAATGCGGTTTCCCGTAGGTTGTTCGCTTTTAAATGTTAAACCCATGATTTTGTATTAAAGTGTCGATTTTAAATGTAATCTAACCGTAATAGGCTCTTCTCGGAAATCTATCAAGTTACCGTCTTGATCCAATACGTTCAACACGATGTCTGAAATGAAAGTGGTGTTCAACGGTAGATATACCAGGTTTTGTGGTTTGTCAACAATTTTAAATCCAGGTGGTACACTGGGGTAAAAAGTAAGTATTATATGAGTATTTGCTCCATCTCTGTAAGCTCCTTGTATAATGTTACAAGTTATGTCTATACTATTGACTTTTAATATTGTTACAGTTTGTTTACCGGAATGTGTTTGATTTGGTTCTAAAATTGCTCCATCTTTGGGAAATCCTAATAAATCACCAATTGAGTTTGGCTTAGTGAAATCTATATAATATTTTTAAGTAAGCTCAGCTTTTATTGTATTGTTATTACCTTTTAGCGTTATATTGTCTTTTCCCATTTTATTTTGCAAAAAATCATTAATATGATCAATTTCATAAGAACCTGTGGGTAGAGTGCAAACTTCTAAGTCTGTAAACTTCCCACTGGCATCTTTTCCTTTATAATAATTCAATAAGTTATTTTTACCTTCCGTAACATTAGGAATAGAGTTGTAAGTTGTAAAATCCAACAGTGCTGCCTCCCAAAATCTTCCTTTTTGCAAGCGTAACGCTGGAAAAAGGATACTTCGTAAAGTGGACGATTTTCCTGTTAATGATACCGTAGGAAGACATCGCAATAGTGACTGATACTTTTAGCTAGGAATTCCAAACATAAATGACCGCATATTGAAGTATTATCAGGTTGTTCTCTTTTATAGTTGTAATATATGTTTTTAGCAGATTTAAAATAATGTTCAAGTTCTTTCGGTGGTGGCAAATTTCCAAAACTATCAAAATAATATACATTGTTATTCAGTTTCTTATAACACACCCAACGGGTGCCGGGCCCTTCAGCATTATCCAAATTTACGATTCCAGTCTCATTTTTCCATATTTTCTTTGGTAAACTGTCTTTCATGAATACTCCGCGAAAAAATGGTATTTTTAAACAGGAAATATATCTGAATAATTAAACATTAGTCAACGCTTTATGTGGTATAACTAATTGATTTCTTTTATTTAATATGCACGATACGGTCTTAGGTATAGACCTGCCCCGTTTTTTACCATTGACCATATAGTCGATTTTTTATTATTTTTCTTCGTAGAACGTCTTTTTAGTCTAATATTACCACCATGTTTCTTCATGGTTGATCCTTTTTTATTCCTACCCCTCCTTTTTCCACTAGCCTTCATACCTGCTGTTACCGCTAAAGCTGCTGCTTTTTCCGCAATACTAGCGTCACTAGACTTTACTCGTTGCCAAGCTATATTCGCTAGCTTTTTATCTGCTATTGACCTATTTTTTGAATCAGTAAACGTGGAATATGCGATATCGTGTTCTTTACAAGCCTGATCTAACTTATTTATGCCTGGATCACCTCTTTCCAGTCATTTTTTCAATTTAGTTCCTGGTCCGCAATATTGATAACCTCCCGGTATGTGAAATCCGTATGGTAAAGCGTCTATTGCTCTATTTACGATGGATCCTACTGGAATACGATTTAAAGCTTTACTTAACGGAGAAACCGCTGTGGATGTGATACCGCCTCCTCTCCGTATAGTGTCTCGATATGGACTGGTGTAATGAAACGCCATGATTGTCTTTTATATTCGAAAAGCGTAACCTATGTGTTACCTCTATGACAGGTTGCACATAAATGAAGTCATTTATTGAGTTATTTAATTAAAAATCAAAATCACCCCAATCCGATGATCTAAACTTTTGTGTATTAGGGTTGATAAAATATTTATTAACAATTTCACGTTTAATCCAAGTACCTCTCTCCGATTCCAACAAAGGAGTACGACCTGAACGAATACCAATAAGATTGTATACATCAAATAATGCATTTCTTAAAACTTTTACAAGAAAATTAACAGTGACGGCATTATCCACATGTTCAGGGTCTTTAAGGTCTGTTTTACGTTTATTATTACAAGTATACACTTTGCTATCCATTTGTGATGTTGTAATAGCCTGTCCTACAGTTGCAGCATCATTTGCTTCTCTTCCTTGTGCCATGTTTGTTATTTTGTGATTATTACATGTAAAAACGCAAAGTAATTATTTGGATCTAGGTGTACTGTTTGTCCTAAGGCAGCTACGTCTCTATCTGTATGACCCCATGACAAATTTGATAACCTTCCATGCATGCAATCCCAAGAATTATTTTTGTATGTTAATAAATGAAATTTTTCATTACATTGAACAAATTCATCCCCTTGCTTCGATAATACTTCATCTCGTTTCACAAAATATGTTGTTTCCTGTTTTAAGGTTTCCATCATTTGACCCACTGTTGCACCATCTGATGGTGCTGATCCATCTTTTACATTCGCCAAACAATTACCAAGACAATCGATAACTCCCACATCACGTATGACGCAATGATCTTTTATATATTTGAGATTTACAGCATCATTTTCATTTTTTGGATAACCTATATCGTTAATAACAAATTTATAAAAAGAAAATCCATTTTTTGTCTTTTCAGGTATTATAGAATGTAAATAGCGTCTATTTACGCTGTCTTTTTCATCTTTAGGGTCATCTACGTTGGATATACGTTTATTGTTAGCACTATACGTTTTTTCATTGAATTTTAACGTATTTTTTAATTCAGATGACAAATAACCTCTGTTTATTGCATCACCGTTTTGAATTGGTTTACCAACGTTGATAATTCTATGATTTTCTGCATCATATGTGTTATTGTGTAGTCTCAATGTTGGTGATATCTTTTCCTTTGATATTTTTAAATTTATTGCATCATTTTCATCCGTAGGATCTTTTATGTTATTTAACCTTTTTTTAGTAATATCATAATCTCCATCAGGTGTTTGTGGTAAACCAGCAGTTCTTTTTAAACTATTCGCGTAATATAATCCATCCGAGGAGTAACGTCTGAACTTGTGTACTCATAGAACGTGAACGTGTACTTGTGTACTCATGGTGCAACTGAATAGTATTCTAGGGAGTAACGCATTTTTATGAGATTACCCCACGGTTTCGGAGTTCATCCACCAAAGCCACCCATTCGTTTTCCAATCCAGTATGACCCGCTTCTTTAGCTTCATGTATTATTTTCATTCTATCCACCAATTTATTGATATTATTGTAATAAATCACATTTGTGTTATAAAGTTTCTTCATTAAACCTGTACCTGTAACAGACTTGTTTGTTTTTCTTGGTTCTGGAGCACTTATATCCAAAGTGGACACAAACCTTCGTTTTACAGGTTTTCTTGGTATTATTGGCATTGGTTGTCTTCTCGTTGTTGGTATTAACTTGGATACAAAATCTCTATATTTTAAAGACTTTGGTTGGTCAGCTGAATACTTCCTCCTGTATGCATTAGTTTGTTCCAAAATTTTTTTATATGCTTCCATGTCTTTTTCTTTAACTAACAATTCTAAAGGCTTATTTTCAAATAATAATTCAAATAATCCCCTTGTGCCCTTATATCTTGATCACCAACAATAATATTATCATGTTCATCAATGTTTACCGGGCTATTACCAACCATTAAACCGTCTTCTGTTAATCTTACTCCATAACTATGGTTGTTTTTATTATGATTTGTTCCAGCTAACATTTTTATCATGTATTTTCTTCCTAAAGGTCCTTTGTTATGAATTTTTTCACCCAACAAGCTTATGTTTGACGGACCTTCCCTTGCTTCTTCTTCTTTTTCCTCTTCACTAGCAGTTGATACATCTTCATGTCCTCTTTTAGCTTTTACTTCATATAATTCTCTTATACCACTATAGTCTGGTGATTCTAGCTCTCTTTCGGGTTCTCCGCCGGTAAAACCACTATATGTAGAGGATTCCGGGTCTTCATCACTAAAATCTTCTGATTTTACATTTTCTCTTTCAAACTTTGTAATAGGTGCAATTGCATCTCCTTCCAAAACGGGTTTAACAAATTTTTTGTTTAATTGTTTCAAGGGTTCAGTAATAGGTTTAAAAGTAGATTCAAGGAATTTCTCCCTTTCGCTAATACCTAATTTTAATGCTCTGTTTTTATCCCGAATAGAATAACTAAGTGATTTTATTTCCTTTATTAACTTTTCTTGGTTAACCATGTTTGTAGCAAGACGTGTTGTACAACAATGAATGTTTTACATCATGATCAGTGTATTAGTATAAATTTGTCAAATCCTATCCTGTATCGACCATTGTTTAGCGGTTGTTCCTTCATAATTAATTGTTAAAAACCCATACTTTTCACCCCAAGCCTTTCCACACAACTCTTTAAATCGTTCAAATGGCATATCCGCACTTACATGGTCATAATATATGTGTTTTAGGTTGGTTTCATCCTGTTTGAATACAATTAACATGTTTGCATTGTTTCTAATGAGCTGTTTCGGTATTTTGCTGTAAGTTTGACCAATATAAATGCTATCTATGTTGTTATGTCGACCCATGGCGAAGTAATTCCTTAATGTATTTTGATTTTCACAAAATACATCATCAAATATGAATACTGAGAATGGTTTAGCCTCTTGCGGTTGCATGACACGCTTGCGTTAAATTTAAAATATTTAACTTCAGGCACATTATTGAGTATTTGTTCCAATAACCGATATTTTGGTTGTTGTAGTGACTTTGAAAATACATATAAATTATTAAAACGTAATCCTTTATTGTTTGTAATCAAATTGAATACTACATTTGTTTTTCCACAATTGTAAGGACCGGTAACCAGACAACGCACGGTGTTTGGCAACAGAACACCGTGTTTCCCAGTGTTAAATTGAGAACCATCCACTGTGAGTTCATCTATATTATTAATAGTAAAATTGTCTTTTTGCGGTATTATCTCCATCCTTTTTTTTTTTTTTTTTTGAGGGAGTGGCGGAAAAATGCATTACGCACACAGGTGGCCAGCCTGTAGTGTGGGGCTCCCCTAAAAAACGGGTTTACCCACTAAAAAACCTCCTCTACTCTTTAGGAATCTAACCTGGAATTGTTTATCACATTACTTCAGGCTAGGCCTAAATTTGGCTTACACCCGTGGGGCTCGCTCCTTATCCAGCCGCTCGATCAAGGGATCTGGGCCACTTCGCGGTCCAGATCGGTTTTCTTTTCCAGGAGGATGCCCCGGACGAACTGTGACAAACAATCCCAGTTGCCCTCATCCTCCAAAATCTTTTGGCAGACCGAGTCCACCGAAAATGCACCAAAGATTTGTGTGGTCTCCAGGCGGGGCCCTTCCCAACGGGGACAGCGGAAGAATGTGTGTTCCGCATCGTCGGGAACACCCGGGCAATAAATGCAGTCCGGTGAACCGGTCTTTCCCATCCGGTTCAGGTACGACCGAAAATAGCCGTGACCTGTCAAAAATTGGGTCAGGTAGTAGTCCACCTCCCCATGCCGCCGTTCCACCCATGGTTGGACCTGCTTGATAAGTCGCGCAGTCCATCGTCCTCGGGTGTCGTGCTCCCAGCTGTGTTGCCACTGCTGGAAGGTTCGGGAGCGCTCTTCTGTTCTTGCCGTGTCCTTGCCGATCTCGCCTTGTCTCTGATAAATCGCTTTCCTCTCCCCTGCCAAGAGCTTGACAGGGATGACTCCGGCGACCACCAGGACGGCAGGCTCGGACACTGTCCGGTAGGCGGAACACACCCTGAGCGCAGCTTGACGCTGAACCCGGGCGAGTCGCAACCTGTAGCACTCCTTATCTAGAGCGCCTGCCCACACCTCTGCCCCGTAAAGGAGCACGGACTGGACCGCGGACATCAACAGACGTCTTCTGCTGGATCGGGGACCCCCGAGATTGGCCATCAGCCTACTAAGGTAAGTGACTACCTTAGCGGCCTTGTCCGCCGTACGGAAGATCTGATCCCTCCAGCTTAACTTGGTGTCCACCATAACCCCAAGGTATTTGGCGGCACGAGTTGATGTGACCACCTCCCTTCCCACTCGGAGTGGGACGACGGTGTCGATAGTCTTTTTCGTGACGATCACAATCTCCGTCTTACTGAGAGCAAGCGAGAGACCGTGATCTGACATCCAGGTGTTGACCACACGCATGACTCGGTTCAACTTTAGTTGGGCCAGCTCAAGGTTGCGTGCAGCAATGAGAGCTGCGACGTCATCGGCGTACCCAACCAAAGTGGTTTCCTCAGGCAACTCGGACCTCAGGAGGCTGTCATAGGCAACGTTCCAGAGATCCGGGCCGAGTATTGAACCTTGTGCGGCACCAGAAGTGACTTCCATCGTCCGCATTCCGTCCCTCGTGTCATAAATCAGGCTTCAAGAGCGTAGATAATCCTCGATGAGCCGCAACAGATATGCAGGAATACGAAAGGTGTTGCGAAGCGCATCCAACATATCGACCCACCTTGCCGAGTTGAAGGCATTCTTGACATCAAGCGTAACAAGAAGCACTACTCGGCGGGAGAAATGGTTGTGGCTCTCGGCTCTCTCCACAGCTCTCTGAACTTCGGTGACAGCGTCGATCGTTGACCGTCCCTTTCTGAAGCCGTACTGACGGGGGCATAAGTCCCCGGCAGCTTCCACGGCAGAAGTCAGGCGGGAACGGATCAGCTTCTCGAACAGCTTCCCAGCCGTGTCTAACATGCAGAGAGGCCTGTGGGACGACGGCAGCTCGGGATCACCTTTGCCCTTGCTGATCAGTACAAGCCTGGCTGTTTTCCAGGGAGCCGGAAACACCCCTTCTACCAAACAGGCGTTGTACATTCTCAGCAACAAGTCAGCGTTGATTGAAAATACTTTCTTTAAAGCCTCACTGGGAATCCCATCCGGGCCAGGAGCCTTGTTGCTCTTCAGGGAGAGAACGGAGGTTTCCAGCTCCTCGAAAGTGAAAAGTGGAACGTCCTCTACCCGTCCGAAGTCAACCGGCGGTCGCTGTGGATGTTCAGGAAACAACGCAGCGACGATCCTCCCCATGGTGGCGCCCTCCATGATGGAAGGTGGAGAGCAAGCGCCGAGTTTCTGTGTTACAAGTTTGTAACCCAGGCCCCACGGGTCGGAGTCAACGTCGTCACGAAGCCTCCTCCAGCTATTCGCCTTGCTCCTGTTGATCGCCTGGCGGAGAGATTTTCTCGCAGCTTTATAGGCCTCCGACTTACGAACTCTGTCTGCGGGAATTCTCGCTCTTGTGGCGGCTCGTCTAGTTCTTAAACATGTTCTTCTGAGTTCCGCAATCTCTTCAGTCCACCAGTAAACGGGTTGTTTGTTGCGTCGGGGTTTCCTTCGCGGCATAGACTGGTCGCAGGCCGAGACGATCAGTTCCATTGTGGACGTTACTAATGCCTCGGCCCCAGCCTCACCAGGATTCCCCTGCGCTCCCCGAGAGATGACTTCGGTGAACTTGACCACGTCCAGTTTGTTGGTGTTCCACCGGCGTGGCCCTTCCCGAAATGCGGAAACTCCACGATTTGCCTGATCATGCAGGTCAAAAACGATGTATTGGTGGTCGCTACCCGTGTAGTCCTCCACAACCCTCCAGCCAGAGATCCTGGGAAGGAGCGACTCAGACGCAAAGGTGACGTCAGGGATCGTGCCTCTCAGCCCGGGGCGCCGAAAAGTAGGTGTGTCGCCCTGGTTGAGGACGACAAGACCGGCCCTGGCGATGAAATCCAGGATGTATTTCCCCCGGGAGCTGGTAGAGGGCATTCCCCACTCGACGGCCCTGGCGTTGAAATCGCCACCAACGAAGACATGCCCGGTGGTGCCGAGAACGCACTCCTCTAGGCTATCTATCTTGTCGCGGAAGTCCTGGACGGCCTCGTTGGGTGTGAGGTAGCAACTGAAGATAGTCACGTCCCTACACCGAACCCAGACGAATCCTCGGCCGCGCCCGTGACTCCGCACCAAGACATCTCGTGTATTACGTGCCCAAAATGCAGCAGTACCGAGGCTGTCCGAGATCCAAATGTTTGGGTATCCGTCCCGATACTGCTCGCTGATAAGGAGCGCGTCAGCACCAAGTTCTCGGGCGAGCTGATCTAGAAGGTTATCAGCTCCCCAGGATCTATGAAGGTTGGCCTGGAGGATGCGAATTACCGGCCGCTGCCTTTTGCCTGTTCAAGTGCGGCTCTGAAGGCACCGCACTGACCAGACCCGGGTAAGTGACCGAGGGCACTGGAGCCTGAATCCTTGCAGAGGAAGCAGGAGGAGCTCGAGGAACATTCCTTACGTTTGTGGCCCTGGCTTCCACACTGGAAGCAGTTGGCACTCCTGTCGGGCCCTTTACAGTTTCGGGAGGAGTGGCCGAAACCGAGACAGCGGAAGCATCTCGAAACTACTACCCTCCGTTTGAGCCTGCAACTGACCCAACCGACTATGAGGTGCTGAAGGCTAAGCAGCTTATTGGCGTGCTTTTCGCCCATCTCAGCAACAGCCATCCGGAGTTGACTTCGGTTGGGCTTAGTCAGCCATACCCTCACTCCATCAGCCGGTATCTCCGGGAGTGCCACCTGGATCGCACGGGTCACCTCCTCTTCGGTGGAGAGGGCATCAAGGTCCCGAATCTCGACCGAACACTTCGGTTCTAGGGCCTTGATTGAGCCTTTGCCCCAAGTGCAGTCTTGAGGGAAGCGGCAAAACCAATCTTGTCACTCGACTTCCCCAGTTCGAGGAGGACATCCCCGTTCTGGGTTTGCCGAATAGACTTGATAACGGTGTCGGTCTCTTCCGGTTTGGCCTGCGATCTAATCTGACCCAGAACATCGGCAAAAGATCGCCCCCCTAAGGGCTTGATCAAGATTGCCTCCGTCCTGGGCTTCTTAGGCCTGGGTTGTTTAGGCTTTCTGACAGACTTGTCAGAGGCCTCCCCAACCGGGTTTGAGACTTGCGTCCGCTCCACCCTCGACGCACTTTTCGAAGCCACCTCCGCTTGCTTCTGCCTCCTCCTTTCTTTCTTAGACAGGCGCGTCTTCCAGCCCCCCAAAGGTGTTGAGGCAGAGTTTGCTGCCAAGGCAGGATTAGCCACCGGAGCAGGAACCTCTGCAGGAGTAGCCGCTGGAATCACGGCAGCACCCGGGGCGGACTCAGTAGCCTGGACAGGAGATGTCTGCGATGCCGCAGTGACAAAAACCGGTCTCGGCACCGAATCCACCTCAACAAGCTCAGGGCTTCCCGGCGAAGAACCGCTCTGCCTCTTCTTTCGCTTTCTGGCTTGAGTCTGGGACTCAGCCAGATGAGCTTGAGGCGAAGCAGACATAACTCCGTTCACAACGTCGCGCTCCTGCTTCATTGCCTTCAGCCTGATCTTCCGGCATTCCTCGATTTCGCCAAGGAAATCCTCGAGTTTCGGAATTCCGTCCTTAATCGCCTTGTTGACGTTCTTCTGAATAAGGAGAGCCTTTGCCATCTCCTTCAAAAGATCGTTCATTTTCTCCAGGGACAGGTTTTCCTCCTCGTGGGCATCGTCCTGCTGCTGCCGAAGCATTTGCATCTCGAATGCCGGACGAAGTGGGCTCTTCCTGGGAGGAATTCCTTGCATCTCGGCTAGAGGTGTTACCGGCTCAGTCACCCCCATACCCAGCTTAACCTCATCCTTCTCCTTTCCGGTTACGGCCGACGATCCGGCGACACCAGCAGCCTTGAACGGGATCGGCGGAGGGGAGGCTTTAATTCCCCCCGTCGGCGTCCCAGTCTTCGAGGTCGGAGACCTCTGCAGTTTTGAGCTGCGCTTAAAGGCGGCCTGCTCATTCTCCTTTAATTTCGTGTTTTGGTTTTGAAAATCCATACTTTTGTTTCACCAGCGCATCGTGCGGCAAGAATCGGCCCTTCATTGGCCGGGAGCGGGTACACCCTCGGAGGTCTACCCCCCGTAGGAGATAAGACACCCCTACCCCAGGACTCTGGGGCCCGAAACCTCCGTTTGCCCAGCACCGATACACGAAATGTGCCGGACGTGCTGGGGGTCGCACCGTGGCAATGCAGAGTCCGATCTCTGCATCCATGCCGCACTTCCTGACTAAGGTCCGAAGCGGCTGGCTTCTGACGACACACTGGAGGAGACCATCGGCAGTGCGAGGCACACATCAGTCCCTGCAACACAACAGGGACACTCCCAGGACCCCCCAGCGTGCGCCGGTCGAAAGAAGGTGGAAAGACACCCTTGATTCGGGGTCGAAAACAAGAAGGTGAGCAAGGTTAGCTCAGGAAAGAATAAAGACGGTGAGCTAAGACCTGAAAGATGAGAAGAAAGGTCCTAGCTCGGGAAGAACTGTGAGGAGGGTCTCACAGCTTGGCTCAGGTACCCCGGGGTCGCCAAGAAACACCCGTACAGTGGAAAGCCCACTGCCCCTGAGGGGATTATCTCCATCCTTTGTAATGGTTCAGACCAAAATGATTCTCCATCGTTATATTAGATCCTGTTTAGGTATCCAAGAATCTTCCGTCGTATTAAATCCTAACCATCGTACTTTAACCTTATCTTTTTTCCGTTGCAACACCTTTTCAACTAGATATACATCACCTACTGTTGATTTTAATATTAAATGTCCATAAAACCCTCCTTCAAGCAATTGTCCTTTATTATCTTTTAAAATGTAAGTTTCTGGTACTGTAGGTTGCACCTTAAATACGGTAAATACCTCATTTGTCCAGTTTGGAAGATATCTTTTACTGAATACACCTTTGTATTTGCTTATTCGCACTTTATCACCAACATTAAACCTTTTAGGCTTTAGTTTTTCAACTCTTGGTTTAGTATTCAGTTTTATACGTTTTAATACAAGTTTTTCATTTTTATTAGTCACCTGGCTTGGTTTCATACCGATAGTTCTATGATACTTGTTATTGTAATCGTTTATAAGTTTTGGTAACATATCAATCCATACGTGCGATCCTCTGTTAGAAAACATCTTATACATCGCACCTTTTTAAGTTCTGTTGAATATTTCAATTATTGATGCTTTTACCTCTGAATTGGTTGAATAATGGTTAATGTTGTGTTTTTTTCATTAAATTTGCAAATTGCTTATTGAAATATTCTTTTCCATCATCGGTTTGTAAATGTTTTATAGTATGTTTGTCTCTTTGTATAGCTGTTTCCATTGCTTTTGTAACACTTTTGCCGCTTTTATCTTTTAGTGGTAAAGCATCCGCCATTTTTGAAAAACAGTTAATAATAGTCAATATATATTTAAATCCTCTATTTTGTTTACTGTAAGGAATCATTTCAATTAAATCCGCTTGATATAAATCATTTATTCCTTTTATCACTGTATTTCTTCGTGGAAACTTTCTTCTTGCAGGTTTATGAAGTTCGTTGACAATTTCTTGCTTCAAGTCCTTCATATTGCAGGTTTGAATGTTTCTCGTATCACATGTATAGTCACAATGAATGCTGTCTTTAATATTCACATCATTTATATAGGTCAAGGTCATTCAAACTTGTGTAAAAAAATGGGGAACACGGCGTTGGACTTGCCGTGTTCCCCATTTTTTTTACGAAAGGAGAAAAGGAAGAGGTCGGAGTTGTAGAAGGACGAAGAATAGGTTAATAGTCGATAGGGTTGAGAGAATAGTGGCCGAAAGGGAGAGTGTGAATTTTATCCTGCATAATATGCCTTTTATCATCTCGAGCTGATATTGCTATTTTAACTTCAGTGACACTGTAGACCTCATGTTTAAAGCTTCTGATAGTGTTGAACGTTGCAGACATTGTAGAATCTTCAAACAAGCAGGTCTTGTAATGGTCAAATGTCACATGTTTCTTCAAGTACGATTTTTTGACTCCTTTAGCTTTTTTCACTGTCGGTATGTCATTTTCCATATACATCTTGAAGGAATATAATTTGGACATCAGCGCAACTATTTCCTCCAAACGCATTCCATTTGCTTCATCTTTAAATTTTCCAATTACTTTTTTATTCTTTTCATTATAATTTGGATGGTTCTTTGGATAGTCAGAGAAGTCAAAGTCGTCTTTGTATGGGAAACTCCTTAGATCTTCATACATGTCCAAAGTCTTTATCCAGTAGATGAACGCTTCGGTATTTATGTATGCAACTCCAATGTTGTCTCTTCCGTAGTGTTTAACCATTTTGTTGTAATGGAAATCATACATCAGAGTTTTACTTATATCCAAAATCGACATTCCAATGTATAACGGACGATCCATCACTATTGTTGTTTTCTTCATACTGACAGCAACTAGATCTTCGTTTATAATCATGGATGTTAAAAATTTGGTTTTTGCACTAATTTTTCCAATTTCCTAGGATCACTTACTAATTTTACAATCTTGTGTTTTCTTTTGTTTTTTAAGGTCTTCCCAAAGATGGCGTTGTTCATCAATTTGTAAAAGTCCTTTTCAAATGCTGATGTTGCTGCTGCTCTTCTTGTAGTGTTGGAATCAATATATGGTTTCAACCAACAAGACTGGGTGAATTCAATTGCTCTATGAATTCTTACTACACGTAGACCCAATTCAAGAGCTTATTGAACTACCCAGTAGTGAGCCACATACCGATCTTTATTCTTCAACGTCATCATCAATTTTGGCCGTCTTCCTGTTGGTGAAACTTCAGTCTTGGCTAAGAGAGGCAAGTCGTAGTGATGATCATGAAGGTGCTCTTGATATTCAAAATCACAGTCCAAAATATAACCTTTTTGACCATTTTTTGGGATCTGTGAGATGTCACCGATGGTGGCCGGGTCGATCCATTTGAAGTCAGCGTAGGGAAGCGGATTTGACATTGCCTAACCATAAAGGTTGTTTGCGTCAAAGTAGCCAAGGTAGAGTGATGGTTGTCCCTCGTCGAATCCTGGGATGTACTTGTTGTTAGCTTTGACATGACGTGTTACAGCTTGTGTCAAACCGCCCCGTACACCAGATTCTATCATGAGCACCATATCAATATCTGTTAGAAGTTCCAATCGACAGTTGGTTGACTTTAGCATAGCTTGCCATGCTAATCCTGGAGATGTGTACGAGTGCAGAGGGTCCAGTCCATAGGCGGAGAAGCAGGTGTTTCGAAATTCTTCCATCACATCGCACAGCAGAGTTACGTCCAGTTTTATGTAAAAGTCAGAATATTCCCCTAAGGTTTGAATGTTTAGTTGGTTCCAAACATTACAAGCATGATTGTAGTCTTCAACGGTGATTGCACTTTCATTTAACTTGCTACTGAAGGCTTCAATCGGTGGCAGACTGGTTTCTTCAAATTTTTCTGCAGAAGTTATGTAATCATAGGGGAACACTCCTTTACGCATTACTAAGTCCAATTTATCTTCAGGTACAATTTTGCTGGTTTTTTGTTTTAGGTCTTCTCTTCTTAGGTTCTCAGACAATTTGCTCAAACTAGATGACATAAATCTATAAGAGTCTACGAAACGAAGTTTAATTTCACCTACTGTTTTTTGAGAAACTGATGTACTTCTCCAATGTTTCAGCTAATACTTCAATTTTTCCATCATCTCGTCCTAACTATGGGATAATGAAGTGGGAGTCATAGCCGCTAAGATTGTGTAACACGACAGGGATAAAGTTTGGTAGTTTGTAATTTATATTGCATGAATTACAAGCAGCTCCTCTGTATAACCCTATCAGGTGATCGTGATCTCTTACTTTTTGATTTTCTTCACTGAAGCTCTTCTTGCATAAATAACATCTTGTTGCTGAATTGTATTCTTCTTGTTGATTTTGGTTCAAAGGTTCCATAGGTAAAACATTACCGAATAGGCGTTGCACCTTTTCAACAATGTCATACAACTGGTCTACAAAATATTTAGCGGCTTCTTCCCCACGGTAGAGTATTGGAGTGGATGTTAACCCATAGTCTTGCAACTGTTCTTCAGGCAAAGTGGATTTCACCAATAAGCAAAAACTGTTAGGTTGATGCAATTGATATTTGGTTCTTCTAGTCACCTCACCATCCGGAAGCTCCTGTGGTACTAACGTGGATTCGAAATCTGCGTAGACGGCTACTGGAATCCGATATTGGTGAACTGTTTTCTGAATTGGATGAACGCTCGAGATGGCGGTGGCAGACTAATCTTCACTTCATAGTTGTCATTACAAAGTCTTTGGTGTTCCATCAACCACTCCGATCCTCCACGTCTCAAGTCTTTATTTGTGAAACAGAAGCATCTCTTACACACTGTTACTCTAATTTTCTTTTTAGTCACTTGTCGTCCAACCAATGTTTCAAAGTTCTTGATGTAAACATAATGTGATATTTCACCTTTGGTCAATAGCAGCAAATCTGTATGATTTTGACGTTCAGTCTTTGTAACTCGTAACGGGTATACGTTATTTGATTCGTCTAAACCAAACACATTAACTGAAACTCCTGGGTTTTTTCTTTCAAATTTAGCAACATCATTAAAACTAACAGGATACGACATACCTTGGAAGTTTTAGCGGCGTTGAACAGTTTCGTATGCTATGCTAGGTCTACAGGGATGGTCTTCAACATATTTTGCTAACATTGCATACCGGAAACATTCATTATCCTCATTTTTCACATTGATACATGATTTAGTATCTTGGATCACCTTTGGTAGAGGGATAAAGCTGCTTCCTCTCATACCTAATCCATGCTTGTGAATCCTCACATCCATACCTTCAATCAATGATAGCGTCCAGCCAGATCCTCTTCCTTCATGTTCTTGGAGTTTCATTAGCAGTTCAATCAAACATTCTTCTAAAATTTCGTTGATATCAGATGTGGTTGTAAGGGTTCGGTTTTTAGCAAAGAATGCTCTCGGTGAATTTTCACCATCGGTATTAGTAAACATAGCCTCCAACACCAATCCAAATTTAATAAAGTTCAATCTTGTCAATTCTTCCGTCAATGTTTTTACAACTAGTTTTTTAGCTTGAGTTATAAAATTTTCCAATTCTAATTGCACGTTATTAATTTTGAAATGAGTTACAACTGGTCCTGGCAAGGCTGTGGTGCGCAGTTGTCTTATATCTTCCACTTCTTCTGTATCCTCTTCTTCCATATCCTCTTCTTGGGTACGCAGTTTTCTTACATCTTCCACTTCTTCTTCCGTATCTTCTTCTTCCATTTCCTCTTCTTGAATAAATCCTCCAGCTGTAGATGGTCCAGCTCTGGCAAATTGAATAACACTTGGTCTTTTTCTTTGCATTAACTGTAGATAGCTAGCCCAGTCGTCCATCTGCTTCTGGGGGTTTTCCAAAAACCGATCAATCGCATCCAAGTCTTCTTCACTTACTACAATCTCTTCTTTTCTGTCCTCTTCATGATGCAATTCTCGGTGTAACTGTAGATTGCTATCCCAGTCGTCCATCTGCTTCTGGTAGTTTTCCAATAACCGATCAATTGCATCTAAGTCTCCTTCACTTACTACAATCTCCTCTTTTCTGTCCTCTTCATGATGCAATTCTCGGTGTAAAACAAAGATATCTTCGTCTTGGAAAAACTCACCACAAATATCGCAAAGGGCCATTTTTACAGTTTTGCTTTGAGTGTGCACTCGGTGAATGTCCACGCAATAATGAGCAGCGCGATCAACCGGGTCCCTTTATACCCGAGGTTGAAGGGTGGGGGAAGGTGACGTCATATACATCCGGTTTATCAATCATGTAGTAGATTTGGCTTTTAAACACCCATTTTCAATATATTCTTCAACAAGCTTGATAAAGCAATGATGTTTGGTCTAAATCCACTACTTTGTACAAGTTTTTTCAAAGATGTCTGTTTGAGCAAGTTTATATGGGTCAAGATTATTTGGAATTATTATTTTCAGCGGGGATAGAGCACTAAGCAGCACCAATTACTACAAAGTGCTCTATCCCCCGCTCACATTTTTTGTTTTAATTTCTTACAAAGGTGAAATATCACCGGTATTACCTCCAGAATAGGAAGAATTCTGTTGCGATGGAGCGATGGAGGTGGTGTATCCAATCCAATTGGTTTGCCCTTTTTATACCCCCACCAACTATGCATTTATGTGGGTCAAGGTCACGTAAAGATACCCTTTGAGCGGGGGATAAACCACTAAGCAGCATACTAGTCCATTGCCGCAAAGTGATCTATCCCCCGCTCTGTTCTACAAAACCTCAATCAAGTCCAAGTTCAAGTCCTAGTTTAACACTTGGTTGGGAGAATTACATTAGTTTGATGCTTATTTCTACCGTTACACTTGCTCCATTCTCAAAAAGATATAAATAATATAATCCTGGATACTGTCTTGTTTCACGTCCTGCATGTTCCTTAATACAGTCAAAAGCCAATCTTTTTGAATATTCATTAACACTTCTCTCACACAAACAAGAATTTTTTCTTCCACCAATTTCAGTTGAATTGATGATAGTTTGCTTACATCATCCTTGTCTATCAGGGGTAGCTTGTAGGTGAAAGTATTTGGCGGTAGTTTTCGCGTTCTGTCAAGTAAACAACACAATTTTTTATACAATTTCTTCTCATTGTCTGTAATACTATTAATACCAATCAGATTATAGTACGAAGGTTTATAAGGTATACGACGAGACATTTTTGGTCATCGGTCTTCTTAAGAATGAGCTCCTGGACAGCCACTTCCAACGAAAGCTGGAGCGTGAATGAGAAGTGCGTGCAACCTGGCCGCCTTATATCCAAACCAGCCAAGGGCGACCCCACCCTAGGGGGGGGTCACTTCTCGTCCGGAGCAAAAAACTCTTTGATCAAGGTCAAAATTTTTTCCAAAAAAAAGTTCGGGGGGGTGTTAATTTTTAAAAAATGAAAACATTTTCTTATGTTGCCATCGCTGTGGTCTCCGAAGAGACACAACTATGGACAACTCCAGACTTGTGTGTTAATAAAGCCTAACTGTTAAGAATTTTAAAAGACCTTAATATATTTACTGTGTTAAAAAACAAGACTTTTAAACATTTTGAAAACTTTTATATATTTAGGTCAAGGTCACGAAAAAACTTTTAAAAAATTAAGCCCACACCCCACTTGGCACTTGGGTTGTCATCGCTGTAGCCTCCGAAGAGACCCAACTATGACAACAGGAAACATCCAATGTTGTCTGACCTTCACCACGCAAGACTTGTAAACATTTACTGCATTG
This sequence comes from Neoaliturus tenellus, assembly GCA_030545055.2. NCBI lineage: Eukaryota > Metazoa > Arthropoda > Insecta > Hemiptera > Cicadellidae > Neoaliturus > Neoaliturus tenellus. Next base: position 56,383,529 of record CM061535.1, on the reverse strand, counting down.
TCTTTTCAATAGCTAACAAAGATTCATTTACATAATTTTGAGTTTCCAGGAGGAAACACACTGAGGACACCCTAGTGGCTTACGTCCTCGGTCCGAGTGCAGAGGCCGCCGCAACCTTTTGCCTGCCAGCGTACAAACGGACATACTCCCAAACCCCAGCCGCAACCTTTTGCATGCCTGAGAGGAGCCTAACATTAATTAAAAGTGTCTCTACACAAGGGCCTACTCCCGTACCCTATCTTTAATATTTTTACTTTAGCAATGCAGTAAATTTTTACAAGTCCTTTGTGGGTCAAGGCCACACGAACATTAAAACATTTCGGCCCCCGTACATCCATGGCGAACCACGAATGTTCGGGGGCCTTGGGGACTAAAAAACACAAATAGCTAACAAAGATTCATTTACATAATTTTGAGTTTCCAGGAGGAAACACACTGAGGACACCCTAGTGGCTTACGTTCTCGGTCCGAGTGCAGAGGCCGCCGCAACCTTTTGCCTGCCAGCGTACAAACGGACATACTAACAAACCCCAGCCGCAACCTTTTGCATGCCTGAGAGGATCCTAACATTAATTAAAAGTGTCTCTACACGGGGGCCTACTTCTGTACCCTATCTTTAATATTTTTACTTTAGCAATGCAGTAAATTTTTACAAGTCCTTTGTGGGTCAAGGCCACACGAACATTAAAAAATTTCGGCCCCCGTACATCCATGGCGAACCACGAATGTTCGGGGGCCTTGGGGACTAAAAAACACAAATAGCTAACAAAGATTCATTTACATAATTTTGAGTTTCCAGGAGGAAACACACTGAGGACACCCTAGTGGCTTACCTCCTCGGTCCGAGTGCAGAGGCCGCCGCAACCTTTTGCCTGCCAGCGTACAAACGGACATACTCCCAAACCCCAGCCGCAACCTTTTGCATGCCTGAGAGGAGCCTAACAATAATTAAAAGTGGCTTTACACGGGGGCCTACTCCCGTTCCCTGTCGTTACAATTTACTTTGAGCTGTGAAAAAAGCTCAAGGGGGAATGCTAAAAAAGCGTATACACTTTAGATAAATATAACACACTTACAACACAAAATTTAGCTCAACATAGTAAATGCTGGAACAAGCTTATACACATTAAACACATATGACATAAAGACAAACAAGAAATAACACATAGGACACATAGGACACATAGGGTACAAGTACAACACTCAAATATTAAACAATTCCCAACACCAGTAAGCAAGCGCAATATCTTAAAACTAATACAAGTCTTAAAACTACAGTAGACTTCGCTAAACAGTGAAGGCGCCTTTCAGTGTTTAGTGAGGCCTATGGCGGTCGGTCCCGATCGTTCACGTTCAACGCGCGGGAGCGGACTGCGAGCCGGCTGTGGTCGGGCCGCCTTATATCCCCACCTGGGCGGCCACGCCCAGGGTACCGGGGGGGAGGGGGTGGAGGAGGGGGTGGGGGAGGGGGGTCACTTCTCGTCCGGAGCAAAAAACTTTTTGGTCAAGGTCAAAAATTTTTCCGAAATAAAAGTTCGGGGGGTCACTTCTCGTCCAGAGCAAAAAACATTTTGGTCAAGGTCAAAAAGTTTTCCTAAAAAAAAGTTCGGGGGGGAGTGGGAGGGGGTGGGGGAGGGGTGGGGGAGGGGGGGGTGGGGGAGGGGGTGGGGGAGAGGGTGGGGGAGGGGGGGTGGGGAAGTTAGTGGGGGGGAGGGGGGTGGGGGAGGGGGTGGGGGAGGAGGTGGGGGAGGGGGGGTCACTTCTCGTCCGGAGCAAAAAACATTTTGGTCAAGGTCAAAAAATTTTCCGAAAAAAAGGTTCGGGGGGGGTTAACAATCTTTTCAGTCGGGTGGAGGGTCAAGTGGGTCAAAGTCACCCGCTACACTTCTACTCTAATAGTTGACTATACCCCACCACAACCGAGCCCTAGGCTGCGCAACACCGCTCCGCCAGTATGTCTCCGGCTTCCATGCGGTGCGCCTCGCTGTTCTCCTACTCTATATATGTAAGTCTTTTTACAAGTTTTGTCTCAAGGTCATTACACTTTAACTCTGGAACGATATCGACTTGTAGTATTTCAGTGTTTTGACTCAAGGTCACCGCACATTAACTCTGGAACAATATAATATTGTCATACCAAGGAAACTTTAAGTCTTATGCTCAAGGTCACCACCCTTTGACTCTGGGATGGCATCGACTTGTAGTACTTCTATGTTTTGACTCAAGGTCATCACACTTTAACATGTACATTTAAGGTAGCACCAAAACAGTGCTACCCGGCTTGACATTTTCAAGTTTCCCACGATCATCGCAATTCCCCCCACCACTTCCCATATACCTAGAGTGCGCGGGGCCGGACAGTCAGTCGCTCGGTGTCTGTCGTAGGGTGCGCATCGTGGTTGCAGTAATGGTCGAATGGGGGCTTCTGGGCCAGTTCAAGGTCACCCGAGCGGTGTCACATGACGGTTTAGGCAGAGTCACGTTGCAAACTTTAAGTTTCCTCGGCACTTTTGCTGTTTCTCATCGCAAATTCGCTCCAAGTCGTCAAGGTCATGGTAACTGTGACTGAAACTCGGAGCGTAGTGCGAGAAACAGCAAAAAGTACCAAAAAAATTTTAGGTTTCAGCGTGACCTTGACCTTTGTGACATCGATGACGTCATCTTGGTGACGTAAGGGGTGATGACGTCATCAGCACGTCATTTCTGTGACGTCATGGGTGTGACGTCATTAAAGTGACGTCATTGGTGATGACGTCATCGATGATGCAATCGATGACGTCATCGATGAGGTCATTGACCTCGATGACGTCATCGATGACGTCATCGCTCGGGTGACCTTGAACTGGCCCAGAAGCCCCCAATCCCCACTACTGTTTACATCCGTTATTTACAAACAATGCTCTTTATAACGTTTGAATTTCAAAATTCTGATCTTCAACATTAATAAATCAATAATATTACACTTAGTAAACAGCTTACTTTCAGTCCTAGGACCTAAAAAAATTCTCCAGATGATTTTTCAGTCCTAGGACAAAAAATAATCGGTTTTGGTACTATTGAGAGAACAAAAAACAGGCTGATTGCGTGCAGAATGATAAAAAAAATATTTTTTACAAAAAACGAAACAATTCAATTACAGTCTTGCCAGTGTTTCTTTCGTTTATCTATTGCTGAGTTTGAAAATTCTATATATTTCACTTGAGTTGCCTCTGATGCCAGTTCAGACTCCAATAGATATCTAGCTAATTTCATCTTTAATAAAATAAAGCTGGTCTCCACATTTGATCCTAAAACAAGTAGTGTGTTTTTGGGAAGGCTGGGCCATGACGTCATCACGATGACGTCAGCAGTGATGACGTCATCAATGACGTCACGAATGACGTCACTAATGATGTCATATGACGTCACATGACGTCACATAAATGACGTCATGGTGACGTCACTACCGCTGACGTCATCATGATGACGTCACTGACGTTAATAAGGTCAAGGTCACGCAAGAATACAAAAATTTTTTTTTGCACTTTTGCGATTCCTCAAATTTTGTTGAGAAATTGAAATTTCTCGAGGAACCACAAAAGTGCAAAAAAATATTTTTTTTTATTCCCTAGCGATCAGACTCTCGACCTAATATATCCGTCAGGGGTCATTGACACGTCCCAGCAACCCCACTTGAAAAAAAAATAATTTTTATATTTTACTTACCCACCACAAGACTGAGAGCCGAAGAATAATTTCTTCAAACACCCGACAGTGCGACAAACGACACGCGATTCCGAACAGCACCGCGTCCGAAGACGTACTGACTTGTACACAGACGGTATCCCAGGTACCCGGCTCAGTGGTGGGGATAAGGAGGTGGTAAGGGTAAAGTGGTCAGAAGGAGGAAAAAATTAAAATTTTTGCAACAACTCATCCGAGTCTGTCCTTTACCGTAACTCGGATTGGAAATATTTCCTGAGAAATATTTATTTTTTATTCTTTCTCAGGTGATGTTGGAACTTGGTCGGGAATTGGAGTCACCAACGTAACCTTACTGGCAAAAGTTAGCTCGTCTAAAAGTTTCTGAAACATTTTATCATCCATAGTGATATTTGTGTCCCTTGAGTAAAATTTTGGATTATTTTTGAAGCAACGTGTCATTTTTGTTAAAGTGGAAGTCTTGGACACCTTAACAGAATTATTTTGCTTGGCCAGCAAAAATTTTACTCTTAATAATTTTTCTCGCAAAGTTTCAGCCAGAGGTGTGTCTCACAGTAAGGTTTGGATAAAACTGAAACACTTAGTCCAGTGTTGTACCTTAGCTGGAAGTAGTGGGGGAACAGGGCTATAGTGGGGGAATGAGTAGTGGAGGGGGTAATGCGGACTGTTGTTGACAAGTGTAGAAACAGTTTGCTGGGAACTGTCCAAGGAGTAACACGTACTGTGCAGAAAAATTAACCGAGAGACTTGTGTAAAATTTAACTCCAAGAAATATTGAATGTAAGACTAAAAGAGGTAGAGCCAAATGAAAAATAATTTTGTAGGAGACGGGTATGGATCAGTTTTGTAGTAAAGTTCAAAATCCACTTGTGTGGAATAAAATTAAATTGTGAGCGAAAAATATTTAGCCACACCTGCAAAATACAAGTGTAGGAAAATATTAGGAGACCTGTATAGCTAAATAAAAATTAATTTTGTATCAAACAGTCTTCCAACATTTCAGTTTCTAAGTCTTAACAAGTAAGGAATAAAATATTAAATAATGAGTGGAAAATAATTTGTTAAGTAAACGTAATTGTAGCAGTGTAACAAAAATTAATTTTGTGCAAAACAGGCTAGGTTCTGTTTTGCTAAGTTTAATAAGAAGGAAAGATAAAAATTTACTCACAGAAAAGTCCCGCGGTGGCGAGGTGTGGCGTGTTTGTTGGCTTGCAATAAACTGACTTACCTTCTGTTGAGCTACAGTTGGCAAGCTGGCCAAGAAACCAGTCTGTTATATAAGCATTACGTAACCGTCTCTGCCGGCTGTGCTGAGTTTGGCAAGCTAAAATATAATTCTATACTACAACTGTCCTGGACCAAAAATATTCTAAGTCCCAAGACCCCTCCCCCTCCCCCACCCCGGCTCCGGACGAGAAGTGCCCCCCCCCCCCGGGGGAGGAGGAGGTGGCAGAGCCCGAGGCGTTGCCATACCTTGACACGTGTTGTATAATGAGATCCGGTTAGTAATGTATTCAGGTGTGGCTCTTGGAGATTGTCCAATGCCGCAAACAAGTACGTGTCGAGGTCTGGCTGTTTACGTAACCAGATCCAGTTCCCCCACTCCTGACCGGCTCAGCTTCGGTTCTCTGAGGCTTTGCTTCCTCACAGTTGGTTTCAAACACTTCAGCTGAGTGGTTGAAGCTCTGCCCTACAGGATTCGCAATGTAATGTTGGCGCCGCATTATATTGGGAATTCTTTTAGTCTAAGGCATGGCATGTGTAGTGTTAAGAAATATTTTATTTTGTGCTTGCTGCTTCTGCTAGGTCTTGGTGTTGGATTTATTTAGTCTAAGTGTTGTGTGTTGAAAAATATTTCTTTGTACTAATCTTCACAGGTTGTCCCCAAGTAGAAATTTTTCTAAATTCGCATCTTGGAGGTACTCCTCCGTAAATTGGCAGCTTAAGTGTTAGGCTTTTGAGACTTAACAGTCTCTGTAAAATAAAAATTTTTGGAGGTTCAGAACCTCAAGAATTATTTGTTACCAACAATAGCATGGCGCCTAACGAGCCCGGGGGTAGGCCCCTGGGGATCCACCCTTAGGCCTCTTTCGGTCAGGGGCGCTACTGGACCTCATCACTCTAGATGGGTGGTTGGCATCCTTTAGCACGAGGCGTCGGATCCTGACACTGACCGGTGTGCTAGGCAAAAGTCAGTACCTACGGGTTAAGACGGGATCCTCGGTCATGGTTAGCATGGCCTCTTCCAAATTATTGTAGCATGTTTCCCTTAAGGAAACTCAAAATTAAATAAATAATTTTTATTAAATCACCTCCCCCTAAATGTTGAGATCCCCCCGATGCCTCTGACCGCCGGCGGTCTTAGGCATCGGGGGGATTTCTTTTTTAACTTTTGGATGACCTTGACCCATATTTGTGTGTGAATAAAATAATATTTTGTTCCACATGATATTTAGGTCAGCCACGACTTAGGCGGAATTTTGCCTGAGTTCTGAGGACTCCTTAGGACTTAGAGCGAGATGCGACTAAGTGTTAGCTGTCCACACTGTGGTGGAACAAAATATTATTTGATGTTGACACATGAGTAAGGGTAGCAAGTATCCAAGAGTTAAAGTCCTAGGGGTAGGTGACCCCCCCCCGAGCCCCGGACGGCAAGTGAGCCCCCCCCCGAAATTTTTTTTTGGGATTTTGACCTTGACCAAAAATTTTTTGTTCCGGACGAAAACTGCGCCCCCCCCCCGATTTTTTTTTTTTTTTGGATTTTGACCTTGACCAAAAATTTTTTGCTCCGGACGAAAACTGCGCCCCCCCCCCCGAAATTTTTTTTTTTGGATTTTGACCTTGACCAAACATTTTTTGCTCCGGACGAAAACTGCGCCCCCCCCGAAATTTTTTTTGGATTTTGACCTTGACCAAACATTTTTTGCTCCGGACGAAAACTGCACCCCCCCCCCTCCCCCCCCCCCCCGGGGAGGTGGAGCTGCCAAGCCAGTAGTGTGAAATTGTTACTCCTACAACAAGTTAAAAATAGTAGTGGCATACTGTTCCCCCCACCAGTCTACCACTGAGGTACCTCTGAAGCAAGTTTGACTCATCTCATTCTCTTTCGAGCCGCCAATGGGTTGACATGGATGTTCCACTGTTTTAGATGTAGCGTAAGTATAAAGGTAATATTTTGCACAGTGGTGTCATGTATGTTTTTTAGTAATGGTTAGATTAGAAAAAAAAATTGTTTCAGTTTGTTTGTCTCTGACAAGTTTTAAACTGTGAAATTTTAAGGATGGAAAAAGTATTTGTAATTATTTTAAAAATATAGGTAGCACCGTTTTAGTGCTACCTTAAATATAAATTTTAAAGATCTGAATTTTGAAATTTTTTATGCTGGTATTAATTCTATATTGTTTTTTAGCTAAATTGAATATGCAGGTAACACTTAAGTATTTTTCCGTGGAAATATTCTTAATTCTGTACATTTTTGAGTGTTGTCATGTGGTAAGTGTGTCTAAAAGCATCTGATGAAACAAATATATTTAAAAGTATTAAACTGTGAAATTTTAAGGATGGAAAAAATATTTGTAATTATTTCAAAATATAGGTAGCACCGTTTTAGTGCTACCTTAAATATAAATTGTAAGGATCTGAATTTTCAAATTTTTTAGAAACTTGTTTGTAAATAATTTTTTGTTTCGCATTTTAGACAAATTGAAAAAAAAATTTATAAAACTGTAAAAAAAGAGAAAAAAAATATTAGCGGGAGATAGGGCAGCAGATGCTCTATCCCCCGCTCAAAATAATAATTTCCGATGGAATTGACCCACTTTTGAGAATTGATTGTGGTGGGGGAGAGCATTAGTGGTGGGGGAAACGTCATATATACGGGTAGTCAAGCCTCAGTCTCATTTGTTAAGAAAGAGGGAACGCTGGATCGGAGGTGATGGTAAGATTGACTAAATAGCAAATACTTTAACACTGCAATATGTTAACAGATTGTCAATGGTTAGGAAATATTTTTATTTTTATACTCGCCAGTTTGTTTAAGCTTAAAATTTTAAATATATTTTGTTTTGATCAAATGCTTTTGCCAGACTTCCTACACGCTAAGACTCATATAAAGTACAGGATTTAAGCTGATCTCTCGGGGAAATACTATGTAGCCACCTCACATTGGTTATCTAAATCGCATAGTATTGGTGATTCCAGATGGGCAAATTACCAGTAGGACCAAATATCAGCTGCATAAACCAAACAGTTTTTATCTGTTATTAAAATCCTCACTTTTTGAAGACCACTTATGAAATTTTGGTTTATGCAGCTGATATTTGGTCCTACTGGTAATTTCCCCATCTGGAATTACCAATTCTTATTCGAGTCAGATGACCAATGATAGGTAGCACATCAGTATTTCCCCGCGAGATCAGTCTTAATTCTGTACATTTTTTGAGTTTTGGCGTGTGGTAAGTGTGCCAAAAGCATTTGTTCAAACAAATATATTTAAAAGTTTTAATTTTGAACAAGTTGGGCAGTAAATAATAAAAAATATTTAACTTTTGAACCAGTTGACATATTATTGAAAGTATTTGTTAGAAAGTCAATCTTACTACCATCTCTTATCCAGTGTTCCCTCTTTTTTACCACATTTAAGGTGGCCTTGACCTATATATTTGTCCTAAATAGTAAATTCTAAATAAATATATTACATTTTGTTCTGCGCATGTGCAGATTTGTTCTGCGCATGCGCAGAACAAGTTTTTCCAAGATCACCCCTCACCACCCGCTATAAAAGGAGGTCGGTCAAGAGCGTCTCTCATTCTTTGGTGAACTTTTGTTGAGGTAACATCTAAAGACGCTAGTGATAAAAAGTGTTAAAATGCTTCTTTGCCATATTTGTGGGGAATTTTTCCCAGATGAAGACATTTTAGCTATACATCAAGAATTACATATGGAAGACCCGGCAAGTTTAACGGCTAATGAAATGGACTGCGATTGGATTGACGAATTTTTGGATGAATTTAATCAACGGCTCGACAACTGGGAGAGTTATTTGCAACAAATGCAGCAGGGACGACCCAGCGTGATCCAATTTGGAGGTGCTGGACCGTCAGGACTTAGAAGAGGAATTGTTGCGGAACGAGAAGATGAAGAAACAGACACTGATACAGATTTAGACACGAACATGGATTTGAATATAGAAACAGAACAAGAAGGAACCAGACACTTACGCACAACTGCTTTTCCCGGACGCACGGTAATACATAACAAAATAAATAATGTGCAACTAGATTTAGAAAATTTTGTAACCGAGGCAAAATCATTGATTTGTGAAACTTTAACTAAAGAATTGGCAAGATTAAATGTTATTAAATCTGGTTTAGTGTTGGACGCAAAATTTAGTAAATCTGATGGTGAAACCACACTTCGAGGTTTCATAACAAAAAACCGTACTTTGATGTTTGGCTCGGATATAAATCAAATTGTAAATGAATGTATAGAAGAATTGATGGTAAAACTGCAGGAACATGAGGGGAGAGGGTCAGGTTGGATGTTTACATCTGTAGAGGGTTTAGATTTAAGAGTGCATAAGCACGGATTTGGTATGAGAGGAAGCAGCTACGTCCCTCTACCAAAAACCATTGAGAAAACGAAAGCATGTATAAATGTACAAAATGTAGATAATGAATGTTTTAAGTATGCTATGTTATGTAAATATATTTTGCCAGAGCAGCACCCTTGTAGAGTAAGTGGACATTATATAAATGTAAATAATAGGTATAATTTTGTAGGACTATCTTACCCTGTAAAAATTTCAGATATTTCTAAGTTTGAGAAACACAATCCTGGTGTTAGTGTAAATATTTTTGGTTTGGATGATGCAAATAATGTGTACCCCTTAAGGGTAACTAAAACTGAACTTAGGAACCATACTGATTTGTTATTAATAACTAAAGGTGAAATTTCACACTATGTATATATAAAGAATTTTGAACAACTTGTCAGAAGTCAAGTTACTAAGCATCATGGTCATATAACGATTTGTAAGCGATGTTTTTGTTTTGTGTCAAAAGAAGTAAGGAGAGGAGGTGCGGAATGGCTACAAGAACACCAAAGACTCTGTAATGAAAATTTTGAATGCAAAATTAGTTTGCCTGCACCTACTCGCTCTATTGTAAAATTTGAAAATATTAGCCATCAATATAGGGTACCATTTGTAATTTATGCAGACTTTGAGTCCACACTGGTACCCCAAGAACATCCAGAAGGGGAAATTACCAGTAGGACGAAATATCAGCTCCATAAACCTAACAGTTTTTGTTTGCTTGTTAAATCCACACTGTCAGAAGAACATTTGAAAAATTTTGGTTTAAGTTCAACCCCAATTTTGTACAGAGGTGAGGATGCTGCTAAACATTTTGTAGATAACTTGTATTATATAGCTGGTAAGGTTGAAGAAGTGTACAGTAATATTATTCCAATGTTACCTCTTGATGAAGAGGAGGAAATTCAATATATCAATGCCACTAATTGTTACTTGTGTAAAAAAGAATTTACTCTTGACAACCATAAAGTCCATGATCACGATCACCTTACTGGTTATTACAGAGGGGCTGCTTGCAATGCTTGTAATATTAATTATAAACTTCCGAAATTCATTCCAGTTGTTTTGCATAACCTTAGTGGTTATGATTCACATTTTATTATTCCGGAATTGGGCAGGGATGATGGGAAAATTGATGTTTTGGCCAACAGCACAGAAAATTACATTAGTTTTTCCAAGACTGTTGGCAAGATGAAACTTCGATTCGTGGACTCTTTTCGATTCATGTCATCTAGCCTTGCCAACCTAACTAAAAATTTAAGACGACAGGATTTAAAAGAAACCAGAAAAATTGTGCCAGAAGATAAACTGGACTTGGTGCTAAGGAAAGGAGTGTTTCCTTATGATTATATTACAGGAGTGGAAAAATTTGAAGAAACAAGACTACCACCTATCGAAGCGTTTAAAAGTAAATTAACTGAAATTTCAATTGAAGATTATAATCATGCTCAGAAAGTCTGGAATGAATTAGGAATAAATACCTTGGGTGATTATTCCGACTTTTATGTAAAACTAGATGTAACATTATTGTGTGACATAATGGAAGAATTTAGGAACACCTGTTTCACCGCTTACGGACTGGACCCCCTTCATTCGTTTACATCTCCCGGCTTAGCATGGCAGGCCATGTTAAAATCCACCGAGTGCAAGTTGGAGCTGTTAACCGACATCGATATGGTTTTGATGATCGAATCAGGTGTACGCGGTGGATTAACTCAGGCCGTTACAAGACATGTCAAAGCTAATAATAAATTTCTACCAAACTATGATGAAACTAAAGATTCGATTTTTCTTGGCTATTTTGATGCGAATAATTTGTACGGTTGGGCGATGTCCAAACCCCTTCCGTATGGCGACTTCCAATGGGTAGACCCTGATTCAATTGGAAATATTATGGATATTCCCAAAGAAGATGACACCGGCTACATCTTAGACTGCGACTTTGAGTATCCAGTACACCTACACGATCATCATTACGACTTGCCACTGTTGACTAAAACTGAAGTATCACCGACGGGAAAATGGCCCAAATTAATGATGACATTAAACAACAAAAACCGTTATGTCGCGCACTATTGGGTTGTACAACAAGCGTTGGAATTAGGATTGATTATTACCAAAATTCATAGAGTTTTAAAATTTTCACAATCTTGTTATTTAAAACCATACATTGATTCAAACACTGCAAGGAGAGCAGCAGCAACATCAGCTTTTGAAAAAGATTTTTACAAGCTCATGAACAATGCAATATTTGGAAAAACTTTAGAAAACAAAAGGAAACACAAAATTGTAAAATTATCAACAAACCCCAGACAGATGCAGAAACTTGTACAGAAACCGAATTTTGGAACAAGTATGATAATTAATGAAAACTTGGTAGCAGTCAGCATGAAGAAAACCAAGATAGTAATGGATAGACCGTTGTACATAGGAATTTCAATATTGGATATAAGTAAAACGCACATGTATGACTTTCATTACAACAAAATGGTTCAACATTATGGAAGAGAAAATATTGGAGTAGCCTACATGGACACGGATGCACTAATTTATTGGATTAAGACACAAGACATGTATGAAGATCTTCGGACGTTCATACACAAAAATGATTTTGATTTTTCCGACTACCCAAGAAATCACCCGAACTTTAATGAAAATAATAAGAAAGTTTTAGGCAAATTCAAAGATGAATGCAATGGAGCAAGCATGGAAGAAATCGTTGCTCTAATGTCCAAATTATATTCTTTTAAAGTATATAAAGGACATCAAGAAGAAACATCTACCAACAAAAAAGCAAAAGGTGTGATGACAAGTTATTTGAAGAAAAATGTAAACTTTGAACAATACAAAAACTGTTTATTTAACGACACCACCTTGACTGCTAAATTTAACACCATAAGGAGTGAAAAACACAAAGTGTACAGTGTTACAGAAGTTAAGAAAGCACTCTCGAACAAGGATGACAAAAGACACATTATGGATGACAAAATCAACACTCTTCCTTTCGGCCACTACTCCCTTAACCCCATCAACAACTAACCTATTCTTCGTCCTCTTCGTCCTTTTTTTGACCTAAATTCCTTTTTCGGCCACTACTCTCTTAACCCTATCAACAATTAACCTATTCTTCGTCCCTCTTCGTCCTTCTTCGACCTAAATTCCTTTTCCTTCAGTAAAAAAATGGGGAACACGGCAAGTCGAACGCCTTGTTCCCCATTTTTTTACATTAATTTGAATGACCTTGACACATATAAAATCAGTTTTTAATTAGAAACAAATTTTTATTTCCACTTTATTGGTAATATAACAACCTAAACATAATTAATAAATTGTTTATAAAATTATTTTCTTAACCCTCTTAAAATAAGGGAGGGGGGTATCATATAAATGAACTATATTTTTTAAATATCATTCATTTATATAATACCTTACCCTGGGGGTAATGTAATAAAAAAACCATTACTCGGACATTTCCCAAACCATGTCCTTGAGGGTTAAGGAAATATATTTAAATAGTATTTCTACCAATTTAGAATACCTTAACAGACTTAAATAGGGTTTAATACATACATAAAGTTCATTTCTATTTCAACCGTAATAACGGAAGGATTAAAAAATGGATTTAAAACAAAAAATTGTTGATGAACTTCATAAACCTGCTAGAAGAAAATTTCCCCGTAGAAATACCGTTATAAAAGGAATGAACGACTTATATCAAGCGGACTTAATAGAAATGATTCCTTATAGTAAACAAAATAAAGGTTTTAAATATATATTGACTATTATCAATTGTTTTACAAAAATGGCAGATGCTTTACCGCTAAAAGATAAAACCGGCAAGAGTGTAACAAAAGCCATGGAAACTGCGATACATAGAGACAAAAATACCATAAAACATTTACAAACCGATGATGGTAAAGAATATTTCAATAAAGAATTTTCAAATTTAATGAAAAAACACGACATAAACCATTATTCGACTAATTCAGAGGTAAAAGCATCAATCATAGAAAGATTCAATCGAACTTTAAAAGGTGCGATGTACAAGATGTTTTCAAACAGAGGATCGCACGTATGGATTGATATGTTACCAAAACTAATAAAAGATTACAATAACAAGTTCCATAGAACAATTGGTATGAAACCGAGGCAAGTGACTAGCAAAAATGGAAAACTTGTATTAAAACGTATAAAAATGAATACTAAACCAAAAGTTGAAAAACTAAAGCCTAAAGTGTTTAATGTTGGTGATAAAGTGCGAATAAGCAAATACAAAGGTGTGTTCAGTAAAAGATATCTACCAAATTGGACAAATGAGGTTTTTACCGTATTTAAGGTGCAACCTACAGTACCAGAAACTTACATTTTAAAAGATAATAAAGGACAATTGCTCGAAGGAGGGTTTTATGGACATGAAATGTTAAAATCAACAGTAGGTGATGTGTATCTCGTTGAAAAGGTGTTGCAACGGAAAAAAGATAAAGTAAAAGTGCGATGGTTAGGATTTAATAAGAGTGAAGATTCTTGGATACCTAAAAAGGATCTGATATAATGATGGAGCATCATTTTAGGTTGAACCTTTACAAAGGATGGAGATAATACCGCAAAAGGATAGTTTTCCTATTAATAATATTGATGAACTCACGGTGGACAATTCGGAATTAAACAGCGGCAAACATGGTGTTCTGTTACCAAACACGGTGCGTTGTCTTGTAACTGGTCCATCCAATTGTGGTAAAACAAATGTAGTATTCAATTTGATTACAAACCCAAAAGGATTGCGTTTCAATAACTTGTATGTCTTTTCCAAATCATTACAACAACCCAAATACCAATTATTAGAAAAAATATTTAATAATGTGCCAGAAGTGAAATATTACAAGTTTGATGCAAGTGAAAGCGTAATGCAACCGCATGAAGCTAAACCATTTTCAGTTTTTATATTTGATGACGTATCCTGTGAAAACCAAAACACTATCAGGAGCTATTTCGCTATGGGACGACATAACAATATAGATAGCATTTACATAGGCCAGACTTATAGTAAAATACCGAAACAACTGATAAGAGACAACGCAAATGTGTTAATTATATTCAAACAGGATGAAACTAACTTAAAACACATATATTACGATCATGTCAATGCGGATATGTCATATGAACGGTTTAAAGACATATGTGGTAAGGCTTGGGCTGAAAATTATGGATTTTTGACAATTATGAAGGAACAACCACTAAATAACGGCCGATACAGAATAGGTTTCGATAAATTTATATTAATTCACTAAGCACTATATCACACAATCATTCTTGTACAGCACGTCTTGCTACAAACATGGTTAACCAAGAAAAGTTAGTGAAGGAAATTAAATCACTTAGTGATTCTATTCGGGCAAAAAACATAGCGTTAAAGTTAGGTATCAGCGAAAGGGAGAAATTTCTTGAATCTACTTTTAAACCTATTACAGAGCCTTTGAAACAATTGAACAAAAAATTGACTAAACCTTCTTTTCAAGGTGATATTATTGCTCCAATAACAGAATATGAAAGGGAAAGTGTAATATCAGAAGATATTAGCGATGAGGACCCGGAAGCCTCCATATTTAGTGATACAACGGCAGAAAGAGAAGATGTATATGCTGGTAGTGAAGAAGAAGTGGTATCTATAGCGAGTGAAGAAGAAAAAACAGAAGGAGAACCATCAAACATAAGCTTATTGGGTGAAAATATTCATACAAAAGGACCTTTAGGAAGAAAATACTTGTTAAAACTGTTAATTGGAACTGATTCTACTAAAAAATACCACAGTTATGGAGCAAGAATGTCCAAAAAAGGTGTAATGATTGGTAATAGCAAATTAGATGTCGATGAACATGATAATATTCACGTAGGTGATCAAATATATAAGGGAACAACGGGACTATTTGAATTATTATTTGAAAATAAACCTTTAAAAGCATTGGTAAAAAATGATGATTTGGAAGTGTATAGCAAAATTTTGGAACAAACTAATGCATATAGAAGAAATTATTTACCTGAAGCACCCATATATAGGAATAAATCTGTAAAATATAAAGATTTTGTTTCCAAATTAATACCTATTATAAGAAGAAAACCTGTAAAAAGAAGATTAGTAGCATCCACTTTAGATTTAAGTTCCCAGGAACCGAGAAAAAGAAGCAAACAGTCACCGGTAAAGGATTAATGAAGAAACTATATAATACAAACGTAATTTATTACAATAATATCAATAAATTGGTAGATAGAATGAAACTAATACATGAAGCCAAAGAAGCAGGTCATACTGGATTGGAAAACGAATGGGTGGCTTTAGTGGATGAACTTAGAAACCGTGGGGTAATCTTATAAAAATGCGTTAGTCCCTAAAATGCTATTCAGTTGCACCATGAGTGTCGACAAGTTCGGACGATATTCCTCGGATGGATTATATTTCGCGAATAACTTAAAAAGAGGTGCTGGTTTACCACAAACACCTGAAGGAGATTATGATATTAGTAATAAAAGGTTAAAAAACATAAAAGATCCCACGGACGAAAACGATGCAGTAAATTTAAAAATAGTAAAGGAAAAGATATCACCAACATTAAGACTACACAATAACACATATGATGCAGAAAATCATAGAATTATCAACGTTGGTAAACCAAATGAAAACGGTGATGCAATAAACAAAGGTTATTTGTCATCTGAATTAAAAAATACGTTAAACTTCAATGGAAAAACGTATAGTGCTAAAAATAAACGTATATCCAACGTAGATGACCCTAAAGATGCAAAAGACAGCGTGAATAGACGCTATTTACATTCCTTGATACCTGAAAAGACAAAAGATGGATTTTCTTTTTATAAATTTGTTATTAATGATATAGGTTATCCGAAAACTGAAAACGATGCTGTAAATCTAAAATATATTAAAGATCATTGTATCATACGTGATGTAGGGGTTATAGATTGTTTTGGTAATTGTTTAGCAAATGTTAAAGATTGTTCGGCGCCATCAGATGGTGCAACAGTGGGTCAAATGATGGAAACCTTAAAACAAGAAACAACCTCTTTTGTAAAACAAAATCAAGTAGTATCGAAGCAAGGGGATGAATTCGTTCAAGGTAATGAAAAATTTAATTTATTAACATACAAAAATAATGCTTGGGATTGCACGGATAAAAAGTTATCAAATGTGTCATGGGGTCATGAGGATCATGATGCAGCTGCTTTATCACAAACCGTACATTTAGATCCAAATAATCACTTTGTATTTTTTTACATGTAATTAATGATAAAGTGATAAAACACTTGAAACAAGGAAGAGAAGCAAATGATGCTGCAACTGTAGGACAGACCATTACAACATCATTAAAGGATAGTAAAGTGTATAATTGTAATAATAAACGTATAACAAACCTTAAAGACCCTGAACATGTAGATAATGCTGTCACTGTTAATTTTCTTGTAAAAGTTTTAGGTAATGCGATATTTGATTTACACAATCATTTTACACCAGATATTCTTCAAGGAAAATCGGGACATAATACTTATGCTGAATCCATGAGAGGTGATTATATTAAACGAGAAATTTATAATAATACTTTATTAACCCTAAAACGCAAAAGTTTAGATCATCAGATTGGGGTGATATTGATATTTAATTAATTAACTCAATAAATGACTTCATTTATGTGCAACCTGTCATAGAGGTAACACATAGGTTACGCTTTTCGAATATAAAAGACAATCATGGCATTTCATTACACCAGTCCATATCGAGACACTATACGGAAAGGAGGCGGTATCACGTCCACAGCGGTTTCTCTGTTAAGTAAAGCTTTAAATCGAATTCCAGTAGGATCTGTCGTAAATAGAGCAATAGACGCTTTACCATACGAATTTCACATACCGGGAGGTTATCAGTATTGCGGACCAGGAACTAAATTGAAAAAACGACTGGAAAGAGGCGATCGAGGCATAAATAAGTTAGATCAGGCTTGTAAAGAACACGATATAGCATATTCCACATTTAGCGATACAAAAAATAGATCAATAGCTGATAAAAAGCTCGCGGATATAGCTTGGCAACGAGTAAAGTCTAGTGACGCTAGTATTGCAGAAAAAGCAGCAGCTTTAGCGGTAACAGCAGGTATGAAGGCTAAAACAGCAGTAGGAGGTGGAAAAAGGAGAAGAAGAGTGACAAGGAGATCGGCAAAGACAAAACATGGAGGGAATATTAGAAGAAAACGACGTTCCACCAGAAAGGGTAGCAAAAAACCAACAGTATGGTCAATGGTAAAAAACGGGGCAGGTCTATACCTAAGACCGTATCGTGCATATTAAATAAAAGAAATCAATTAGTAATACCACATAAAGCGTTAACAAATATCGAATTATTTAAATACATTTCATGTGTAAAAATACCATTTTTTCGCGGTGTCTTTATGAAAGATGCTTTACCAGTTAAAATGTGGAAAAACGAAACCGGTATTGTAAATTTAGACAATTCTGAAGGTCCTGGCACTCATTGGGTTTGTTATAAGAAATTAGGTGATAATATATATTACTTTGATAGTTTTGGCAATTTACCACCACCTAAAGAGCTTGAGCATTACTTTAAATCTGCTAAAAACATATATTACAACTATAAAAGAGAACAACCTGATAACACTTTAATATGCGGCCATTTATGTTTGGAATTCCTAGCTAAAAGTATCAGTCACAATTGAGATGTCTTCCTATACGGTATCATTAACAGGAAAATCGTCCACTTTACGAAGTATCCTTTTCCCAGCGTTACGCTTGCAAAAAGGAAGATTTTGGGAGGCGGCACTGTTAGATTTTACAACTTACAACTCTATTCCCAATGTTACGGAAGATAAAAATAACTTATTGCATTATTATAAACGAAAAGATGCCAGTGGGAAGTTTACAGACTTAGAAGTTTGCAGTTTACCCACAGGTTCTTATGAAATTGATCATATTAATGAATTTTTGCAAAATAAAATGGGAAAAGACAATATAACATTAAAAGGTAATAACAATACTATGAAAGCTGAAATTAACTCCAAATATTATATAGATTTTACTCAGGAACAATCAATCGGTGAATTGTTAGGATTTCCCAAAGATAGCCCAATTTTAGAACCAAATCAAACACATTCCGGTAAACAAACTGTAACTATACTAAAAGTTAATAGTATAGATATAACTTGTAACATTATACAGGGAGCTTACAGAGATGGAGAAAATACTCATATTATACATACTTTTTACCCGAGTGTACCTCCAGGATTTAAAATTGTTGAAAAGCCACAAAACCTAGTATATCTGCAGTTGAACACCACTTTCATTTCAGACATCGTGTTGAACGTATTGGATCAAGACGGTAACTTGATAGATTTCCGAGAAGAGCCAATTACAGTTAGATTACATTTAAAATCTACACTTTAATACAAAAATCATGGGTTTATCATTTAAAAGTGGACAGCCTACGGGAAACCGCATTAGTAGCTCTTTAGCTGTGGAGGAGTTAACACGCGAGAACATTCGTTTCTTAGAAAAGATTGGTTTAAAATTAACCGATTATGGATATACTGGATATAGCGCAGGGTCCGACATTCGACGAAACACAATGGGAAAAAGAATATCACACCCACAACCCTTACACTTCATCAAAATTGAACAATAACGATGAAATTCGTATTCCTATACAACATCAAGACATTTACACACTACCATGTGAAAGTTACTTGTATATCGAAGGAAAAGTAACAAAAAAGGACAATAGTGTAGGTACAACAGTTCCATTTATAAATAACCCTATGGCTTTCCTGTTTGATGAAATTAGATATGAAATATCAGGTGTAACAGTTGATTCCACTAAAAAAGTAGGTATTGCAACAACTTTAAAGGGGGTAACATCTATATCACCTAATGAAACCAATTTACTTCAACCAGCCGGATGGGTTTTACCTGAACATGACACAATCACTCCGAATACAAAGGGATATTTTGATTTTCATATTCCATTACATTTGTTGCTTGGATTTGCTGAAGATTATAGAAAAATAATATTAAATGTTAAACAAGAATTAGTTTTGTTGAGATCTTCTAACGATAAAGACATTATTAAAGCTCCAGATGGTACAACGGATGCAAACCTAGAATGGAAATTAACATTAGACAAAATTGTATGGAGTGTTCCACATGTTAAATTAGCTGACGAACATAGAATGCTACTATTAAGGAAGTTAAAGGCTGATCGTGATATTGTAATTCCTTTTAGAAGTTGGGAATTCCATGAACATCCAAGCTTGCCAACTACGGATCGTCACACTTGGACTGTTAAAACATCTAATTACGTAGAACGAGCCAGGTATATTATATTTGGTTTACAAACAGATAGGAGAGACAGCATCACAAAACATGCATGCAAATTTGATCATTGCAACTTAAAAAATATTAAAGTTTATTTGAATTCACAATTTTTCCCCTACGACAATTTGAATGTGTCATTTAATAATAAAAAGTACAGTATATTATACGATATGTATGCGAGATTCCAAAATTCATATTACGGTAAAACAAATACACCTTTACTATCACCAGAAGAATACTTAGATGGTTACACAATAGTTGTAATTGATTGTTCTAAACAAAATGAATCAGTAAAATCATCAAGTGTTGACATAAAGATTGAAATGGAGTTTAATGCAGCTATACCTGCAAATACAACTGCATACTGTTTAATTCTACATGATAAAATTGTAACATACACACCTCTAACTGGAATTGTTAAAAATGTATTGTAAAAAACCGGTTTTGTTACATTCCGCGAGTATAAAAGCGGAGCGTGCAGGCCGCTCCTGATCAGTTTGTTGCCTGACGTCGTATGGGTAGCATCATCTTCAATATGGCTTCTACAAGTGGTACAACGGAATGCGATATAGAAAAAGAAATTTCAGAATTTTTGGACATGAATGAACAGCAACACGTCACAAATCAAGAAGAAGAAGAAAAAGGTAAAAAGAAAAAATATTTGTCCAAGAGGAAAAGAAATGTGGAAGAAAATATTTCACCAAATATTTTGATGGAAGTATTTTTAAGAATTTTTTATCCAATCTCTTCAAGTTTGGATAAAAGTGTTTTAATTGGAGTTATGAAATCAACCGACTATTCACCTACAGTAATTTTAACTCACGGAACAAAAATGATTTTGTTTACAGCCAATGCTTGGGAATCTTTTATGAAACACCTCCATTTGTTGGAATGTTACTTTAATAGCAACATGTTTGGCAGGAAAACAAAAGTAGGACTATTGGATTCAGACTTGGAAATTGATATTATTAAACACAGAGGTGAACATTAAATGAGATTCAGAGATACGACCAAACATGACATAAAAATTCAACTGAACAGAGAAGAATTCTTTATTTTAACATGTGCAACTGAACCAATAACAAGATATTTAAGACAGCTAGTATTCTCCAGTTCAATTATTAAAGATTATTTAACAGACACTTTGGACAAACAACCGGATGCACCAATTTTGTATGGACCTGTGGACACTTCAATATTCAACAGAATTCCTCATGAAGTTCAAATGTGGAGACAATTGGAACAATATGTGCAAGAAAAAAATAATTTTGTAAAATCGGATGAAGAAACACATTTCAGTGATGAAAAGGATCAAAGTGATGATAATGACAACAACAAAAATGACCAGATGGAAAGTTAAATAAAGTTTTAAAATTTTTCACAACACTTTACACTTGAATTGGCAAATTTTCAATAAAAAATCCAAAATTTTGTGGGTGTAGGCCTACCGGGGATGGTGCCCACGTTAAATATACACCAACGCGCCTTCAACTGTACGGCCTGGCATAAATAAATGCCTACCGTGGTGTGGAAAACAGTTGACCTTCCGACACCGTGATGGATAGACAGGTGACCTTTCAAATGGACATGGAAGAAGAAATCAAGTCCAAACCGGGTATTATTGAATTTCAGGCGTTTCGTGGTAACGATGATCGGTTCATAATTAAAGAACTTGTATTTTACGATATAGATAAAAATATTCCTTACACATTTTTATTCAAACCACCATGCTCTTTTTCTTCACTAACCACCAAAGCCGCAACAACAAACCGATGGACTTGGAAATATTTTCATCACATCGATTGGTATGACGGTTTTACCAGTTATTCAGACTTGTATCATATTATGCATCAATTTTCAAACAGATTTACTAATATTTACACAAAAGGACTTGAAAAGAAAAGATGGATAGAACAATTTACATCTACTGCAGTTAAAGATGTGCAAATTGATAAAAATTTTAAATTTATTGCTGAAAACATTTGTATTTGCACACAAAGTGTGGAACCTGAAAGGGACAGGCACTGTGCGTTAAAAAACGCTTTAAAATTAGCGACTTACCTGCAAGATGGAGAAATCGGTGATGGTGGTGGGGGTAACGGCGATTATAAAAGCGAGGAGCAGACCGAGACCTGGCACGAGTATTACTCGAGATTCCGAGACAACAACATCTCAGAGCAAGAAGACAGCGAGGACCTCTAGAACAACCATGGCATCCAACCAGTTTCTGCAGACTTTGGTAGAACAATTCAACGCCCACTCCAAGTCTACAATTTTGCCGGTAAAAAAATGTTCAGAGCTGAAGGATGAAAAACATTATATTATACATACCATGAAGAAGATGGAAACTACAGTCGGCGAGGCAATCTGCTGCAGCTTGAGCGAAGCCCCATACACTCCGGGAGATGAGCCGAAATTCCAAATTTACCTGCCCAGAAGATTTGTACACCTACTCCAAAACGAAGATCTCCGCTCCATACAACCAGGATGTCTCTACTTGGTGTCCCACGGATGCAGCGGCAGCAACTCCACCGAGCTTACCATCCACATCGCAGACAAGCAGCAGTGTTAAAAAAAATAATTTTTTTCTTTCTTGTATCTGTTTGTATTTTTTAACTATATATATTTTTGTCATGTAATCTTGTTTGTACTGTTTTAAATAAAAATAAAAAACAAAAAAAAATAACACAAAAAAAACACAAAAAAGGCAACATATCAATATGTGAAACAAAAAAAAATTTCACATATTGATATGTTGCCTTTTTTTAAAGCTCTGGGGTGACCTTGACCTTTGACCTTTGCACAAATTAAACATAATTTTTTTTCCAAACAGCAATATGTGTGTGTGTGTGTGTGTGTGTGTGTGTGTGTGTGTGTGTGTGTGTGTGTGTGTGTGTGTTTTCCCCCACCATTTCAGGTTACCAGCATACAGACTGTAAAGAAGTTCAGTTTGATTGCAACTGTCAAATGATGAGCACCCTATTTGAGCTTTGTGTAAGAAAAATTATTGAAGATCAACAGCTATTTAGCCATACTTTACGATCCAACGCTCCTCAACAAATTAAAATTTTTATCAAACAGTACAAGCTAGACAACAGAGGTTACAACACTTTTGGTTGGTACAAGTTTGGTGATGGTACAAAATTTTGTCGAAGTTGTGGAAGAGCCGCTGTATCCAACCCGGCACAATTCCTACAAGATGATGGATGTTTACAATATGGTCATGTAGCTCCAGTTTTAAGTTACCATACACCTAAAGAACTTTGCGCCATTTGTTCAATCAATATGTTTAGTTGGCAAAAATTTAACCACCTCTCATCAGACAGCGTGTAAACAACTTCCCCCCACCACTATTTCATACTACCTTCAAACGACCATGCTAATATTCATTCCGCCTTTGGACATCATACGGAAAACATCAAGATGGCTCTGACTGTAAAATGTGCAAATTATGAAGAAGTATTTGTAAGAAATCTGCAAGAATTAAACGAAATTGTTCAAGAATTTAAATCACTAATCGAACAGGGATACCAATTAAACATGCAAATTTTTGCTTGCAACACAAAATGCCCTCATGTCCCCAGGGATGACGAGCCGCCTAGGTCACCATCATCAACTTCTTCAGCCTACTCCTCCAGATCATCCATGAAGACTCAAGCCAGTCCAAACTTGGAATATTTCTCCTGACTAATATTTATATTTTGTATCCTCATTGTACTTCAATATGCATATTTTTGTATTGTAATAAAGGAATGATAAAATAAAAACAAAATAAAAAAACCTATCTTGCTACAGTATTGTAGCAAGATAGAATTTTTTTTAAACACAAATTGGATGACCTTGAACATGTTCTAACATGTTCAGGTTTTCCCCTACCACTTTTCCTCTTGGAGACCTGAGATGCAGCACCAATGTGATTCATTACATCTTCATCTTTTGAGCTGCAAACATGGATGTTCCACCACCAATATACGAGGCCGATGAAGCGGAAAGCCTGGGGAGGAGGAGATGCCAGCATGTGGATCTAGTGGAGATGATGGAAAGAAGGATGGAAGAAAGACGGATCAGGAAGGACCATATGCTAATTCAGAAAATTTTTAAAATTAGATCTCTTCATAATCTTGGCCTTATTAATTGCAATCTTCTTCTACTTGGTATACGCAGTTGTATACTGCCTAAGATGCATCGAGTGTACAGATAAAGCAGCCAAATTGCCAGTTTTCAACACTACTCTTTAAATAAAATTTTCTTTTTTAAAACTCCAAATGGTTGACCTTGAACATGTTTCAACCTGTCTGGTTGTATCAATTACCCCCACCACCACAATTCCAAAAGACCAATCCTACATGCAAGTCTGGCTTCATTTCCAACTCAGCTACGCTAAAGGTTACACTACACACAATGAAGTGGGAATTACTTGTTGACAGCCTTCAATACCTAAAAGAAATCTATGAAAAATTGCACATGCGGCTACTTCAAAATCCAGGGATGATAATAAAAATGAACTTGGAATACGACTGTCCACTCATCGACGACAGTATGGATGAAGCAGAAGAGGTAGTCCAAAATACACAAGGAACATGTTGCTGTGAAGAAAATTCTTCAACAACATCAAGCACAAGTCCGGACAGCACATATGGGGATGAAGGAGGATTTTTGTAAATAAAATTAAAAAAATAATGTTTTTTTTAAACTTCAAATGGTTGACCTTGAACACGTTTGAACATGTTGAGCAATGTGGATAAAAATTTTTTTTTTCTTATGCCTATTGCTGAATAACAAACTCAGTTGTATAGTTTGCAAAAAAAATTTTTTTTTCATTTCATATGACCATTTTACCCCCACCATCTCCTTATCCCCACCACTCTACCTAGTACCTGAGATACACGGAGCGACTTGTTCAGTTGCTGTTCAACTCTCGTGGTGTGCACATCTCACTTTTTGCACTCAATTTACTTATATTGAGTTTAAATTTAAATATTTAGCAAAATATCAAACATTTCTTAATTTTTCGGCAAAGTTTCAAATAACAAAAAAAATTTTTTTTCACTTTTGGTTTGATTGAAATTTCACAAGTTCCAAGATCACCTGAGAAAGAATAAAAATAAATATTTCTCAGGAAATATTTCCAATCAGAGTTACGGTAACGGACAGGCTCGGATGAGTTATTGCAAACATTTTAATTTTTCTTCCTTCTGACCACTTTACCCCCACCACCTCCTTATACCCACCACTGAGCCGGGTACCTGGGGAACCGCCTGCGCCCAAGTCAGTATGCCTTCAGACGCGGTGCTGTTCGGATCGCGTGTCGTTTGTCCACTGTCGGGTGTTTGAAGAAATTATTCTTCGGCTCTCAGTCTCTCGGTGGGTAAGTCAAATAAAAAAATTATTTTTTTTTTCAAGTGGGGCTGCTGGGACGGGTCAATGACCCCTGACGGATATATTAGGTCGAGAGTCTGATCGCTAGGGAATAAAAAAATATTTTTTTGCACTTTTGTGATTCCTCGAGAAATTTTAATTTCTCAGCAAAATTTGAGGATTCGCAAAAGTGCAAAAAAATTTTTTTTTTGTATTCTTGCATGACCTTGACCTAATTAACGTCAGTGACGTCATCATGATGACGTCAGCGGTAATGACGTCACCATGACGTCATTTATGTGACGTCATGTGATGTCATATGACATCATTAGTGACGTCATTCGTGACGTCATTGATGACGTCATCACTGCTGACGTCATCGTGATGACGTCATGGCCCAGCCTTCCCAAAAACACACTACTAATACATATACAGGGTGTAAAAAAAGTCTGTCCCCCCCCTTTATTTTTTTTTTTTATTTGTTGAGATAAACAAATACCGTTTGGGGGGTGATAGTAACTTAACACAAAGTACCTTTTGACGTTATCAAACATTTTTAGTCTTGTCAGGATTACGGCCCACCAGGATTCAGAAGAAAATCTTAAATGTAAGCATAGGTTGATATGTGCATCAAATTAAAGGTCTCACTTAGCAGAGTACAATGCTGCAAACTAGACTTTAAACGGATGACCTGTACAGAAATGGTAGGCGTTCAGAGTTTCCATTAAAATAATAAGGGTAAAAATTAAAAATGCAATAACTTCCTTAATTATCAACCTTTTAACGTCAGGTTTGTGGCTAACTACTCCAAATTCAAAGACGTTTAAATTGATGTATGATGTGACAGGGGCTTTTTCAATTATTGTGACAGGAATTTTCAATTAAAACATCCTCTGTGGGACATCCTCCAATGGAGTCTTACAGAAATATGCATTGGTTTTAGTCACATCATACATCATTCTAAACGTCTTCGAATTCGGAGTAATTAGCCACAAACCAGACGTCAAAAGGTTGATAATTAAGGAAGTTATTACATTTTTAATTTTTACCCATATGATTTTAATAAAAAACTTTGAACCCCTACCATTTCTGTACAGGTCATCTGTTTTAAGTCTAGTTTGCAGCATTGTACTCTGCGAAGTGAGACCTTTAATTTGATATACATATCAACCTGTGCTTACATGTAAGATTTTCTTCTGACTCCTGGTGGGCCGTCCCCCTGACAAGACAAAAACGTTTGATAACGTCAAAAGGTACTTTGTGTTAAGTTACTATCACCCCCAAACGATATTTGTTTATCTCAAAAAATAAA
This sequence comes from Neoaliturus tenellus, assembly GCA_030545055.2. Classification (NCBI taxonomy): domain Eukaryota; kingdom Metazoa; phylum Arthropoda; class Insecta; order Hemiptera; family Cicadellidae; genus Neoaliturus; species Neoaliturus tenellus. The sequence continues at coordinate 56,357,178 of CM061535.1, read as the reverse complement.
GGGGGGGACAGACTTTTATTACACCCTGTATGTGAATATCACATAAATTGTTGTTTAAAGTTTGCATTATCTTGTATGTTACCAAGTACTAGCAGTATACATTCATGACGGGTTTTCTTTCGAAAAATAATTTTAACATGCGTCATTAATACTGTTTAGTAAATAATTCTTAAAAACATAATGAGTAAAAAATGTAAGGCTTATTTAAGTCACAGCATCCAGTGTTAACATGAAAGCTCATAATTAGTTTTTGAGTTAGCTTTATTCTAGACATTGTCAGGCACAGGAGCTCATCTCTTGGAGGAAATTAGACCATAAACCTTGAAAGTTATTAGCTTTTGGAGAAACAGCAGAAAGGCTAAGTTTATTTCTATCTCTTGGCATGTTGTTTGCATCTATGTATTGTTTGGATTAGCAGGTTTTGGGTGGGAATAAATTTAAACTGTTTTTATTTTGTAAACAGTCCTAATGTTTTCTTAACTCACAGATAATAAAATAACTTTTATTCGAGAGGCCTTTCAGAAGCTATTTGCTATTATCATTATACTATTCACATACTGAACTAATTTATATTTAAAATATTGACTTGCTTATTCGATCGGACAAAAGCTACATCGAAATAGTTCAAATTTACGTGTGTACCTGTAAAAACTTTGGTACATCTAGACCTTGTAAAACATATCTCAAAGATAAAGTAAAGTAAATGTTTTGATTGTTAAATTTTAGACAGTTGCATCAATTTCAAGAATCGTTACAGGCTTTTTAACTAAGAGTACAAAATAAAGGATAGTTAAATGGAACACGAAGGGTAAAAGAACATTAATAATGAAGAAAAAAAATTACTGAATACTAGTTTTAATTTACATCACAGAAAGATCGAATATACATAACAAACGCTAAATAAGAACACAAGAACGCCGTTCGTTTCTCTCAAATATTCAGGATATATTCAAACACCACCTTGTGGATTGCACTGCCCTGCAGTTTTTGAGGTATTGGAGAGCAGTAAAGTTGTGGTACTTGACGTTTCTCAAAAGAAGGAAATCGCATGTAGAAAAGCCACATGGTGGTTAGTGAATCAGAGCTTCGGATGTTATTCTACTTTAAGCGACCAAATCAATAAGATTTCAGATACATATCAACAATTCCGATGGCGTGGCAATGTAGCATTTCAAACTCAGTGTATTGGGGTTCCATATAACAGAAACAACATTTGGAACACCTCTTAAAGGCGCAGATGTATTTTCCTCCCTCTTTTTCTCAGCTGATTTTGTGGAAGCATTTTTATTGCAGGTCCAGTGTCAGTCAGCTAAGCACCCAAAATGAAACGAAACATTGTTAATACAAACTTTAAACCCTGCTCTATCCATCGGTATAACAATTAATACTTTTAATTTGTGGAAACATAACTGAATATATTAGTTTTGCATGATTCTTTTTAATAAGTGTTTTTCATATTATTTACAACATTTTACTAGGAATGAACAGGTTTTATTTAATGATCGATTTTAATAGTGAGGTAATTTCATGCATAAGAAAATCATGGCCGACATTTATCCTGTGCTAATGGCCGATATAGGACACTCATGGAAATGTTAGATTTTTACTTTTTATTTAATTAATTGAGCAGTTTATTTTATCAGTCTAACATCCAGTTAACATACCTTTATGTTACCCTTCTGATTCAATGTGGACAGAGTTCCTGAGGAGGTACCACCAAATGTGCTAGGACAGCATCACCAAATGTGATTTCCTATTGCTATGTATTTGGTTTATCTTCAGCCTTTACAAACTATCTAGCCGTTGTGATATTTTTAGTAAGAATCATAAACAAATGACTCTAAAATTCAATACATTCTCATATTCAAAGATCGTTCAGTAAATAAATACAGTAGCATTAATATGGTCGAAGTAACTTAGTATGAAATTCGAAGACTCCAAATGAATATACAGCGGCGCTGAAAAGTCTGGAAACGGCTTGATATTTTATTAATAATGTAGCTTGACGTTTGAGCCTCTGAGAATTAAATTTATGGTTAAAAATATATTTTTTAACGTTGAGTGTCCACGTTTAATGAGGTCAGCCCATTATGTCAGTGGAAAACCTTATACGTAAACATAGGTTGATATGTACAGGTAACTAAAGGTCTCACTTAGTAGAGTACAATGCCGCAAACCCGACTACATATGGATGGCCGAACCAAATGGCAGGCCAAATAAAACTTCTCATCAAAATAGTATTCTTCACAACCTCTTATAAAATAAATAATAATGCCAACACACAAAAACAACAAAGATTTGTATATAGCATGAGAAATAAATGGAAAACCCCTAATTCCCTGCTAAAACTTCAAACTCAATAACGTCTAACACGCTTGGCCTTTTGACTTTATGTTTTTGGCATAGGCTACTTAGGACAAAATACCTTTAAAATTATAGCCTATACAATATGACAGTGGCCAATATACATTTTTTCAAGACTCCCTCCAGGGGGAGTAGTCCCCAATGGAAGTTTTGAAGGAAAATTCACCGGCTTATGTCATATTGTATATCATTTTAAAGGTTTTTACTTTGTAAAAAATAAGCCACAAACCTGACCTGAAAAGGTCAAGTGATCCCGAAGTTACAGAATTTAAGTTTCAGCGATATGATTTTAATAATAAGTGTGATTGCCTTCCATTTAATCGGCCATCCATTTGAGGTCGAGTTTTTTGTATACTCTACTAATTGAGACCTTTAAATTGATGTTCATATCGACCTATGCTTACATTTAAGATTTTCTACCTCATGGGCTGGCACCTATCAGACTCGGACACTTAGTTAGGTTTTTAACCCTAATTTGGATTCTAAGAGCATTAAGCTTCGAGGTAAATTATTTATAAAAATATCAAGACGTTTCCAGACTTCAGCAAAGTTATATATTTAAATAAATAAAAATACTTTAAACACATTTTGAAGTGTGGGAAAATTGCACGTTCCAAACCTCAAGTTTGTGTGTCGTTAAGTAATGGTCTAGTATCCGTTTCAGATTCAACACAAAGTTATTTCTATTGACCCATTTCAACATCCAATTAAACTTAGTTTTCAAGTCTTTGACATAAGTTGAACAAAACTCTTATCAAATCAGTCAACCATTCTTTCCTCGTATCTGGAATACATACATAATTTAATTTCTTAGTTTTACATTTTTTAATTTTTTTCTTGAAACATTTTTTAGTTTTGACAAAAAGCTTAATTTATAAATGGTTTGCAAAAATATTTTTTCCATTCTTGGAAAAAAATACCAACACTTCTTGGTTCTTCAATTGTAAACTAATCGAAAAAGTAATTTTGACCATTGTGACATTGATACATCAATATTTGAAAATACAATTTTAAAGATTGATAACAATAAATTTCTGTTCAAATTAGAAACATCAATATCGAGTTTGCCACTGTCATGATTGCCGCAATTAATAACACCTGCTCCAACACCAATCACTAGTTTGTGTAGCTTCGGAGAAACTTTAATTCGTTTTTTGTTTCTAGTGTTATGATCAGTTCCGTGTTCGTAGAGTTTATTTACCATCGTAGCATTATTTTGTAAGGTAAGTACTCTACTTTCAAGGAAGGATATGGTAAAATCAGTACACTTGGCATCAATAACACGTAAAGGTTTAAAACATATATTTATATCAACTAAGACACTTTAAAATATATGTTAAGGTTAAGTTTTATACTTAAGTTATATTATCTATTGACAATTAATTCCTCGTATCGTCTATGTTCAAAATATTTACAACAAAGATATATTTATAAGATTGGTGGAACTACGACACGTTACTAAGGTCTGTAACAAGTGCGAGAGACGCCACGGCATCGGGCTTTGGTTTACGTGCTCACATGACGTTCAGGTGGGATTATTGGCCACTCAACAATGATAAGGCTGGATTAGCACTCCGGTTGGATTTGTTTTACATTTAGAAACATTAAGGCTAGAAATATTCTCATCCTACTTCCAGAAAACTAAGAAAGCCTGGAAGGAGTTCATGAGAACTTATACAACGTGATAAACGCCCTGCTCTTAAGTTATACTTAATAAATATTTTTTTATTGAATCACTTATCGTCAGTACGTAGTTCATTGACAATTAAAGTGTATTTTTTACAAATGTTTTCTTGTAAAATAATGTAATGTAAAATATAAACTCAGTGTCATAAATTTAATTGCATCAAACAAATGAAGAACTATGTTTAAAACATGTAATTGGCATTGAACATAAGAAATCATTTAATTATTTAACTATACATTTTAAGGATATGGTTTTCATATAATCCTTTAAATTCTAGATCCTTCTACGGGTTACATCTTATAGCTCTCCAATATCTGGCGTCAGAACAATTTTTATCGAGGGATGAAATTATGTTAACATTATTTGCCAATAGTATTTTAATAGTAAACTGTGAGAAATTTGTTATTTGTTTGAAATTAGAAATTGGTTGTCGGCATGCCTAATAACCTCGAATTACGGATCCCGAATTTTATATTTTAGGAGCGTCTGTTAAAAGTTAGAAATGATTTTTCTACAGTAATTTCAGTTTTAAGGGAAGAAAGGGATGACCAAAAATAGAGGAAGAAAAACCTGTTAACAGAATAGTTTAGAAAAGTAATGTTTTTATCACCTGTATTGAAATTCATTCCTGTAACGAAGCACTCCTATTTAGATTCAAGATTCAAGATTCAAGATTTATTTGCCTTTAAATATTTACAATAAATACAATTGGCAATGTCAATAACTAAAACTAAAAACTCCTTAGGCTAATATGACTCTGCTGAGCAACAACAAAACAAAATGATTACATTCAAAAGGTCATTCAATAATTATTGTGCAAAGAACTGCCAGTTGAGAATAAAAATTGAGAAAAAAAATAAAAAATAATAAAAAAATTAAGAATTCTGGGTAAAATATATATAAAAGAAAAAAAAGAAAAAAAAGTAGTCACCTGATTGTGTCGGAAAATGAGGTTGAATGTGCGTTGTTGATTAGAGTGGTTGGCACTGTTAGCAGGTTAGATTAGGTTTAAATTGGTGGACGGATCGGCTTCATTAAATTCATTGGTGTGATAGAATGGATTAAGGATAAGCCATGCCTTCATGACCTTGGTAAACCTTGGCAGAGGCAGGGTACGGATGGCAACTGGCAGCCGGTTAAAGAACCGTATACCTGAAACAGGAAACAGGAAAACTTCTCAATGTTTTCTCCAGTCTTACTCTAGGCACAAACATGTTCTCATTATATCTCGTATTATGACCATGCACTGAGTTTACATATACAAAATTATTGTTTTTCTCCTTTATAGCTACAACACAATGAAATATATACATATTGTATACAGTCAAGATTCTATTCTCTACAAAAAGAGGCCTGCAATGATCCAACCAACCGGCATTTGATATGACTCGGACTGCTTTCTTCTGTAGCAGTAGTATCTTGCTAACACTTGAACAGTGGCCCCATAAGATGGTGCCATAAGCCACATGACTCTGAAAAAATGCAAAAAAGGCTTGTCTCACAAAGCCGATTGGCAGATCATTAGCAAGCCTCCTCAAAAGGTACACAACACGACTGAGTTTGACACAAAGTTGATCTATGTGGGCATCCCAAGACATTTTGGTGTCTAGCGTAATACCCAAAAGCTTGACGGGTTCACTGTCGACATCATCGTTGCATAAGCTGAAAATTATTTCCTGGGTTTTAGCATTGTTCAGCGCTAATTTGTTTCCCAAAAACCACTGAGACGCCACATTAAAAATTTCTCTAGTTACAGTTACAGCTGTTTGCAGATTGACATGGCTAGCAAATAGGGTAGTGTCATCTGCGAAAAGCAAAATACCACTCCCCACGTCATAATACAAATCATTAATTGATATAAGAAATAGTAGGGGCAATAGCACGGATCCTTGCGGGACTCCGTGCTTTACATGCATAGGATTCTACAACCTCCCGTCCCAACTGACAACCTGCTGACGATTTTCAAGATATGATGCTAACAATTTGATTGCGGCACCCTCTAGACCATACCTTACGAGTTTATCAAGCAAAATTTTGTGCTGGACGCAGTCGAAAGCTCGTGATAAATCACAGAGCATTGCAAAAGTAGAGTGCTTGTTTTCAAAAGCTTTCATAATTTCATTGACAAGTTCTTCGACAGCTAGAACAGTTGATCTGGATTAACGAAAACCGTATTGTGCTGGTACCAGAAGGTGTCGCTGCTCAAGATAACTATATAATTGGCTGAACATAAGGGATTCAAAAACTTTGGCCATCACAGGAATTAAAGATATAGGCCTATAACTGGCTACATCATTTGGTGCACCTTTCTTGTAAATGGGCACTGTTCTCGACAAATTAAGTACACCGGGAAATATTCCCTGCAAGAAACAAAAGTTAATTAAGTAAACTAAGATAGGTCCAATTATGTAAATTACCTGTTTCAACAAGTTAGGGGTCATGCCAAAAATATCTTTGCTTTCAGATTTTTTAACACTATTTACAGTATTTACAACATCACATAGATTAACATTACTCCACCTAAAAGCATGTGCAACTTCAGGGACCTTACTTACAACTTCACAAAGGTTCATGTCGGAATGAGGAACACTATTTAAAATAATGTCTACTGAATTTATGATGTAATGATTGAAATCCTCTGCAGAGGCAAAGCTGGAATCAACAGTTGGACGTTTAGACCGACCATTGTTGATAAGATTCCAGGCGGCCTGACAGGGATTTGAAGCTTCAGAGATAAACAGGGCGTTAGCAATTTTCTTTGCCTCTTTAATTTTCTTGCGATATTCCTTTTTTAAACTGCGCAACAGTGGCAGTAGATCATTCCTAGTAGAGGTCAGGTCATTCACAAGCACAATAAAGCCTTTCAACCTACTGAGCTCCGTAGTAAACCAGTCCTTAGCTTTAGGAGCACCGGACAAACCTCGATTGCGAAACTGCTTAGAGTCAACACTCTTTTCCTTTTGAGGAAAATACACTTCAAAAGGCTCTTGAAACTTAGTAAAAAAGAAAGAAAAGGCATCATTGGCAGTTAGAGTCCTGATAATGTTAAACCAACTATCAGCATGCCTTACAAGAAAGCAAGAAAAAAGTTCAACAGCATAGTTGTTGAACACTCGATATGAGATAGTTTAAGTACAGAATTGGCATTATTTAGATTTGCCACACTATTTAAGGATGCTGTAAAAATGATGTGCTTGTGGTCAGCAATTTGATCACGACTAACCTCAACTTCATAGTCCCACTTATCGAGATCAGTCAGGACAGAGTCTAAAGAGGCATTGCCTCTAGTTGGTTCAATCACTGAACTGTAGCAATTAAAACTCCTGAGTAGGTTAAGAAAATCAGGAGATTGATTTCTAGGATTGAGAAGGTCAATATTATGGTCAGTTCCAATGAGAACATATAAACCCAATGTCAAAACATAGTTTAAACACATTTCAAGTAAGGTAAAAAAATCTACCTATATCACCATTGGGTGAACGATACATAGCCAACACAATGAGAGATAGGCTAGGGATGAACACACCAGCAAACTCTGCCTGAAAATCTTCACAGTATGAATTTAGATCTAGTGTTCTGTATAAATTACTAAACCTATTACCAATATACACTGATGAGCCTCCACTAGAAGATTGTCTGCAGAAGTAAGCTGCCAGCTCCATGTTTCCTAACAAACTATAACTGTCAATTTCATCAGATATAAGTTGATGCTCACAAATGCACACAAAGTCAATATTATTTATTGAGCAGAGGAGCTCAAGCTCAATTGTTTTATTTCTCAGAGATTGAATGTTAATTGCACAAAGCTTAAATTTATGCGGTTCCCATATGGGTTCCTTGGACAATAAAGGTTCAGCGCATGCAACTGGCATAGGCCTACAGTTCATAGGTTCCATGAGGTTGGTTGTACCTGCAGAGTCTGATTTTCTAAAAAAGTCCTATTTCTTTTAGGCAGGTACTTCCTAACTAGAGTCCCTTTATATACTTCCCTTTAGCTACTTCATATCAATTGTGTGGTTTAAATATGCCATAACATGTTTAAACCACAATACGACGACCATATTGACCATTTTATATCAACACCTATTTAAAGCATATTTGCTATTTGCAATTATCACGATACCATTCATAGTACTGAATTATATATTTAAAATAGTCCTATTCACAGGCCTTTCGTCATCCTATTTTCGTGATCAAACCACTCCTCCATATGTTTTTATTCTTTCCAAAGGCTATAAAGATCAGTCATGATCGGCTCACATGATCACCATCCAACAACGATCTAGACAAGTCTTATTTTTATGTTTTTACTAATATGTTTTAAACTCAACACCATGGCATGAGATGTCGCAGGATGACAACGAGGCTGTTGGTTGCCTGCGTGCTCTGCCTCCAAGTGGCTGAGGCCTCCAAGATCCTGATGATGACCCTCGGAGGCACCAAGAGCCACAAGGTCCCGTTCCTCGCTCTAGGCAGAGGCCTCCAGTCCAGGGGTCACTCCGTCACTCTGGTCAGCGCCTTCCCCCCCTCGGCCAATTCACCCTTGGAGGAGATCGCTCCTCTGGGGCTGGTCCTGTACGTCAGGAACTTCACCAACTGGGATTTGCTGGGTCATCGTCTGCAAGGGAAGGAGGCGGTCTCCATCACGGACGCCATCAAATACGGATACCAGGTTAGGCACATTCTGTAACTTTTCGTCACGAAATTGTTGAATTTCAAAGGGCGTTGGACTCAATCCCGATTCCATCTATGTCCCACGAGAATAATGTTAAACGGTAAATGCAATAACTTCTTTAGGGCCGTTTGCACCATCTTAGTTTAAACCTAACCTTTCGTTTAAACCTAAGTTTAATCTAAATGTGAGTTGCACTTGCATAGTTTAAACTTACACCTCCGTCTGTTTTGAACTGAATTCATTTAGATTATATTTAATCCGATTCATCATTTAATTGTGTAAATGGCCCTTTTTGGCTATCGTTAATGTTTTCCTTATATCTCTAAATATATCTCTAAACATATCTCTCAATGAACGGTTTATAGCTTGTTTGTGTTCATGAAAATGAATATGGCTATGAGGTTTTTTATAACAAGTATAGTTTTTTGCAATGTTGAAAAAAAATTAAATTTATACAAATTTTAAACATTTTTACACAAGTAGTGCAAAAGTAAGGCTTTTGGGCGAGTTCAAGGTCACCCGAGCGATGACGTCATCGATGACGTCATCGAGGTCAATGACCTCATCGATGACGTCATCGATTGCATCATCGATGACGTCATCACCAATGACGTCACTTCCTTGACGTCACACCCATGACGTCACAGAAATGACGTGCTGATGACGTCATCACCCCTTACGTCACCAAGATGACGTCATCGATGTCACAAAGGTCAAGGTCACGCTGAAACCTAAAATTTTTTGGCACTTTTGCTGTTTCTCGCACTACGCTCCGAGTTTCAGTCACAGTTACCATGACCTTGACAACTTGGAGCGAATTTGCGATGAGAAACAGCAAAAGTGCTGAGGAAACTTGAAGTTTGCAACGTGACTCTGCCTAAACCATCATGTGACACCGCTCGGGTGACCTTGAACTGGCCCAAAAGCCTTACTTTAACCATTACTGCAACCGCGATGTGCACCCTACGACAGACACCGAGCGACTGACTGTCCGGCCCCGCGCACTCTAGGTATATGGGAAGTGGTGGGGGGAACTGCGAAGAAAGAAGACCTCGGGAAACTCGAAAATGTCAAGCCAGGTAGCACCGTTTCGGTGCTACCTTAAATTTACATGTTAAAGTGTGATGACCTTGAGGTCGACTGTGAACCTGGGGCTTAGGATTGTGTTTAACAGCTTGACGTTTTCGCCAGAGTTCAAGTGTGGTGACCTTGAACTGGTTAAAATTAAAACTGCACAGCAGACTGCACAACACGGATGTGCACCCTACGACAGCTGCCGAGCGACTGACCTCCAGGCCCTGCGTACTCTAGATATATGGGGAAGTGGTGGGGGAAATTTCAAGGTCATTCAAACGGAGTTTTAAAAAAGTCAAAGAGTAGAAAGACTACTCTTGTGAGTCTATAGCGATTTCATTGATAGTGAGTGCTTCGGTATGCCAAGTTGATCTGTATTGACACGCTCCTAAATAATGTTTGCAAAAACCTGCAAAATGATTGTTGCACAATTTGCAGCCAGTTAGCTGTTTTAGTTTAAATTCAATGCAACGTTCAGGGCAACAAGTGTACTTATGCCCTCTCATTTGGTACACATGGAATGTCTTCAACTTCGGTTTCGGCTTCTTCCAAGACTTGCACTTACACATGCACTGACCAAAAGCTTCACATGTTCTACAAGCCAGGCCATCCACCACATCAATGTCATTTGGCCATGAAAAACATTTCTGTTCGCAACAGTAGTTGAGTTGACTTTCCATGTTGCTGCGGTGAAGGTGCGCAATGAAATAATGCTGTAGTCAGTGAGAGTGCACCTTAAATAAACTCAGTGGAGGGGGAAAGGTCAAGGTCATTCAAACAGAGTTTTAAAAAAGATGACTAGTCGTCCTCCTCGTCCGTAGTACTTGGAGAGCTGTCAGACGAAGAGCCCCGTGCAGGTGCTCTCCAGATGAAATGTATATTTATTTGAAAGCGCAGGCCGGGATCTTGTACCATCAACTCCTTCAATCTATTACATACCAATTCCACTTTGTACACATTGTTAATAATCAACACCCAAGGCTTTGGCTGAACATAACGTGTAGTTGAGTCAGCCTCGCAGACAGTTACATCTTCCGGTGATATTGGAGTGTATAAATGTGTAAAATCTCGTTGCTGAGGCTGGCTTGAAGTTGAAGGTTCTGTGCCGACCCTGGTTGCATCAAAATTCAAATCCATTCTACATTCAAGAGGTCCAGGGTTCCCGTTGAATACATTGAGTAATTTTTGATACAAGACTTCCACTTCTGTCGCATCCTGTAAATGAACAGTCCACCGCAAGGGAAATGCTTCGTCCGTAGTGGAGTCAACTTGAGAAAGAGTTCCTTCCGCCATGGCAGCTAAGCAAGGAATGAGGTGAGCTGCAGTCAGTTGTAACATTATCGAAAAGTAGAGGGGGAAATTTCAAGGTCACTTAAAATTGGGTTTTAAAAAAGAAAGGAGTGGAGGGGAAAGTTCAAGGTCGTTCCAACATCAGTAGTGGAGTCAGCTTGGCTGATGGTGTTGTCCGCCATGGTTGCTTGTCGAACAAGGAATGACGGGTGATGTGATACTCATGCAGGAACATGGTGAAGTGGTGGGGGAAGTTTCAAGGTCATCCAAACGGAGTTTTAAAAAAAGGAAAACCTACAAAGTAACATTGAAACTTTCCAACTGATGGTGGCGGGCGTTTTCTTCTGCAACCTTGCCGACACATGTGACTATACCATATAGTATGAAAAGTACAACCATAATAAGGCCGAACAATAAAAGATAGCCGTTGACTATCATGATATTTTCTGAGTGGATCTGCTTTCTTCTTATCTCCCTCTCTTGCATCCTCTTCTCTAACTCGTGGATGAAGTCGCAGCATGCGTGAGGACATCTTTCATCTGTTGGTAGGTTTGCCATTGTTGATGTTGTCGGTTTGGCTGTTGAAGATGGAATGAGGTTTCTAATCGTGATGTGCCATGTACACCAATAGTGAAGTGGTGGGGGTAGCAAAGCAGTGGAGGGGGAAGTTTCAAGGTCATTCAAATTGTGTTTTTAAAAAAAAACCTATCTTGTTACTGAGCTAATATGTCAGGAACAAGATAGGTGTTTTTGCTCTTTTACTTCTTTAATATAATGAAAAAATAAACATATTCTACAATGGTTAGAACAAGAAATACAACTGCTAGTCAGCTGAAGTAATCCAAGTTGTCCGGCTCGGTCTTCATGGACGTCGGTGAGGAAGCTGTCGATGAGTGTCCAGGCTCTTCCTTTGGCTGCCGGGTGTTCCGTATATTGCAAGCGTAGACTTGCACATTTATACGGTAGCCTCTTGCCACCATTAGCTGCAACTCCTTGTACAAATCGTTCAGCTCCTGTTGTGTCTTGATAGTCACCTCCTCATAGCTGGCACAGCTTACGTTGAGAGACATCCTGATGTTGCTAGGTTGGCTGCTGGAGTAGAAATGAAGCCAAGGCACAGCGCTTGGAGGTATATGAAAAAGTGGTGGGGGTGTTTGCATTCAAACAGGTTTGACTTGTAGCGTGGTGGGGGTAACTGTGAAATGCAAAGGTCAAAGGTCAAGGTCACCCGCGAAGTTTAAAAAGAAAATGCAACATATCAATATGTGACAAACTTCACATATTGATATGTTGCATTTTTTTGTCTTTTGTATTTTTTTGTTTTTTATGGTTTATTTATTTATAAAACGTTACAATAACATATTTACAACAGTAAAACTTAAATCTAACACTGCTGCTTGTCGGCGATGTGGATGGTCAACTCGGTGGAATTGCTACCCGTGCAACCGTGGGAAACCAGGTAGAGACAGCCGGGTTGGATGGAGCGCAGATCCTCGTTCTGGAGGAGATGGACGAACCGTTTCGGCAGGTAGACTTGGAACTTGGGCTCATCCCCCGGAGTGAACGGTGCCTCGCTAAGACTGCAGCAGATGGCCTCTCCAATTGTAGTCTCCATCTTCTTCATGGCGTGGATAATGTAGTGCTTCTCGTCTTTAAGTTCGGAACACTTCTTGACGGGTAGTATGGTAGATTTGGAGTGAGCATTGAACTGCTCAACCAAAGTTTGCAGGAACTGGTGAGATGCCATGGTCGAGATATAGATCGTCTTCTTCGTATTCTTGCTGGGAGATGTTGTCGTCTCGGAATCTCGAGTAATACTCATGCCAGGTCCCGGTCTGCTCCTCACTTATATAACCCCCGTTACCCCCACCACTCCCCATTTCCCCACTTTGAAGGTAAGATGCGAGTTTATAGGCGTTTTTTAAAGCGCAATGTCTATCTTTTTCATGTTCTGGACTTTTAGTACAAATACAAACATTTTCCATCGTATACTTGTAATTTTTATCCAATTCCACATCATTAACCGGAACATGAGTAAATCCTTCGATCCATCTTTTCTTTTCCAGCCCCTTTGTGTAAATATTGGTAAACTTGTCTGAAAAGTGATGCATAATGTGATACAAGTCCGTGTAACTTGTAAAACCATCATACCAATCAATATGATGGAAGTGTTTTGAAATCCATCTGTTGGTAGTAGCGGCTTTACTGGTTAAAGATGAATAAGAACATGGTGGTTTAAATAAAAACGAATAAGGAACACTTGTATTGATGTCGAAAAACACAAGTTCTTTTATGATAAATCTATCATCATTACCCCGAAACGCTTGGAACTCAATTATACCAGGTTTGGACTTTACTTGTTCTTCTTCCTTGTCCATTGCGAAGGTCACTCGTCTGCTCATGACGAAGTCCAAAGGTCAACTGATTTCCACACCACGGTAGGTACGACTTTTATACCTGGCCGTACAGTTGTTGGCGCGTTGGTGTATATTTAACGTGGGCACCATCCCCGGTAGGCCTAACTCCACAAAGTGTTTGATATTGTTTTAAAAATTAACCATTGCTATGTAATTGATTATCATTTAAGTTTCCATCTTTATATTTTCCTTGTTTTCGTTTTCATCACTAACACTTGATTCTTCTCCTCCTTCTTCTTCCTCTTCTTCCCGTTTTACTGATTTCTTGTGTAGTTGAGCGTACTTTTCCAATTGTCTCCACATTTGTACTTCATGAGGAACCCTATTGAATATAGAAGTATCTACAGGTCCGTACAATATAGGTGCGTCCGGTTGTTTGTCCAAAGTGTCTTCCAGATAATCTTTAATAATTGAACTTGAAAACACCAGTTGTCTCAAGTATCTCGTTATTGGTTCAGTTGCACAAGTTAGAATAAAAAACTCTTCTCGATTAAGTTGAATCTTGTTATCATGTCTTGTTGTGTCTCTAAACCGCAACTGATGATCACCACGATGTTTAACAATATCGATTTCCACATTTGAATCCAAAAGGCCTACTCTTGTCTTTCTTCCAAACATGTTACTACTTAAATAGCATTCTAGCAGATGCAAGTGTTTCATAAACGATTCCCAAGCAGTGTCCGTAAACAAAATCATTTTGGGTCCATGAGTTAAAATTACAGTAGGGGAATAATCTGTAGATTTCATAACACCGATTAAAACACTTTTGTCCAAACTGGAAGAGATTGGGTAAAATATTCGCAAGAATACCTCACTTAATATGTTAGGAGAAATATTATCTTCAATATCCCTTTTCCTCTTGTGTGCATTCTTTCTTCTTTTACCTTTTTCCTCAACATTATTACTGGCGTGGAGTTGTCCGCAAGCGTTGTGTTCATCTCCCTCCGGTTGACCTTGAAGATCTAAAAAGTCGGATATCTCCTTCTCAATATCTACTACATTTTCTTGTGTACCACTAGGAGAAGCCATATTGAATAAGATGCTACCCATACAACAACAGGCAACAAACTGATAAGGAGCGAGCTGAACGCTCTGCTTTTATACTCGCGGAATGCATTGGAATGTAGGAAAACCGGTCTTTTACAATACATTTTTAACAATTCCAGTTAAAGGTGTGTATGTTACGATTTTATCATGTAGAATTAAACAGTATGCAGTTGTATTAGCCGATATAGGCGCGTTGAATTCCATTTCTATTTTTATATCTACACTTGATGATTTTACCGATTCATTTTGTTTAGAACAATCGATTACAACTATAGGGTAACCATCTAAGTATTTTTCTGGTGATAGTAAAGGTGCATTCGTTTTACCATAATATGAACTTTGGAATCTTGCATACATATCGTACAATATGCTGTACTTTTTATTAGCGAATGACACATTTAAATTATCGTATGGAAAAAATTGTGAATTTAAATAAACTTTAATATTTTTCAAGTTGCAATGATCAAATTGGCCTGCATGTTTGGTGATGGTGTCTCTTCTGCCTGTTTGTAAACCAAATATAATATACCTGGCTCGTTCCACATAATTAGATGTTTTAACTGTCCAAGTGTGTCGATCCGTAGTTGGCAAGCTGGGATGTTCATGAAATTCCCAACTTCTAAAAGGAATTACAATATCACGATCAGCCTTTAACTTTCTTAATAGTAGCATTCTATGCTCGTCAGCTAATTTTACATGTGGAACTCTCCATACAATTTTGTCTAATGTTAATTTCCATTCTAAAGTTGCATCTGTTGTACCGTCTGGAGCTTTAATAATATCTTTATCGTTTGAAGATCTCAACAAAACTAATTCTTGTTTAACGTTTAATATTATTTTCCTATAATCTTCAGCAAAACCAAGCAACAAACGTAACGGAATATGAAAATCAAAATTTCCATTTGTATCTGGAGTGATTGTGTCTTTTGCAGGTAAAACCCATCCTGCAGGTTGTATTAAATTGGTTTCATTAGGTGATATAGATGTTAATCCCTTTAAAGTTGTTGCAATACCTACTTTTTTAGTAGAATCAACTGTTACACCTGATATTTCATATCTAATTTCATCAAACAGGAAAGCCATGGGATTATTTATAAATGGAACTGTTGTACCAGTAGTAGTACCGTCCTTTTTAGTAACTTTTCCTTCAATATACAAGTAACTTTCACATGGTAGTGTGTAAATGTCTTGATTTTGTATGGGAATACGAATTTCATCGTTATTGTTTAATTTTGATGAAGTGTAAGGGTTGTGGGTGTGATATTCTTTTTCCCATAGGGTTTCGTCGAATGTTGGACCCTGAGCTATATCCAGTATATCCATTATCGGTTACTTTTAATCCAATTCTCTCTAAGAAACGAATGTTCTCGCGTGTTAACTCCTCCACAGCTGAAGAGCTACTAATGCGGATTCCCGTAGGTTGTTCGCTTTTAAATGTTAAACCCATGATTTTGTATTAAAGTGTTGATTTTAAATGTAATCTAACCGTAATAGGCTCTTCTCGGAAATCTATCAAGTTACCGTCTTGATCCAATACGTTCAACACGATGTCTGAAATGAAAGTGGTGTTCAAAGGTAGATATACCAGGTTTTGCGGCTTTTCAACAATTTTAAATCCAGGTGGTACACTGGGGTAAAAAGTATGTATTATATGAGTATTTGCTCCATCTCTGTAAGCTCCTTGTATAATGTTACAAGTTATGTCTATACTATTGACTTTTAATATTGTTACAGTTTGTTTACCGGAATGTGTTTTATTTGGTTCTAAAATTGCTCCATCTTTGGGAAATCCTAATAAATCACCAATTGAGTTTGGCTTAGTGAAATCTATATAATATTTTGAAGTAAGCTCAGCTTTCATTGTATTATTATTACCTTTTAGCGATATATTGTCTTTTCCCATTTTATTTTGCAAAAATTCATTAATATGATCAATTTCATAAGAACCTGTGGGTAAACTGCACTCTTCTAAGTCTGTTAACTTACCACTGGCATTTTTTCCTTTATAATAATGCAATAAGTTATTTTTACCTTCCGTAACATTGGGAATAGAGTTGTAAGTTGTAAAATCCAACAGTGCTGCCTCCCAAAATCTTCCTTTTTGCAAGCGTAACGCTGGAAAAAGGATACTTCGTAAAGTGGACGATTTTCCTGTTAATGATACCGTATAGGAAGACATCTCAATAGTGACTGATACTTTTAGCTAGGAATTCCAAACATAAATGGCCGCATATTGAAGTATTATCAGGTTGTTCTCTTTTATAGTTGTAATATATGTTTTTAGCAGATTTAAAGTAATGTTCAAGTTCTTTAGGTGGTGGCAAATTTCCAAAACTATCAAAATAATATACATTACTATTTAGTTTCTTATAACACACCCAATGGGTGCCGGACCCTTCAGTATTATCCAAATTTACGATTCCAGTCTCATTTTTCCATATTTTCTTTGGTAAACTGTCTTTCATAAATACTCCGCGGAAAAATGGTATTTTTAAACAGGAATTATATTTTAATAATTCAACATTAGTCAACGCTTTATGTGGTATAACCAATTGATTTCTTTTATTTAATATGCACGATACGGTCTTAGGTATAGACCAGCCCCGTTTTTTACCATTGACCATATTGTCGGTTTTTTATTATTTTTCCTCGGAGAACGTCTTTTTAGTCTAATATTACCACCATGTTTTCTCTTGGTTGATCCTTTTTTATTCTTACCCCTCCTTTTTCCACCTCCTACCGCTGTTTTAGCCTTCATACCTGCTGTTACCGCTAAAGCTGCTGCTTTTTCCGCAATACTAGCGTCACTAGACTTTACTCGTTGCCAAGCTATATTCGCTAGCTTTTTATCAGCGATTGACCTATTTTTTGAATCGGTAAACGTGGAATATGCGATATCGTGTTCTTTACAAGCCTGATCTAACTTATTTATGCCTGGATCACCTCTTTCCAGTCGTTTTTTCAATTTAGTTCCTGGTCCGCAATACTGATAACCTCCCGGTATGTGAAATTCGTATGGTAAAGCGTCTATTGCTCTGTTTACGATAGATCCTACTGGAATACGATTTAAAGCTTTACTTAACAGAGAAACCGCTGTGGACGTGATACCGCCTCCTTTCCGTATAGTGTCTCGATATGGACTGGTGTAATGAAACGCCATGATTGTCTTTTATATTTGAAAAGCGTAACCCATGTGTTACCTCTATGACAGGTTGCACATAAATGATGTAATATATGGTGTTATTTAGTTAAATATCAAAAGTACCCCAATCTGATGATCTAAACTTTTGTGTGTTATGATTAAAAAAATATTTATAAAGAATTTCTTGTTTAATCCATGTATTTCTCATTTTTTCGTCAATAGGTTTATGTTGTCCTGCTACAATATAATTATGCATATCAAATAATAAATTACCTATTACTTTAACAAGAAAATTAACAGTTACAGCGTTATTGGCATAATCAGGGTCTGCAACATTTGTTAATCGTTTGTTATCACAATTCCACCATTTTTTTCCAGTTGGCTCTAATTGTATTATCTGTTCATAAGTAACAGCATCACCAGGCTTTTCACCAATACCTAAATTTGTCAATAACTTTCCTTTACCATCCCAAACATAATTGTTTTCTTCAAGTAAAGTAAACTTTTTATTTCCTTGTACAAATACATCTCCTTGACGTGTTACTACTTGGTTTTGTTTCACAAAACCGGAGGTTTCTTGTTTTAAAGTTTCCTTCATTTGACCCACCGTTGCACCATCTGATGGTGCAAAACCATCTTTTACATTCGCTAAACAATTACCAAGACAGTCAATAACTCCTACATCACGTGTAATACAATGATCTTTGATGTATTTTAAATTTACAGCATCATTTTCATTTTTTGGATAACCTATATCGTTAATAACAAATTTATAAAAAGAAAACCCATCTTTTGTCTTTTCAGGTATTATAGAATGTAAATAGCGTCTATTTATGCTGTCTTTTTCATCTACAGGGTCTGCTACGTTGGATATACGCCGATTTTCAGCATTATACGTTTTTCCATTAAATTTTAACGTATTCTTTAATTCCGATGATAAATAACCTCTGTTTATTGCATCAGCGTTTTGATTTGGCTTACCAACGTTGGAAATTCTATGATTACCCGCGTTATATGTGTTTTTATCTAATTTCAGTGTTGGTACTATCTCTTTTTTTAATACTTTTAAATTTATTGCATCATTTTCATCTGTGGGATCATTAATGTTTTTTAACCGTTTATTACTAATATCATAATCTCCATCAGGTGTTTGTGGTAATCCAACACCTCTTTTTAAAGTATTAAAGTAATATAATCCATCTGATGAATACCGTCCGAACTTGTCAACACTCATGGTGCAACTGAATAACATTCTAGAGTGTAACCCATTTTTATAATATTAGTCCCGATTTCTAACCCATATCAGTTTTTATACAAATTCTTAGTCTTCATCAGTTACATTTGCATCATTCCCGGGACATTTAAAATATTTTAAATCTGCACTAATTAATGATCTGTCTGCTTCATTTCTAAATACATGATTTTTATGAATAAATTCCTCACCAGACAATTTTCTAAATCCGCTAAATGAATTTGGATCTGCAATTAATATATTTTGATAATCATTTACATCCATTAATTTAAATCTTTTGGTATTATAAATAAACTCTTGATTTGCACTATCATATTGTAATGTTTGTCCTACAGTTGCAGCATCCTTTGGATCTGTTCCTTGTGCCAAATTACCTATTTTCTTATTTTTCGCATTGAAAGTACTACCTTTTGGTTTGTCTAATATTAAAGATTGTTTTACTACAACACAATCGTAATCATCGATACCTGGAAATATGTCAATTATTCTTCTATTTGTACCCAACCAACTTCTATGATAATTGTTTGGATTAGTATGTAAAACTTGTGATAAAATCGGAACATCATGAGCATCTGTAGCTAATTGCGCATTTGATAATTTCATGTCTTTGCAATCCCAAACATTATTTTTTTGTTCAAGTAAAATAAACTTTTCATTTCCTTGTACAAACACATCACCCGACCGTGATACTACTTGATCCTGTTTTACAAATCCAGATGTTTCTTGCTTTAAAGTTTCCTTCATTTGACCCACTGTTGCACCATCTGATGGTGCCGAACCATCTTTAACATTCGCTAAACAATTACCTAGACAATCAATAACTCCTACATCACGTGTAATACAATGATCTTTTATATATTTTAAATTTACAGCATCATTTTCATTTTTCGGATAACCTATATCGTTAATAACAAATTTATAAAAAGAAAAACCATCTTTTGTCTTTTCAGGTATTAATGAATGTAAATAGCGTCTATTTACGCTGTCTTTTGCATCTTTAGGGTCATCTACGTTGGATATACGTTTATTTTCAGCAGTATACGTTTTTCCATTGAATTTTAACGTATTTTTTAATTCTGATGATAAATAACCTTTGTTTATTGCATCAGCGTTTTGATTTGGCTTACCAACATTGACAATTCTATGATTACCTGCGTCATATGTGTTTTTCTGTAGTCTTAATGTTGGTGATATCTTTTCTTTTAATACTTTTAAATTTATTGCATCGTTTTCATCTGTGGGATCTTTTATGTTTTTTAACCTTTTATTACTCATATCATAATCCCCATCAGGTGTTTGTGGTAAACCAGCTCCTCTTTTTAAATTATTTGCGTAATATAACCCATCCGAGGAGTAACGTCCGAACTTGTCGACACTCATGGTGCAACTGAATAGTATTTTAGGGAGCAACGCATTTTTTATAAGATTACCCCACTGTTTCGGAGTTCATCCACTAAAGCCACCCATTCGTTTTCCAATCCAGTATGACCCGCTTCTTTAGCTTCATGTATTAGTTTCATTCTATCCACCAATTTATTGATATTATTGTAATAAATCACATTTGTGTTATATAGTTTCTTCATTAAACCTGTACCCGTAACAGACTTACTTCTTTTTCTTCTTTCCTGAGCACTTACATCTAAAGTGGATGCCATAAATCTTCGTTTTACAGGTTTTCTTTGTGTTAACGGCATTGTTTGTCTTCTAGTTGGTATTAACTTGGATACAAATTCTCTATATTTTAAAGACTTAGATCTAAATGGAAGTTGGTCAGGTAAATACATTCTCCTATATGCATTTGTCTGTTCCAAAATATTTTTATATGCTTCCATGTCTTTTTCTTTCACTAACGATACTGAAGGCTTATTTTCAAATAATAATTCAAATAATCCTTTTGTACCCTTATACCTTTGATCACCAATGACAATATTATCATGTTCGTCAACGTTTAACGGGCTATTACCTATCATTAAACCATCTTCTGTTAATCTCGCTCCATAACTATGGTAATTCTTATTAGGAATTGTTCCGAGTAACATTTTTACCATGTATTTCCTTCCTAAAGGTCCTTTGTTATGAATGTTTTCACCCAACAAGCTTATGTTTGACGGACCTTCCCTTGCTTCTTCTTCTTTTTCCTCTTCACTAGCAGTTGATACATCTTCATGTCCTCTTTTAGCTTTTACTTCATATAATTCTCTTATACCACTATACCACTATAGTCTGGTGATTCTAGCTCTCTTTCAGGTTCTTCACCGGTAAAACCACTATATGTAGAGGATTCCAGGTCTTCATCACTAAAATCTTCTGATTTTACATCTTCTCTTTCAAACTTTGTAATAGGTGCAATTGCATCTCCTTCCAAAACGGGTTTAGCAAATTTTTTGTTTAATTGTTTCAAGGGTTCAGTAATAGGTTTAAAAGTAGATTCAAGAAATTTCTCCCTTTCGCTAATACCTAATTTTAATGCTCTGTTTTTATCTCGAATAGAATCACTAAGTGATTTTATTTCCTTTATTAACTTTTCTTGGTTAACCATGTTTGTAGCAAGACGTGTTGTACAACAATGAATGTTTTACATCATGATCAGTGTATTAGTATAAATTTATCAAATCCTATCCTGTATCGACCATTGTTTAGCGGTTGTTCCTTCATAATTGTTAAAAACCCATACTTTTCAGCCCAAGCCTTTCCACACAACTCTTTAAATCGTTCAAATGGCATATCCGCACTTACATGGTCATAATATATGTGTTTTAGGTTGGTTTCATCCTGTTTAAATACAATTAACATGTTTGCATTGTCTCTAATGAGCTGTTTCGGTATTTTGCTGTAAGTTTGACCAATATAAATGCTATCTATGTTGTTATGTCGACCCATGGCGAAGTAATTCCTTATTGTATTTTGATTTTCACAAGATACATCGTCAAATATGAATACTGAGAATGGTTTAGCCTCTTGCGGTTGCATGAAACTCTCGCTCGCGTTAAATTTAAAATATTTAACTTCAGGTACATTATTGAGTATTTGTTCCAATAACTGATATTTCGGTTGTTGTAGTGACTTTGAAAATACATATAAATTATTAAAACGTAAGCCTTTAGGGTTTGTAATCAAATTGAATACTACATTTGTTTTTCCACAATTGGAAGGACCGGTAACCAGACAACGCACCGTGTTTGGTAACAAAACACCGTGTTTCCCAGTATTGAATTGAGAACCATCCACTGTGAGTTCATCTATATTATTAATAGTAAAATTGTCTTTTTGCGGTATTATCTCCATCCTTTGTAATGGTTCAACCCAAAATGATGCTCTATCATTATATTAGATCCTTTTTAGGTATCCAAGAATCTTCCGTCTTATTAAATCCTAACCATCGTACTTTAACCTTATCTTTTTTGCGTTGCAACACCTTTTCTACTAGATATACATCACCTACTGTTGATTTTAACATTTCATGTCCATAAAAACCTCCTTCAAGCAATTGTCCTTTATTATCTTTTAAAATGTAAGTTTCTGGTACTGTAGGTTGCACCTTAAATACGGTAAATACCTCATTTGTCCAGTTTGGAAGATATCTTTTACTGAATACACCTTTGTATTTGCTTATTCGCACTTTATCACCAACATTAAACCTTTTAGGCTTTAGTTTTTCAACTCTTGGTTTAGTATTCAGTTTTATACGTTTTAATACAAGTTTTTCATTTTTATTAGTCACCTGGCTTGGTTTCATACCGATAGTTCTATGAAACTTGTTATTGTAATCGCTTATAAGTTTTGGTAACATATCAATCCATACGTGCGATCCTCTGTTAGAAAACATCTTATACATCGCACCTTTTAAAGTTCTGTTGAATCTTTCAATTATTGATGCTTTTACCTCTGAATTGGTTGAGTAATGGTTAATGTTGTGTTTTTTCATTAAATTTGCAAATTCCTTATTGAAATATTCTTTTCCATCATCAGTTTGTAAATGTTTTATAGTATGTTTGTCTCTTTGTATAGCTGTTTCCATTGCTTTTGTAACACTTTTGCCACTTTTATCTTTTAGCGGTAAAGCATCTGCCATTTTTGAAAAACAATTAATAATAGTCAATATGTATTTAAATCCTCTATTTTGTTTACTATAAGGAATCATTTCGATTAAATCCGCTTGATATAAATCATTTATTCCTTTTATCACTGTATTTCCTCGTGGAAACTTTCTTCTTGCAGGTTTATGAAGCTCGTTGACAATTTCTTGCTTCAAGTTCTTCATATTGCAGGTTTGAATGTTTCATGTATCACATGTATAATCACAATGAATGTTGTCTTAAATATTCACATCATTTATATAGGTCAAGGTCATCCAAACTTGTGTAAAAAAATGGGGAACACGGCGTTGGACTTGCCGTGTTCCCCATTTTTTTACGGAAGGAGAAAGGAATAAGGTCGAAGTTGTAGAAGGACGAAGAATAGGTTACTAGTCGATAGGGTTTAGAGAGTAGTGGCCAAAAGGAAGAGTGTGAATTTTATCCGGCATAATATGCCTTTTATCATCTCGAGCTGATAGTGCCCTTTTAACTTCAGTGACACTGTAGACCTCATGTTTAAAGCTTCTAATAGTGTTGAACGTTGCAGACATTGTAGAATCTTCAAACAAGCAGGTCTTGTAATGGTCAAATGTCACATGTTTCTTCAAGTACGATGTTTTGACTCCTTTTGCTTTCTTGACTGTTGGTGTGTTGTTCTCGTTGTACATTTTAAATGAATACAATTTTGCCATCAGTGCCACTATTTCTTCTAAAGGCATTCCATTTGCTTCATCTTTAAATTTTCCGATTACTTTTTTATTCTTTTCATTGTAATTTGGATGGTTCTTCGGATAGTCAGAGAAGTCAAAATCGTTTTTGTATGGGAAACTCCTTAGGTCTTCATACATGTCCAAAGTCTTTATCCAGTAGATAAACGCGTCGGTATCCATGTATGCAACTCCAATGTTGTCTCTTCCGTAGTGTTTAACCATTTTGTTGTAATGGAAATCATACATCAGAGTTTTACTTATATCCAAAATCGACATTCCAATGTATAACGGACGATCCATCACTATTGTTGTTTTCTTCATACTGACGGCAACTAGGTCTTCGTTTATAATCATGGATGTTCCAAAATTTGGTTTTTGCACTAATTTTTCCAATTTCTTAGGATCACTTACTAATTTTACAATCTTGTGTTTCCTTTTGTTTTCTAAGGTCTTCCCGAAGATGGCGTTGTTCATCAATTTGTAAAAGTCCTTTTCAAATGCTGATGTTGCCGCTGCTCTTCTTGTAGTGTTGGAATCAATATATGGTTTCAACCAACAAGACTGGGTGAATTCAATTGCTCTATGAATTCTCACTACACGTAGACCCAAATCAAGAGCTTGTTGAACTACCCAGTAGTGAGCCACATGCCGATCTTTATTCTCCAACGTCATCATCAATTTCGGCCATCTTCCTGTCGGTGAAACTTCAGTCTTGGCTAGGAGAGGCAAGTCGTAGTGATGGTCATGAAGGTGCTCCGGGTATTCAAAATCACAGTCCAAAATATAGCCTTTTGGACCATCCTTTGGAATCTGTGAGATGTCTCCGATGGTGGCCGGGTCGATCCATTTGAAGTCAGCGTAGGGAAGCGGATTTGACATTGCCCAACCATAAAGGTTGTTTGCGTCAAAGTAGCCAAGGTAGACCGATGGTTGTCTCTCGTCGAAGCCTGGGATGTACTTGTTGTTAGCTTTCACATGACGTGTTACAGCTTGTGTCAAACCGCCTCGTACACCAGATTCTATCATGAGCACCATATCAATATCTGTTAGAAGTTCCAATCGACAGTTGGTTGACTTTAGCATAGCTTGCCATGCTAATCCTGGAGATGTGTACGAGTGTAGAGGGTCCAGTCCATAGGCGGAGAAGCAGGTGTTTCGAAATTCTTCCATCACATCGCACAGCAGAGTTACGTCCAATTTTATGTAAAAGTCAGAATATTCCCCTAAGGTTTGAATGTTTAGTTGGTTCCAAACATTACAAGCATGATTGTAGTCTTCAACGGTGATTGCACTTTCATTTAACTTGCTATTGAAGGCTTCAATCGGTGGCAGACTGGTTTCTTCAAATTTTTCTGCAGAAGTTATGTAATCATAGGGGAACACTCCTTTACGCATTACTAAGTCCAATTTATCTTCAGGTACAATTTTGCTGGTTTCTTTTAGGTCTTCTCTTCTTAGGTTCTCAGACAATTTACTCAAACTAGATGACATAAATCTATAAGAGTCTACGAAGCGAAGTTTAATTTTACCTACTGTTTTTGAGAAACTGATGTACTTCTCCAATGTTTCAGCTAATACTTCAATTTTTCCATCATCTCGTCCTAACTCTGGGATAATGAAGTGAGAGTCATAGCCGCTAAGATTGTGTAACACGACAGGGATAAAGTTTGGCAGTTTGTAATTTATATTGCATGAATTACAAGCAGCTCCTCTGTATAACCCTGTCAGGTGATCGTGATCTCTTACTTTTTGATTTTCTTCACTGAAGCTCTTCTTGCATAAATAACATCTTGTTGCCGAATTGCATTCTTCTTGTTGATTTTGGTTCAAAGGTTTCATAGGTACAACATTACCGTATAAGCGTTGCGCCTTTTCAGCAATGTCGTACAACTGGTCTACAAAATACTTAGCGGCTTCTTCACCACGGTAGAGTATTGGAGTGGATGTTAAGCCATAGTCTTGCAATTGTTCTTCAGGTAAAGTAGATTTCACCAATAAGCAAAAACTGTTAGGTTGATGCAATTGATATTTGGTTCTTCTAGTTACTTCACCATCCGGAAGTTCCTGTGGCACTAACGTGGATTCAAAGTCAGCGTAGATAACTAGTGGAATCCGGTATTGGTGAACTGTTTTATTGAACTGGACAAATGCTCTAGATGGTAGTGGCAGACTAATCTTCACTTCATAGTTGTCATTACAAAGACGTTGGTGTTCTGACAACCACTCTGATCCTCCACGTCTCAAGTCTTTATTTGTGAAACAAAAGCATCTCTTACACACTGTTACTCTAATTTTATTTTTAGTCACTTGTCGTCCAACCAAAGTTTCAAAGTTCTTGATGTAAACATAATGTGATATTTCACCTTTGGTCAATAGCAGTAAATCCGTATGATTTTGACGTTCAGTCTTTGTAACTCGTAACGGGTATACGTTATTTGATTCGTCTAAACCAAACACATTAACTGAAACTCCTGGGTTTTTTCTTTCAAATTTAGCAACATCATTAAGACTAACAGGATACGACATACCTTGGAAGTTATAGCGATGTTGAACAGCTTCGTATGCTATGCTAGGTCTACAGGAATGGTCTTCCACATATTTTGCTAACATTGCATACCGGAAACATTCATTATCCTCATTTTTCACATTGATACATGATCTTGTATCTCGGATCACCTTTGGTAGAGGGATAAAGCTGCTTCCTCTCATACCATATCCATGCTTGTGAACCCTCACATCCATACCTTCAATTGATGATAGCGTCCAGCCGGATCCTCTTCCTTCATGTTCTTGAAGTTTCACTAGCAGTTCAACCAAACATTCTTCTAAAATTTCGTTGATATCAGATGTGGTTGTAAGGGTTCGGTTTTTAGCAATGAATGCTCTCGGTGAATTTTCACCATCGGTATTAGTAAACATAGCCTCCAACACCAATCCAAATTTAATAAAGTTCAATCTTGCCAATTCTTCCGTCAATGTTTTTACAACTAGTTTTTTAGCTTGAGTTATAAAATTTTCCAATTCTAATTGCACGTTATTAATTTTGAAATGAATTACAACTGGTCCTGGCAAGGCTGTAGTGCGCAGTTGTCTTATATCTTCCATATCCTCTTCTTGGGTACGCAGTTGTCTTACATCTTCCACTTCTTCCGTATCTTCTTCTTCCATTTTCTCTTCTTGAATAAATCCTCCAGCTGTAGATGGTCCAGCTCCGGCAAATTGAATAACACTTGGTCTTCTTCTTTGCATTAACTGTAAATAGCTAGCCCAGTCCTTCTGCTTATGGGGTTTTTCCAAAAACCGATCAATCGCATCCAAGTCTTCTTCACTTACTACAATCTCTTCTTTTCTGTCCTCTTCACGATGCAATTCTCGGTGTAACTGTAGATAGCTATCACAGTCGTCCATCTGCTTCTGGCAGTTTTCCAATAACCGATCAAACGCATCCAAGTCTTCTTCACTTACAACAATCTCTTCTTTTCTGTTCTCTTCATGATGCAATTCTCGGTGTAAAACAAAGATATCTTCATCTTGGAAAAACTCACCACAAATATCGCAAAGAGCCATTTTTTTTACAGTTTGGCTTTGAGTGTGCACTCGGTGAATGTCCACGCAATAATGAGCAGCGCGCTCAACCGGGTCCCTTTATACCCGAGGTTGAAGGGTGGGGGAAGGTGACGTCATATACATCCAGTTTATCAATCATGTAGTAGATTTGGCTTTTAAACACCCATTTTCAATTTATTCTTCAACAGGTTTGATAAACCAATGATCTTTGGTCTAAATCCACTACTTTGTACAAATTTTTTGTTTGGGCACTTCTCGTCCGGAGCAAAAAACTTTTTGGTCAAGGTCAAAATTTTTTCTCAAAAAAAAAGTTCGGGGGGGGGAGGGGGTGGGGGAGGGGGTGGGGGTGGGGGAGGGGGTGGGGGAGGGGGTGGGGGAGGGGTTGGGGGTGGGGGGGGGGGTCATTACTGTATTTAGGTCAAGGTCACGAAAAAACTTTAAAAAAATTAAGCCCCACCTGGGGCACTTGGGTTGTCATCGCTGTAGCCTCCGAAGAGACCCAACTATGACAACAGGGCAACATCAAATGTCGTGTACCCTTCGCCACGCGAGACTTGTAAACATTTACTGCATTGTCTTTTCAATAGCTAACAAAGATTCATTTACATAATTTTGAGTTTCCAGGAGGAAACAAACTGAGGACACCCTAATGGCTTACGTCCTCGGTCCGAGTGCAGAGGCCGCCGCAACCTTTTGCATGCCAGCGTACAAACGGACATGCTCCCAAATGCCATCCGCAACCTTTTGCATGCCTGGCAGGAGCCTACCGATAATTAAAATAGGCTTTACACGAGGGCCTACTCCCGTAACCTATCTTTAATATTTTAAATTTAGCAATGCATTCAATTTTTACAAGTCTTTGTGGGTCAAGGCCACACGGACATTAAAAAATTTCGGCCCCCGTACATCCATGGCGAACCACGAATGTTCGGGGGCCTTGGGGACTAAAAACACAAATAGCTAACAAAGATTTATTTACATAATTTTAAGTTTCCAGAAGGGAAACTAACTGAGGACACCCTAGTGGCTTACGTCCTCGTCCGAGTGCAGAGGCCGCCGCAACCTTTTGCATGCCAGCGTACAAACGGACATGCTCCCAAATGCCATCCGCAACCTTTTGCACTTCTCGTCCGGAGCAAAAAACTTTTTGGTCAAGGTCAAAAATTTTTCCGAAAAAAAAAGTTCGGGGGGGGGGTCACTTCTCGTCCGGAGCAAAAAACTTTTTGGTCAAGGTCAAGAATTTTTCCGAAAAAAAAGTTCGGGGGGGGGGCTCGCACTTTTTGTCGGGGGGGGGGGTCGAGGTAAGTTAAGTGGGTCAAGGTCACCCGCAACACTTGTACTCTAAGTGTCGGCTATACCCCCACCACAACTGGGTCCCTAGGCTGCACAACACCGCTTCGCCAGTATGTCTCCGGCTTCCATGCGGTGCGTCTCGCTGTTCTCTAGCTCTCTATATGTAAGTAATTTTACAAGTTCTGAATGTAGGTCACTACACTTTAACTCTGGGACGATATCGACTTGTAGTATTTCAGTGTTTTGACTCAAGGTCATCACACTTTAACTCTAGCACATCGGTTATCGTACCAGAGGTTCTTAAGAACCTAACTTGTAATGTTTAGGGTGGCGTTTGCACGCCATGTAGTATCGCCATGAGTGTCCAGTCCGAGCTATAAGTTAAATTAATTTTACTGTAATCTTTTCCATTTCCACTTCGTTTTGCCAAAGTATAAGGTGTCGCTTAATAAAGTGGTATTTCTCTAAAGTTATAGGGGATTGCAGGGATACAATTAGTTTATTTAGGAGACTCTTCATCTTGGAGTTTAACACAATTTCCACTTTGACTTTGCTTCCTCGGCTCTCACAGCCTAAGCTGTACAGAAATGTTTCTTCTAGTGCCAACTCGGGCCAAGAGAACAGTGTGTTGACTGTAGGACAGCTCATGGTGAAGTGATGCGATACTCCAGCGTACCACCTCACCTTCCCCCACCACTGTGACCTTCCCCCACTCCTGCTGTTTCCCCCACCTCTTTTCCCTTGACTCATGCTCTACAAGCAGTCTCTCAGTATTGTGCGGACTTTTGTGAGGAGAAGCCATGTCGCGGGACACTTTAGGTAAGAAACTTAGCCGTGTTAAGGCTTTATTAGTTGCTCACTGTCCACCACTCAAAGTTAAGAGAGTTTCGACTTTAGCTAAGTGGCGCAAACTGTTGCGCGGACACCCTAAGTTTTATACAAAACAGACTAGTGTCAGTTTTACTGATGAGGATTTGTTTAAAATATTGGATGAAATGACTTTTCCTTGCAAAATTCAGTTGGTTACTCCCATTCCTGACAGTTTAGAGTCTTAGTCTCTTGAGCCAATATACCTAGAGTGCACGGGGCCGGACAGTCAGTCGCTCGGTGTCTGTCGTAGGGTGCGCATCGCGGTTGCAGTAATGGTTAAAGTAAGGCAGCTGGGCTAGTTCAAGGTCACCCGAGCGGTGTCACATGACGGTTTAGGCAGAGTCACGTTGCAAACTTCAGGTTTCCTCAGCACTTTTGCTGTTTCTCATCTAATTTCGCTCCAAGTCGTCAAGGTCACGGTAACCTGACTGAAACTCGGAGCGTAGTGTGAGAAACAGCAAAGGTGCCAAAAAATTTTAGGTTTCAGCGTGACCTTGACCTTTGTGACATCGATGACGTCATCTTGGTGACGTAAGGGGTGATGACGTCATCAGCACGTCATTTCTGTGACGTCATGGGTGTGACGTCATGGATGTGACGTCATCGGTGATGACGTCATCAATGATGCAATCGATGACGTCATCGATGAGGTCATTGACCTCGATGACGTCATCGATGACGTCATCGCTCGGGTGACCTTGAACTGGCCCAAAAGCCTTACTTTTGCACTACTTACACAATTATCTAAAATCTTACTAGAGAACAGCTCTTGCTTAGAGAATGGTACATAAAATTGTGATTCAACTATAACTTATTATAAACTAATGAGACAAAAATTAAAGAAGTTATGTGATTAATGGTGGGGACATGCTTAAAATTGTCCTTATGGGAAAATATATAACATGGCGGCACTCCAACGGTATTATATTTTGCATGAAATTTATATTTCATAAAGTTAACCATTTCCCCTTCTTTTATTTTTAAGAACGTCTGAAATGGCAGATTAACTTATCAGAGAAAAGTAATGGATAGCAATATTTTCTGTAGAGGTTTGTACTCCTCTTCAACCCAAGTAAAAGTAAACAAGAGCAAGACATTGGTTTAAAAATAAATTGATATAATGTTTTCCGTAGCGGTTTATGGCAAACATTAATTTACTTGAATGCCTCAGAAAAATACAGAGCAAACATTAGCATAAAATCAAGTTTTTCATAGAAAAAGTGTCAACCCAGAAATTTAAATTGTTGCGAAAATCCATTTTTGTCTCTATAACTCCTTTATGGTGGAGTACTACATTTTTTGAGCCCCTTAATGTGAAGTTTTCAGGCATATTCATTCATGTAAAAAAGAAGCCAGTTATTTGACAACCTGATTTCGAGTTTTTGAGTTGATGAAAACAAAAAATTTATGGTCGTAAAATCTCACCTAGTTTAATCTAATTTCCAGTAGAGTATGAGGTGGTCTTGTTTTCGAGTTTTAGTATGTGAACAAAACGGTTTGAGATTGGTTGTTAAGTTAATTCTATAACAGTTTATTTTAAAATGTGCCCACGTCCCAAGTTGTGAATAGCTACCTAGAAAGGTGACAACATTGATTTTTTTACTGTTGGATGTCCCCAACAACAGTCAAATTCCGTTAGATTTTCAGTGCATGCTCACCCCTTTTAGCACCCGGCCTAGTTAACCATTGCTATTATTGTAACCCTAACCGGTACTATTATAATGTGGACGATTATAAGTATAAGAACCACGAACCTGCATTACTAGAAGAAGACTGGGCCAACGGTCGGTACTTCGAGTTGGTTGGCTAACCAGCCAATCAGAGAGCCCCCAGCTGAGATGGGCCCAGTGCAGCCACACACACAAAACTAAAGCTTCTTCTAACTTAATAATCACTCATATATATTACACTCGTCTCCCCATAATAAAAGAAACTTCTGATTCTAAATGAAAGACCTTACTTTTAAAATTACTAGTTCACACAAGGGCCTATAGAAGTATAGGCCTATTTAAATTGTCCTTGGTCACCCAAAACTAATCTTACTTCTGTTATCAAAAAATTCAAAATAAACTTCTTCTCTGTGTAACAATGTTATAGAACTACAAATCTAGTCTGTCAGGTTTCCGCACAGTCCGAGCGGACCTCCGAAGTGGTTGCGGTGGGCTGCACTGTGCTACCGCTGGTCTCGGAGGCGAACGTGACG
The DNA here is from genome assembly GCA_030545055.2 of Neoaliturus tenellus. Taxonomy (NCBI): domain Eukaryota; kingdom Metazoa; phylum Arthropoda; class Insecta; order Hemiptera; family Cicadellidae; genus Neoaliturus; species Neoaliturus tenellus. The sequence goes on along the minus strand of CM061535.1, from coordinate 56,325,511 downwards.
GCTGTTGCGCCTGATGATCTGCTCTAGGACTGCTAGGTGGCCGAGACGCCAGGCTTAGAGGTGGTGGCTCTAAACGCCGTGTTGTAGGTGACGTCTGTGGTGAACCTTGACTTCCCTCTGGTTGCGACACTACTTTTTCTGGTGTCTGGACGATTGGCTCCTGAGTGCGAACAAGTGCTGTCTCCTCCTCATCCAAATTTGCTCTAAGATGGTCAGCGTGACAGAACCTGGTTTTCCCCATCACCTTCACTAAGTAAGTGACTGGGCTCCTTTGAAAGATAATTATCCCCGGAAACCAACCAGTCTTCTCGTTACGAACTGATTTTACATAGACTGCCTGCCCTTCTGAAAAAAATCTTTCACCACCTCGATGTCGGTCTGCGGATACTTTTTGCCTCGCTCTCTTAGCTAACAAAGATTGTTGCAAGTTTGGTTTCAATAAGGCTAGTTTAGTCCTAGGTTTCCAACATAGAAAAAGTTCTGCAGGGGTTTGCCCAGTTACAGAGTTGGGAGTATTGCGATACGCAAAAAGAAAATTGTCTATCTTGTGTTGGAGTGTAGTTGTTTGAGAACGCTGATGTTCTTCCAGAACCTGCCGCAAGAGATTCTTTTTTACCTCTTGAACACTTCGTTCCGCCGCTCCATTGGACGCTGCATGATATGGAGGGGTTAATGTGAGACAAATGTTGTTCTGCTTTAAGAAAGTTTTAAATTCAAGACTCGTGAAACATCTGGCATTGTCCGAGACAATTTCTTCCGGCAATCCATACGAGGAAAATAATGTCCTAAGACGCTCAATGGTTATAAAGGAAGTCGTGGAGCTGACGATAAAAACCTCCAACCATCTAGAAAAGGTGTCAATGACAACTAAGAGCTGTTGTCTGGAATCAGGATCCTCCGCATAATCTATGTGAACTCGCTGCCACCTACACGTGGCCATTGGCCATTGCTGTAATGGTACCTTGGGTGCTGAATTTCTGGTGCACTGACAGATATGACAAGCTGTTACCAAGTCCTCAATTGATTTTTCCATACCTTGCCACCAAACATAACTCCTCGCTAGGAGTTTCATCCTAGTTATTCCAGGATGCTGGTCATGCAGCATCTGGAGCACTGAGGATTGGAGTTTCTTAGGAATTACCACTCTAGAACCCCATAATACACAATTCTGTTCCAATGACAGCTCATCCTTCTTCCGCAGAAAAATTGCCAACTCCGGATCTGAAAAATTCCTCCATCCATGCAACACGCAATCTCTTACTCTCGCCAAAAGTGGGTCCCGATCAGTCAGTCTAGCAATATCTACAGAGGTAATAGGTGTAATCTGACTCACCGAACAGTAGTTATTCATGACCTGTATGCAGGAATCCACGTGCGATACATAGTTGGCACTCAGTTCCAGCGGTTCCATGTCCGGTAATGGCAAGCGTGAGAGCGCATCCGCATGAGGTACATCTGCCGCCTTCCTGTATTTCACCTCCAGGTTGTATGGTGATAATATGAGAGCCCATCTTTGCAGTCGCGCAGCGGCCATGCTGGGCACACCCTTTTTCGGCCCAAAAATAGTTGTCAAAGGCTGATGGTCGGTCTGCAAAATACAATGTCTGCCGTAAATATATTTATGAAATTTCTTTACCCCGAACACCAGTGCTAAGGCTTCTCGATGCAGTTGTGAGTAATTGCGTTCACTTGCACTCAACGTTTTTGAGGCAAAGGCAATCGGCCTTTCCTGTCCCCCTATAAGATGAGAAAGGACTGCAGCAACACCCCTGGGGCTAGCATCACATGTTAAAACTAATGGCTTATGAACATCATAATGAACAGAAAACTGGAGAGAATAATGAGAAAACTGGAATCAAGCACCCATGATTTACTTTCTTCAAAGATTTTAGCACAACTTTGAGGCCAATTCCATGTCGCATCCTTGTGCAACAAGTCATAGAAACAGCGAAGTCTAGCTGACAAATTCGGAATGAAAGAATGATAATAATTAATTAAGCCGATATACGCTCGAAGCTCATCCTTATTTGTGGGTTGCGGGGCATCCCGTAAAGCTGACAATAAGCTTTCCTGTGGACGTAGGCCATCACCTGAAATAACATGTCCCAAGTATTCAATTGACGGTTTGAGATACTTACATTTGGCCTCGTTGACTCTTACGCCATAATCCTCTAAACGTTTTAGAACGTTTTCCAATCGCTGAATAGCCTCCTCTCTGGTGTGTGCTGCAATTAGAACATCGTCCAAATAGGCTACCGTTCCTGGTAGGCCTGCCAAAATTTGATCAATAGCTGCCTGAAACATAGCTGGAGCAGACGACAAACCATATGGTAATCTTCGAAGACGAAAAAGTCCCTTATGAGTCGTCAAAGTTAGTAACGGTTGCGAATCTTCTGCTACTGCTAACTGCTGATACGCATTTGAAAGATCTAGGCAACTAAAAACAGAACATCCTGCCAGAGATGCAAAAATGTCTTGAGCTTGCGGCAAGGGATAATGTTCGTTTTCAATACATTGATTTAATGTAACCTTAAAATCTGCACATAAACGCACACCATTAGGCTTAGGCACTACTACCAATGGGGTACTCCACTGAGAGTTTGTCACCTTATAAGCTATACCATCGCTGACCATGCGTTCTAATTCAGCATCAACCTTATCTCTAAGAGCAAATGGCACTGGCCTAAATTTGCAAAACTTAGGAATTGTTCCTTCTTTCAAAACAATATGGGCTTTCACCCCCTTAATTTCCCCAGTGCCTGGCAGAAAAACAGATTTAAACTTATTTTTCAATTTTACAACATCCGGATCATCATTCCTACTAGGCCTATCCTTAGCCAAATCATTGTGTACAGTCGTATTAGGGTCATGCCTAACTACCACATTTGCATTACATTGGAAAACTTTCTGCCAGTCAAAATTGATTTTATTCAACCAATTACGTCCCAACAGCATGGGCTGATCCTTGTTTTCTAGGTTAACCACAACTAAGGGCAACACAACTTGCTGATCCCCATAATTAACTGTTACCTCAGCCTGGCCCCGTACAGGCACATTGTGACCCGAATAGGTCGTTAGTTTGACATTGGCAGGTTTAAGATCTACATCATTAAAATATTTATCAAAGGTTTCACCTGGACAAATAGTTAAAGCAGAACCAGTATCAATTTCCATTGACATATACTTATTATTAATAGTTAGGCCTACCTTGTGTAATGTATTTATAAAAATTAATTGTAATATTCATAACCATAATTATATTTCAATAAGGTTTACTCTAACATTCGATAATTTAGTTCAGAGGTTGTTGCTCTCCAGAATCATACGATGTATCACGCTATATGACGTCACATGGTCTGATTTAAATAAAGTGATCCCATTGGTTACTTCCATCACGCCACATATCTGACCATCCCTTCCAGACGATCTCCAGTCAGTCAGTCCAAGCTCAACCTCCGATCCGTCACCTACCCGCTCCCGCGGTATCCAATGTGGTCTTTCACAATGTAATGAGTGTTATTCATTTTTCTACCCCACGATCGCGTCACCACGTTCGGTACGCGACAATGGCGACGAGGTATTTTACGGACATTTTCGGCCCGGCCGCGAGTTCCGCGCGCATTGAAATTGAAGAATTGTGTATTCTATAAGTGGACGGACAATGGACATAGTGTCACAGTGCAGGAAGGTGCAATTGTGTAACTTTTCAACGTAGTAAGGTACGTTAATTTATTTCGTTCTATGCCACTGGACAGTTTTTTCTTTAAAGAATTCAAAAGTTTACTTTCAAACTTTGCAACAATGTCTTCATTAATTGGGAATTTCGGTCCATTTGACTATTCGGAGGAAACGTGGTCAACCTATGTGGAACGTTTTGAACTTTACGTGCAATGTAATTCCATCGAGAATGACAAGAAAGTCAGTGCATTTTTAACAGTGATAGGCGTGAAAACCTATAACTTATTAAAAGACTTGATTACTCCTTCTAAACCGGCAGAAAAATCGTTTAAGGACATTGTCGAAGTGATCCAAAATCATTTACATCCGAAACCGTCTATAATTACAGAACGGTATAAATTCGGTAAACGCCAACAGTTGGAACATGAATCAATTTCCGATTATATCGTTCATCTAAAGCAATTGTCCACACATTGCGACTTCCAAGATAAACTCCCCGACTACTTGAGAGACCAACTCGTAAGTGGCATTCGAGACAACTCCATAAAGAAGAGACTTTTGGCGGAGGACGGACTGACATTCCAGAAAGCAGTGCAGCTGGCGACATCGTTGGAATCAGCTGAGAAGGATGCGGCTTCCCTGGCTCATCAGGGCTACACGGCGAGACTCCAGAAATTCTCATCTCACCAAGTGCATCGCAGTAGTGCATCGAGTGCAGTGTCAAGTGCTTCACAGGCGCAAAAGTGTTATTGTTGCGGGAAAATTGGGCATTTAACGAATAAGTGTCGTTACCGTGAGTATGTTTGTAATTTTTGTCACAAGAAAGGTCATTTGGAGCAGGCTTGTAATTCTAAGAATAGGGGTAAGTCCCAACATTCAATTTCTAAGAATAATTATGCTTTTTCTAAAGGGAATAGAAACCAAAATAAGCATGGTACCGGTAACGGATTCAAACGTAAACAACACTACGTAGGTCTTAGTGAATCTCATGAAACGAAAAATGATACTTCAGATGAGGTGTATGATATTTCTAATATTTTTCAATGTGAACTAGAAAAACCTCCAGAGGAGTGTAGGCCTAAGTTGGGTACAATTAATAAAATTGATCCAATCAAAGTAAAGCTTTCAGTAGAAGGAAAACCAATGTGTTTTGAAGTCGATTCAGGGGCTTGTGTTTCAGTTATATCCGAGCAATTTTATGAAAATAATTTAAGTCATGTTAAACTCATTCCCACAGATTTAGTTTTGAGTTCTTATACAAATGAGAAAATCAAACCAGTTGGTAAACTAAAGCTGAATGTTAAGTACCAGTCCACTGACAAAGTTCTTGATTTGTATGTAATTAGTAATGGTGCTAATCCGCTCATGGGGCGCGATTGGATAAAGGAACTTCAAGCTGTTGTGTCTATTCCTAACAATGTAAACAATGTTAGTGCGACTTCCAGTAGGGAAAAAGTAAGCATTGTGGCTAACCAGCAATCTAAGATCGAACAAGATTTATTCAATGAATTTCCTGAGGTATTTACTAGTAAGCTAGGTTGTTACAATGGAGATCCTGTTAAACTTACTCTTAAGCAAAACGCTGTACCTAAGTATCATAAACCAAGACCCATACCATACTCTTTGAAAGAAAAAGTCGAGCAAGAGTTAAAAAGTTTAGTTGAGGAGGAAATTATTTCTCCTGTTTCTAGTAGCGAATGGGGCACTCCCATTGTCCCGGTTCTCAAAAGAAATGGTAAAATACGCGTATGCGGTGATTTTAAGGTTACCTTGAATCCGTATTTAGAGGTAGACAGACATCCGATACCTCGAATTGAAGACCTTTTTGCAGTGTTGCAGAAAGGAGTGCAATTTTCTAAAATTGATCTGTCATCAGCTTACATGCAATTAAAATTAGACGAAGAAAGTAAAAAACTTTGTACTATTAGTACTCACAAGGGGTTATTTGCATATAACCGTCTCTGTTATGGTATATCATCCGCTCCTGGTATTTTTCAAAGAGTGATCGAGCAAACATTACAAGGCATACCTGGAGTAGCATCGTTTCTAGACGATATAATTGTTACTGGGTCAGACACAGCTGAGCATCTGTCGAGGCTCAAAGAGGTTTTTACCAGATTGAAAGATAAGGGGTTAACTGTCAGTAAAGATAAATGTCAATTTTTCTGTGATAGCCTAGAGTACTTAGGTTATGTAATTAGCAAAGAGGGTTTAGCTACATCAGAAGATAAAGTAAGAGCTATTGTCGAAGCTCCTGTACCGAAAGACGTTACTCAACTTAAAGCTTTCCTTGGTCTTGTAAATTATTATGCCAAGTTTGTACCTAATGTCGCAACTATTTTAACACCCTTGTATCAACTTCTCAGAAAAGACACAGTCTATAATTGGAATATTGCGTGTCAAAAAGCCTTTGAGTCAATTAAGGAAAGGCTTGTTTCAGCTAAAGTGCTAGCGCACTACAATCCAGATTTACCTCTTAAGTTATCATGTGATGCTTCACCTTATGGTATCGCTGGTGTGTTAAGTATAATAGAGAAAAATGGTTCTGAGCGTTCTTTTACAAGTCGAGTCTTAAACTCATCTGAAAGAAACTATTCTCAGATTGACAAAGAAGCATTAAGTATTGTGTATTGCGTCAAAAAGTTCAATCAATATTTATGGGGTAGAAAATTTACTCTTTGTACAGACCATAAACCGCTTTTGGCCATATTTGGACCAAAAAAGGGGTTACCAGCTTTTGCAGCAGGCAGGCTACAACGCTATGCGTTATTCTTATCAGGCTATGATTATGACATTAACTATGTTAAGTCCCAGAGTAATAGTAATGCTGATGGTTTATCTAGACTTCCGCTCACTACTAATGTTGTAGATAACAACGTAGAAGTGGATTATTTAGGGACATATTTACATTGTATTACTGAATCTGATATGCCTATAGACTTTAATGATGTCCGTACCGAAACAAAAAAAGACAATGAGTTGAACAAAGTAATGGGTTATGTAACATATGGCTGGCCAGTTGAACCTGATGTTAGTTTAAGTGACTATGTTAGAAGGCAAGCTGAGTTAACTGTAGAGCACGGAATTTTAATGTGGGGCTATAGAGTCATTATTCCAAAATCTTTAAGAGGGAAGTTACTAAAAGAACTCCACAGTGGACACTTGGGTGTTGTAAAAATGAAGTCATTAGCCAGAGCTTATCTCTGGTGGCCGTCTATTGACAAAGACATTGAATCTGTGACTAGCAGCTGCTCAGCATGTCTTTCACAACGAGAATCGCCTTCTAAAAGTAAATTACATGTATGGGAATTTCCACCAAATGTATGGCAAAGAATTCATTTAGATTTTCTTGGACCATTTCAAGGTAAATTGTATTTGATTGTACTAGACGCACACAGTAAATGGATTGAAGTTGAACCTGTTAGCTCAACGTCCGCTAAGCAAACAATTGATAAGTTGAGACCTATGTTCTGTAGATATGGATTGCCAGAAATTGTAGTTAGTGACAATGGTCCACCTTTTTGTTCTGAAGAGTTTTCTAAATTTTTGAAACAAAATGGAATTAGGCAAACTTTGATTCCCCCATATCATCCGGCGTCTAATGGACAAGCTGAGAATGCTGTTAAAACAGTAAAGAAACGATTAAAATGTGCTCTGTTTGAAAAAGAAGATCCTAATTTAGCTCTAAGTAGATTTTTAATTGCTTACAGAAACTCAGTTCATAGTACTACTTGTGAAACACCTGCCAAATTAATGTTTAATCGTTCTCTGAGGACGAGGTTAGACTTAATTAGACCTAATATTCAAATGACTGTAGCTAAACAGCAAGATAAACAAATCATTAATGCTAGAGGTTCAAAAACTAGACGATTGACAATAGGACAACCTGTGTTGGCTAAGGACTATAGGGGAAGAGATAAGTGGGTTGAAGGTAGCATTGTGAAAATATTAGGCCCAGTGACCTATTTAGTTCAACTCGAATCAGGTTTTATTTGGAAGCGACACATAGACCAGCTGGTAGGCTTACAATCTGGGTCAAATAAAGAATTTCCTGTGGATAGTACTACAGAGGAAGTGACGTCTCCTACAGCTGATCCTGTTGTTGTTACCCCTCCCTTGCCAGTGTCACCACTCCAGCAGCGCAGCTCCCCCTCCCCTACTCCTCAACGCTCTCCTCCTTACTACCAATCACCACGTCACAGCCCAGCTGTTCGGCATTCACCGACACTGTCACAGCAGCCGACGGGGACGGGCACGTCACCTGTCACAAGACGCTATCCAATACGAGATAGAAAACCGCCCAAAAAACTTGATTTGTAAATAATGTTTGGGTATTGATTTCTAATTTTGTTTAGTTATTGTGTTTTTGTTTTCCAATGAGTTTGAATTGTTATTACTTTATAGTTAAGTGTGATCAATCTTTTTTTATCAGAGATAATTGATTTGTTTACTTTTCTTGTTATTTATATTGTGGAAGAACTGTTCCAAAATTTAAGGCGGAGGAAATGTAATGTATTTATAAAAATTAATTGTAATATTCATAACCATAATTATATTTCAATAAGGTTTACTCTAACATTCGATAATTTAGTTCAGAGGTTGTTGCTCTCCAGAATCATACGATGTATCACGCTATATGACGTCACATGGTCTGATTTAAATAAAGTGATCCCATTGGTTACTTCCATCACGCCACATATCTGACCATCCCTTCCAGACGATCTCCAGTCAGTCAGTCCAAGCTCAACCTCCGATCCGTCACCTACCCGCTCCCGCGGTATCCAATGTGGTCTTTCACAATGTAATGAGTGTTATTCATTTTTCTACCCCACGATCGCGTCACCACGTTCGGTACGCGACACCTTGTATCCGGCATCTGACCTGGTGGCAAGGTTGTATAGGCTAATCTCCGTCATGGGAGTCGTCAATCCTAGGCTTACATCCTCTTGCTCCACTTGATGTACTCCCATCTTAGGTTTACCTTTTTTCCATGACGAATGTGATGAACTTTTTTTCATTTTACACATTTTCAATAAATGCCCAACTTTCTTGCATCCATGGCATTTATAAGCTGAAAAAGAACAAGTCGAGGCCCTATGCTCCGGTGACCCACAACGCCAACATTTATTCACGGCAGACGAAAATCCATTACTTTTATTCTGAACAAAACTTGAGGGCTTGGATTGACATTTAGAATTTAATTTTGCCACTTCCGCGTGGTTGTGCACGAAAAGGTTGGATTGTCTTTCGGCCTGTTCTAGCCTGAGCGCCAAAGCATATGTCTCGTCAAAATCCTTTTCTTCCGACAGCAACTTTTGTCGTATGGTATCGTTGGAAATGCCACAAATAAACTTATCCCTTAACGCTTCTTTAAGAAAAGTACTAAACTTACAAGAAGTCGCTAAATGCTTGATAGCTACCGCAAAATCGGCAATCGTTTCGCCTGGCTTTTGAGCACGACTGTAGAACGAATATCGCTCCGCCACTACTAACTTTTTCGGGGCATAGTGTGATTTTAACAGATCCGAAAGTTCATCAAACGATTTACTGTCCACTTCAACAGGTGACAAAAGATCCCACAATACTGCCAAAACTTTTGGTCCAATTACGGTTATAAGAACTGAAACTTTATTGTCTTCTTTAACATTGTTCGCCTTAAAATAATGTTTCATGCGCAACAAGTAGGCCGTAATCTCCTCTTCCGCAGGATTAAATTCCGAAATCCTCCCGACACTGAGAGTTGACATTTTAGGACACTCAAATCAACTGATTTTATTCTAAAACGCACTATACGCGAACTACCCTAAATGGTCCATGGCGACTGCGCCATTATTGTAACCCTAACCGGTACTATTATAATGTGGACGATTATAAGTATAAGAACCACGAACCTGCATTACTAGAAGAAGACTGGGCCAACGGTCGGTACTTCGAGTTGGTTGGCTAACCAGCCAATCAGAGAGCCCCCAGCTGAGATGGGCCCAGTGCAGCCACACACACAAAACTAAAGCTTCTTCTAACTTAATAATCACTCATATATATTACAGCTATTATTTGTAATTATAAAATTAAACTTTTTTATCGATACTGCGTTGCTCGGTGTGTCGAGGTGTGCGACGTGTTCTACTCTGCCCACGAGACCCGCGCTCTGCTCGCCCGCAAGGCGGATCTCCTCATCATCGACGGAGCGTTCCCCGAGTGTCTGCTCGGTCTGGTGCCCCACTTTGGCGTCCCCTTCATCTACCTCAACACCATCGCCTTCTACACGGCCCAGCTCTCACTCGCCGGCAATCCCACGCCCTTCTCCGTCACCCCCTACTTCGACTACGCCCACTCCGACAGCATGACGTTGTGGCAGCGCTCCAAAAACGCCTTCTTCCACCTTGTGGCCCAAGCGACTCTGACTGTGACGACCAAATTCTTCATCGAGCCGGTGATCAAGAAGCACTTCGGTGACGGCTTCTCCGGCGTGTTCTCAGTGGGCAGGAACGTCAGTCTGATCCTACAGCACGGTCACCACTCCGTCACCTACCCCAGGCCTTACCTGCCCACGGTGGTCGAGGTCGCTTGTATTCATTGTAGACCTCCTAAACTATTAAATCAGGTAAGTTCAACTCACTTGAATTTCCATTAATGTATATATAGTTTTTAGTAAAATATTTATTTAAATGAAATTAAAGATACAACTTCTTACAACGTTCTCACATTACCTTGTTTTACACTTTTGAGCTTGCGAATAATGTGTGTTTAAAGAATAATATTCATTTTTATAGCTAGAGCAAACGAAAATTTAATATCATGAAAAGTGATTAGCTATTAAAAAAAATAGAAAAACTCTCAAGTACTGATTTGACAAAAGCGTGACCTTCGATGGGTTTATTATTTCTGGAATTGGAGTGCCATTCAGGCCCAGAAAACGTTTAAGTCAGGATGAGAGCTCCCAGAGTGTCAATTGTATAGTATATATGTGATGTGATAGTAGTAGTTAATGCAACGATTGTATTATGAAGAAAGGACACCAAGCCACGAGTGAGATGTAAGAAATTACATCTCACTCATGATTACATGAGTGGCTTTGCTGAATACAATATTTCCAAACAGTACTTTATCTACGACTAATTTAAATTTGGTAAAGCATTGTAATATAAATTAATAAATATGTCTACCATTTTAAAGTTAGGCGTTTACCCTTCAAAGTTAGGCTTACCACATCATATGTAGCAGCCTCAGATGCCACTTGAACTAATCGTTTTTCATCACATTAATTCTTTTTCTTAGGTGAGGCACGTTAACTATATAAAACATGAGTATTAATGGAACAAACAGCTGACGTGAGAAATGTTTGATTTATAATATAACATTACTTTTGTCTAATTCTGAATTCTTTTTGATCTATTACTTTTATCACAAAGTGACTCCCGTGTCATAATGAATGCATTATTCAATGGATTTGTATTTGGTGTAATAATGTACCACTTTATGAGGTTCACTATTGGTGTTTATTCCGACGGTCATTGATAAAGATTTTTTCCTAATTGTTTGTCATTGTCAGGATCTTGAATCGTTCGTGAGTGAAGGCTCGAGCAGAGGTTTCGTATATGTCAGTTTTGGAACGTCCATCAAGACTGCGCTCATGCCGGAGAAGCTGCGCCTCATGTTCGTGGAGGTATTCAGGGAACTCCCCTACCAAGTGGTCTGGAAGTACGAAGACGACCAGGAATCAATGCCTGACCTGCCACCCAACGTCTGGTTGGCGAGATGGCTTCCACAGCAAGACCTTCTAGGTAAACCTCCTAGGCTAGTCTACTATAAAATATAGCGTCATTTTCCAGTTAAACGTTTTCGATCCCGGGGTCACATATTAATCAATATGAATTTTATAGCTTCTGACTACATAAACAGTTGTGCTAGTAGCATGTGTTCTGGTTGTAAAGGTCTCTCATATGAACATTGCAGGTCACGGCAGAATCCTCGCTTTCGTGACGCACGGCGGCATCCACAGCATCCTGGAGGCGGTCTACCACGCCGTGCCGCTCGTCACTCTGCCCGTGTTCTGCGACCAGGCGGCCAACACTCACAAGGCGGCCAAGGACGGGTACGCCATCACGCTGGACATCGGCGACTTGACCGCGGAGACGCTCCTCGCCGCCATCAACAAAGTTGTCAATGATAAGAGGTCAGTCATGTATCAGGTTACTAAGCCAACGATTGGATCCCGATCAGGTTATAGCACTTCCTGGACAAGTTACAAAACTTCCTGTTCAGGACATATTTGGTTCTGCTTAGGGTTATATTAGATCATGATCAACATCTAACCCAATTACAAATCTTTGAGCCACTACTAAGTTGATCTCACCGAATCATCAAGTAATATTAGTCTATGACAAAGCCAGCAACAATATATATACTAAATGAAACTTACTACTATACTATACTATATTGAACATATTAAGTGACAAAGTATTAGTTTTATGGGCCACCTAAATATAACCCAAACAACACAGGAGTAAAAAATGGTTGTTGCGTGTTGGACCAGGTTACTTATAGACTCTGCTGATAATTCCATGACATTTGTCAATAAACTGCTTGATGGACATGTGGATTCTTAACTAATTGCCTACGTGACCTCAGCCAAGCTCTACTGGATCATGTATGTGTAGTTCAGATACAATGAGCATGCGGTTGAGTGGTCTTAGCTGCAACGTGACCAACCACAGCCACCCAATACTAGATCATGGATGTGTGTTTCAGATACAAAGAGCGGGTGGTGGAGAGGTCTGAGCTGCTACGTGACCAGCTACAGCCACCCAATACTAGATCATGGATGTGTGTTTCAGATACAAGGAGCGGGTGGTGGAGAGGTTTGAGCTGCTACGTGACCAGCCACAGCCGCCCAATACTAGATCATGGATGTGTGTTTCAGATACAAGGAGCGGGTGGTAGAGATGTCTAAGCAGCTACGTGACCAGCTACAGCCGCCCAATACTAGATCATGGATGTGTGTTTCAGATACAAGGAGCGGATGGTGGTGAGGTCTGAGCTGCTACGTGACTAGCTACAGCCGACCAATACTAGATCATGGATGTGTGTATCAGATACAAAGAGCGGGTGGTGGAGAGGTCTGAGCTGCTACGTGACCAGCTACAGCCGCCCAATTCTAGATCATGGATGTGTGTTTCAAATACAAGGAGCGGGTGGTGGAGAGGTCTGAGCTGCTACGTGACCAGCCACAGCCACCCAATACTAGATCATGGATGTGTATTTCAGATACAAGGATCGGGTGGTGGAGAGGTCTGAGCTGCTAAGTGATCAGCTACAGCCACCCAATACTAGATCATGGGTGTGTTTCAGATACAAGGAGCGGGTGGTGGAGAGGTCTGAGCTGCTTCGTGACCAGCTACAGCCACCCAATACTAGATCATGGATGTGTATTTCAGATACAAGGACGGGTGGTGGAGAGGTCTGAACTGCTACGTGACCAGCTACAGCCACCCAAAATTAGATCATGGATGTGTGTTTCAGATACAAGGAGCGGATGGTGGAGAGGTCTGAGCTGCTACGTGATTAGCCACAGCCACCCAATACTAGATCATGGATGTGTGTTTCAGATACAAGGAGCGGGTGGTGGAGATTTCTGAGCTGCTACGTGACCAGCTACAGCCATCCAATACTAGATCATGAATGTGTGTTTCAGATACAAGGAGCGGGTGGTGGAGAGGTCTGAGCAGCTACGTGACCAGCCACAGCCACCCAATACTAGATTATGGATGTGTGTTTCAGATACAAGGAGCGGGTGGTGGGGAGGTCTGAGCTGCTACGAGACCAGCCACAGCCGCCCAATACTAGATCATGGATGTGTGTTTCAGATACAAGGAGCGGGTGGTGGAGAAGTCTGAGCTGCTACGTGACCAGCCACAGCCACCCAATACTAGATCATGGATGTGTATTTCAGATACAAGGATCGGGTGGTGGAGAGGTCTGAGCTGCTAAGTGATCAGCTACAGCCACCCAATACTAGATCATGGATGTGTGTTTCAGATACAAGGAGTGGGTGGTGGAGATGTCTGAGCTGCTTCGTGACCAGCTACAGCCACCCAATACTAGACCATGGATGTGTGTTTCAGATACAAGGAGCGGGTGGTAGAGAGGTCTGAGCTGCTACGTGACCTGCCACAGCCACCCAATACTTGATCATGTATGTGTGTTTCAAATACAAGGAGCGGGTGGTGGAGAGGTCTAAGCTGCAACGTGACCAGCCACAGCCACCCAATACTAGATCATGGATGTGTGTTCCAGATACAAGGAGCGGGTGGTGGATAGGTCTGAGCTGCTACGTTACCAGCTACAGCCACCCAATACTAGATCATGGATGTGTGTTTCAGATACAAGGAGCGGGTGGTGGAGATTTCTGAGGTTCTACGTGACCAGCTACAGCCACCCAATACTAGATCATGGATGTGTCTTTCAGATACAAGGAGCGGGTGGTGGAGAGGTCTGAGCTGCTACGTGACCAGCTACAGCCACCCAATACTAGATCATGGATATGTGTTTCAGATACAAGGAGCGGGTGGTGGAGAGGTCTGAGCTGCTACGTGACCAGCTACAGCCACCCAATACTAGATCATGGATGTGTGTTTCAGATACAAGGAGCGGGTGGTGGAGAGGTCGGAGCTGCTACGTGACCAGCTACAGCCACCCAATACTTGATCATGGATGTGTGTTTTAGATACAAGAAGCGGGTGGTGGAGAGGTCTGAGCTGTTACGTTACCAGCTACAGCCGCCCAATACTAGATAGATCATGGATGTGTGTTTCATATACAAGGAGCGGGTGGTTGAGAGGTCTGAGCTGCTACGTGACCAGCTACAGCCACCCAATACTAGATCATGGATGTGTGTTTCAGATACAAGGAGCGGGCGGTGGAGAGGTCTGAGCTGCTACTTGACCAGCTACAGCGACCTATTAGTAGATCATGGATGTGTGTTTCACATACAAGGAGCGGGTGGTAGAGAGGTCTGATATGCTACGTGACCAGCTACAGCCGCCCAATACTAGATCATGGATGTGTGTTTCAGATACAAGGAGCGGGTGGTGGAGAGGTCTGAGCTGCTACGTGACCAGCTACAGCCGCCAAATACTAGATCATGGATGTGTGTTTCAGATACAAGGAGCGGGTCGTGGAGAGGTCTGAGGTGCTCCGTGACCAGCTACAGCCGCCCAATACTAGATCATGACGGTGTGTTTCAGATACAAGGAAAGGGTGGTGGAGAGGTCTGAGCATCTACGTGACCAGCCACAGCCACCCAATACTAGATCATGGATGTGTGTTTCAGATACAAGGAGCGGGTGGTGGAGAGGTCTGAGCTGCTACGTGACCATCTACAGCCACCCAATACTAGATCATGGATGTGTGTTTCAGATACAAGGAGCGGGTGGTGGAGAGGTCTGAGCTGCTACGTGACCAGCTACAGCCGCCCAATACTAGATCATGGATGTGTGTTTCAGATACAAGGAGCGGGTGGTGGAGATTTCTGAGGTGCTACGTGACAACCTACAGCCGCCCAATACTAGATCATGGATGTGTCTTTCAGATACAAGGAGCGGGTGGTGGAGAGTTCTGAGCTGCTAGGTGACCAGCTACAGCCGCCCATTACTAGATCATGGATATGTGTTTCAGATACAAGGAGCGGGTTGTGGAGAGGTCTGAGCTGCTACGTGACGAGCTACAGCCACCCAATACTAAATCATGGATGTGTGTTTCAGATACAAGGAGCGGGTGGTGGAGAGGTCTGAGCTGCTACGTGACCAGATACAGACACCCAATACTAGATCATGGATGTGTGTTTCAGATACAAAGAGCGGCCGGTGGAGAGGTCTAAGCTGCTACGTGACCAGCTACAGCCGCACAATAGTAGATCATGGATTTGTGTTTTAGATACAAGGAGCGGGTGGTGGAGATTTCTGAGGTGCTACGTGACCACCCACAGCCGCCCAATAATAGATCATGGATGTGTGTTTCAGATACAAGGAGCGGGTGGTGGAGAGGTCTGAGCTGCTACGTGACCAGCTACAGCCGCCCAATACTAGATCATGGATGTGTGTTTCAGATACAAGGAGCGGGTGGTGGAGATTTCTGAGGTGCTACGTGACCACCTACAGCCGCCCAATACTAGATCATGGATGTGTCTTTCAGATACAAGGAGCGGGTGGTGGAGAGTTCTGAGCTGCTACGTGACCAGCTACAGCCGCCCATTACTAGATCATGGATATGTGTTTCAGATACAAGGAGCGGGTTGTGGAGAGGTCTGAGCTGCTACGTGACGAGCTACAGCCACCCAATACTAAATCATGGATGTGTGTTTCAGATACAAGGAGCGGGTGGTGGAGAGGTCTGAGCTGCTACGTGACCAGATACAGACACCCAATACTAGATCATGGATGTGTGTTTCAGATACAAAGAGCGGCCGGTGGAGAGGTCTAAGCTGCTACGTGACCAGCTACAGCCGCACAATAGTAGATCATGGATTTGTGTTTTAGATACAAGGAGCGGGTGGTGGAGATTTCTGAGGTGCTACGTGACCACCCACAGCCGCCCAATAATAGATCATGGATGTGTGTTTCAGATACAAGGAGCGGGCGGTGGAGAGGTCTGAGTTGCTACGTGACCAGCTACAGCCGCCCATTACTAGATCATGGATGTGTGTTTCAGATACAAGGAGCGGGCGGTGGAGAGTTCTGAGGTGCTACGTGACTAGCCACAGCCGCCCAATACTAGATCATGGATGTGTGTTTCAGATACAAATAGCAGGCGGTGGAGAGTTCTGAGCTGCTACGTGACCAGCCACAGCCGCCCATTACTAGATCATGGATGTGTGTTTCAGATACAAGGAGCGGGCGGTGGAGAGTTCTGATCTGCTACGTGACCAGCCACAGCCGCCCATTACTAGATCATGGATGTGTGTTTTAGATACAAGGAGCGGGCGGTGGAGAGTTCTGAGCTGCTACGTGACCAGCCACAGCCGCCCATTACTAGATCATGGATGTGTGTTTCAGATACAAGGAGCGGGCGGTGGAGAGTTCTGAGCTGCTACGTGACCAGGTAAAGCCGCCAAATACTAGATCATGGATGTGTGTTTCAAATACAAGGAGCGGGTGGTGGAGAGTTCTGAGCTGCTACGTGATCAACCACAGCCACCCAATACTAGATCATGGATGTGTGTTTCAGATACAAGGAGCGGGTGGTGGAGAGGTCTGAGCTGCTACGTGACCAGCTACAGCCGCCCAATACTAGATCATGGATGTGTGTTTCAGATACAAGGAGCGGGTGGTGGAGAGGTCTAAGCAGCTACGTGACCAGCTACAGCCGCCCAATACTAGATCATGGATGTGTGTTTCAGATACAAGGAGCGGATGGTGGTGAGGTCTGAGCTGCTACGTGACTAGCTACAGCCGACCAATACTAGATCATGGATGTGTGTATCAGATACAAAGAGCGGGTGGTGGAGAGGTCTGAGCTGCTACGTGACCAGCTACAGCCGCCCAATTCTAGATCATGGATGTGTGTTTCAAATACAAGGAGCGGGTGGTGGAGAGGTCTGAGCTGCTACGTGACCAGCCACAGCCACCCAATACTAGATCATAGATGTGTGTTTCAGATACAAGGAGCGGGTGGTGGAGAGGTCTGAGCTGCTTCGTGACCAGCTACAGCCACCCAATACTAGATCATGGATGTGTATTTCAGATACAAGGATCGGGTGGTGGAGAGGTCTGAGCTGCTAAGTGATCAGCTACAGCCACCCAATACTAGATCATGGATGTGTGTTTCAGATACAAGGAGTGGGTGGTGGAGAGGTCTGAGCTGCTTCGTGACCAGCTACAGCCACCCAATACTAGACCATGGATGTGTGTTTCAGATACAAGGAGCGGGTGGTAGAGAGGTCTGAGCTGCTACGTGACCTGCCACAGCCACCCAATACTTGATCATGTATGTGTGTTTCAAATACAAGGAGCGGGTGGTGGAGAGGTCTAAGCTGCAACGTGACCAGCCACAGCCACCCAATACTAGATCATGGATGTGTGTTCCAGATACAAGGAGCGGGTGGTGGATAGGTCTGAGCTGCTACGTTACCAGCTACAGCCACCCAATACTAGATCATGGATGTGTGTTTCAGATACAAGGAGCGGGTGGTGGAGATTTCTGAGGTTCTACGTGACCAGCTACAGCCACCCAATACTAGATCATGGATGTGTCTTTCAGATACAAGGAACGGGTGGTGGAGAGGTCTGAGCTGCTACGTGACCAGCTACAGCCACCCAATACTAGATCATGGATATGTGTTTCAGATACAAGGAGCGGGTGGTGGAGAGGTCTGAGCTGCTACGTGACCAGCTACAGCCACCCAATACTAGATCATGGATGTGTGTTTCAGATACAAGGAGCGGGTGGTGGAGAGGTCGGAGCTGCTACGTGACCAGCTACAGCCACCCAATACTTGATCATGGATGTGTGTTTTAGATACAAGAAGCGGGTGGTGGAGAGGTCTGAGCTGTTACGTTACCAGCTACAGCCGCCCAATACTAGATAGATCATGGATGTGTGTTTCATATACAAGGAGCGGGTGGTTGAGAGGTCTGAGCTGCTACGTGACCAGCTACAGCCACACAATACTAGATCATGGATGTGTGTTTCAGATACAAGGAGCGGGCGGTGGAGAGGTCTGAGCTGCTACTTGACCAGCTACAGCGACCTATTAGTAGATCATGGATGTGTGTTTCACATACAAGGAGCGGGTGGTAGAGAGGTCTGATATGCTACGTGACCAGCTACAGCCGCCCAATACTAGATCATGGATGTGTGTTTCAGATACAAGGAGCGGGTGGTGGAGAGGTCTGAGCTGCTACGTGACCAGCTACAGCCGCCAAATACTAGATCATGGATGTGTGTTTCAGATACAAGGAGCGGGTCGTGGAGAGGTCTGAGGTGCTCCGTGACCAGCTACAGCCGCCCAATACTAGATCATGACGGTGTGTTTCAGATACAAGGAAAGGGTGGTGGAGAGGTCTGAGCATCTACGTGACCAGCCACAGCCACCCAATACTAGATCATGGATGTGTGTTTCAGATACAAGGAGCGGGTGGTGGAGAGGTCTGAGCTGCTACGTGACCATCTACAGCCACCCAATACTAGATCATGGATGTGTGTTTCAGATACAAGGAGCGGGTGGTGGAGAGGTCTGAGCTGCTACGTGACCAGCTACAGCCGCCCAATACTAGATCATGGATGTGTGTTTCAGATACAAGGAGCGGGTGGTGGAGATTTCTGAGGTGCTACGTGACCACCTACAGCCGCCCAATACTAGATCATGGATGTGTCTTTCAGATACAAGGAGCGGGTGGTGGAGAGTTCTGAGCTGCTACGTGACCAGCTACAGCCGCCCATTACTAGATCATGGATATGTGTTTCAGATACAAGGAGCGGGTTGTGGAGAGGTCTGAGCTGCTACGTGACGAGCTACAGCCACCCAATACTAAATCATGGATGTGTGTTTCAGATACAAGGAGCGGGTGGTGGAGAGGTCTGAGCTGCTACGTGACCAGATACAGACACCCAATACTAGATCATGGATGTGTGTTTCAGATACAAAGAGCGGCCGGTGGAGAGGTCTAAGCTGCTACGTGACCAGCTACAGCCGCACAATAGTAGATCATGGATTTGTGTTTTAGATACAAGGAGCGGGTGGTGGAGATTTCTGAGGTGCTACGTGACCACCTACAGCCGCCCAAAAATAGATCATGGATGTGTGTTTCAGATACAAGGAGCGGGCGGTGGAGAGGTCTGAGTTGCTACGTGACCAGCTACAGCCGCCCATTACTAGATCATGGATGTGTGTTTCAGATACAAGGAGCGGGCGGTGGAGAGTTCTGAGGTGCTACGTGACTAGCCACAGCCGCCCAATACTAGATCATGGATGTGTGTTTCAGATACAAGGAGCAGGCGGTGGAGACTTCTGAGCTGCTACGTGACCAGCCACAGCCGCCCATTACTAGATCATGGATGTGTGTTTCAGATACAAGGAGCGGGCGGTGGAGAGTTCTGATCTGCTACGTGACCAGCCACAGCCGCCCATTACTAGATCATGGATGTGTGTTTTAGATACAAGGAGCGGGCGGTGGAGAGTTCTGAGCTGCTACGTGACCAGCCACAGCCGCCCATTACTAGATCATGGATGTGTGTTTCAGATACAAGGAGCGGGCGGTGGAGAGTTCTGAGCTGCTACGTGACCAGGTTAAGCCGCCAAATACTAGATCATGGATGTGTGTTTCAGAAACAAGGAGCGGGTGGTGGAGAGTTCTGAGCTGCTACGTGATCAACCACAGCCACCCAATACTAGATCATGGATGTGTGTTTCAGATACAAGGAGCGGGTGGTGGAGAGGTCTGAGCTGCTACGTGACCAGCTACAGCCACCCAATACTAGATCATGCATGTGTGTTTCAGATACAAGGAGCGGGTGGTGGAGAGGTTTGAGCTGCTTCTTGACCAGATACAGCCACCCAATACTAGATCATGGATGTGTGTTTCAGATACAAGGAGTGGGTGGTGGAGAGGTCTGAGCTGCTACGTGACCAGCCACAGCCACCCAATACTAGATCATGGATGTGTGTTTCAGATACAAGGAGCGGGCGATGGAGAGTTCTGAGCTGCTACGTGACCAGCCACAGCCGCCCATTACTAGATCATGGATGTGTGTTTCAGATACAAGGAACGGGCGGTGGAGAGTTCTGAGCTGCTACGTGACCAGCCACAGCCGCCCATTACTAGATCATGGATGTGTGTTTCAGATACAAGGAGCGGGCGGTGGAGAGTTCTGATCTGCTACGTGACCAGCCACAGCCGCCTATTACTAGATCATGGATGTGTGTTTCAAATACAAGGAGCGGGTGGTGGAGAGTTCTGAGCTGCTACGTGACCAACCACAGCCACCCAATACTAGATCATGGATGTGTGTTTCAGATACATGGAGCGGGTGGTGGAGAGGTCTGAGCTGCTACGTGACCAGCTACATCCACCCAATACTAGATCATGGATGTGTGTTTCAGATACAAGGAGCGGGTGGTGGAGAGGTTTGAGCTGCTACGTGACCAGATACAGCCACCCAATACTAGATCATGGATGTGTGTTTCAGATACAAGGAGCGGGTGGTGGAGAGGTCTGAGCTGCTACGTGACCAGCCACAGCCACCCAATACTAGATCATGGATGTGTGTTTCAGATACAAGGAGCGGGTGGTGGAGAGTTCTGAGCTGCTACGTGACCAGCTACAGCCGCCCATTACTAGATCATGGATATGTGTTTCAGATACAAGGAGCGGGTTGTGGAGAGGTCTGAGCTGCTACGTGACGAGCTACAGCCACCCAATACTAAATCATGGATGTGTGTTTCAGATACAAGGAGCGGGTGGTGGAGAGGTCTGAGCTGCTACGTGACCAGATACAGACACCCAATACTAGATCATGGATGTGTGTTTCAGATACAAAGAGCGGCCGGTGGAGAGGACTAAGCTGCTACGTGACCAGCTACAGCCGCACAATAGTAGATCATGGATTTGTGTTTTAGATACAAGGAGCGGGTGGTGGAGATTTCTGAGGTGCTACGTGACCACCTACAGCCGCCCAATAATAGATCATGGATGTGTGTTTCAGATACAAGGAGCGGGCGGTGGAGAGGTCTGAGTTGCTACGTGACCAGCTACAGCCGCCCATTACTAGATCATGGATGTGTGTTTCAGATACAAGGAGCGGGCGGTGGAGAGTTCTAAAGTGCTACGTGACTAGCCACAGCCGCCCAATACTAGATCATGGATGTGTGTTTCAGATACAAGGAGCAGGCGGTGGAGAGTTCTGAGCTGCTACGTGACCAGCCACAGCCGCCCATTACTAGATCATGGATGTGTGTTTCAGATACAAGGAGCGGGCGGTGGAGAGTTCTGATCTGCTACGTGACCAGCCACAGCCGCCCATTACTAGATCATGGATGTGTGTTTTAGATACAAGGAGCGGGCGGTGGAGAGTTCTGAGCTGCTACGTGACCAGCCACAGCCGCCAATTACTAGATCATGGATGTGTGTTTCAGATACAAGGAGCGGGCGGTGGAGAGTTCTGAGCTGCTACGTGACCAGGTAAAGCCGCCAAATACTAGATCATGGATGTGTGTTTCAGATACAAGGAGCGGGTGGTGGAGAGTTCTGAGCTGCTACGTGATCAACCACAGCCACCCAATACTAGATCATGGATGTGTGTTTCAGATACAAGGAGCGGGTGGTGGAGAGGTCTGAGCTGCTACGTGACCAGCTACAGCCGCCCAATACTAGATCATGGATGTGTGTTTCAGATACAAGGAGCGGGTGGTGGAGAGGTCTAAGCAGCTACGTGACCAGCTACAGCCGCCCAATACTAGATCATGGATGTGTGTTTCAGATACAAGGAGCGGATGGTGGTGAGGTCTGAGCTGCTACGTGACTAGCTACAGCCAACCAATACTAGATCATGGATGTGTGTATCAGATACAAAGAGCGGGTGGTGGAGAGGTCTGAGCTGCTACGTGACCAGCTACAGCCGCCCAATTCTAGATCATGGATGTGTGTTTCAAATACAAGGAGCGGGTGGTGGAGAGGTCTGAGCTGCTACGTGACCAGCCACAGCCACCCAATACTAGATCATGGATGTGTATTTCAGATACAAGGATCGGGTGGTGGAGAGGTCTGAGCTGCTAAGTGATCAGCTACAGCCACCCAATACTAGATCATGGATGTGTGTTTCAGATACAAGGAGCGGGTGGTGGAGAGGTCTGAGCTGCTTCGTGACCAGCTACAGCCACCCAATACTAGATCATGGATGTGTATTTCAGATACAAGGACGGGTGGTGGAGAGGTCTGAACTGCTACGTGACCAGCTACAGCCACCCAAAATTAGATCATGGATGTGTGTTTCAGATACAAGGAGCGGATGGTGGAGAGGTCTGAGCTGCTACGTGATTAGCCACAGCCACCCAATACTAGATCATGGATGTGTGTTTCAGATACAAGGAGCGGGTGGTGGAGATTTCTGAGCTGCTACGTGACCAGCTACAGCCACCCAATACTAGATCATGAATGTGTGTTTCAGATACAAGGAGCGGGTGGTGGAGAGGTCTGAGCAGCTACGTGACCAGCCACAGCCACCCAATACTAGATTATGGATGTGTGTTTCAGATACAAGGAGCGGGTGGTGGGGAGGTCTGAGCTGCTACGAGACCAGCCACAGCCGCCCAATACTAGATCATGGATGTGTGTTTCAGATACAAGGAGCGGGTGGTGGAGAAGTCTGAGCTGCTACGTGACCAGCCACAGCCACCCAATACTAGATCATGGATGTGTATTTCAGATACAAGGATCGGGTGGTGGAGAGGTCTGAGCTGCTAAGTGATCAGCTACAGCCACCCAATACTAGATCATGGATGTGTGTTTCAGATACAAGGAGTGGGTGGTGGAGAGGTCTGAGCTGCTTCGTGACCAGCTACAGCCACCCAATACTAGACCATGGATGTGTGTTTCAGATACAAGGAGCGGGTGGTAGAGAGGTCTGAGCTGCTACGTGACCTGCCACAGCCACCCAATACTAGATCATGGATGTGTGTTTCAGATACAAGGAGCGGGTGGTGGAGATTTCTGAGGTTCTACGTGACCAGCTACAGCCACCCAATACTAGATCATGGATGTGTCTTTCAGATACAAGGAGCGGGTGGTGGAGAGGTCTGAGCTGCTACGTGACCAGCTACAGCCACCCAATACTAGATCATGGATATGTGTTTCAGATACAAGGAGCGGGTGGTGGAGAGGTCTGAGCTGCTACGTGACCAGCTACAGCCATCCAATACTAGATCATGGATGTGTGTTTCAGATACAAGGAGCGGGTGGTGGAGAGGTCGGAGCTGCTACGTGACCAGCTACAGCCACCCAATACTTGATCATGGATGTGTGTTTTAGATACAAGAAGCGGGTGGTGGAGAGGTCTGAGCTGTTACGTTACCAGCTACAGCCACCAAATACTAGATAGATCATGGATGTGTGTTTCATATACAAGGAGCGGGTGGTTGAGAGTTCTGAGCTGCTACGTGACCAGCTACAGCCACCCAATACTAGATCATGGATGTGTGTTTCAGATACAAGGAGCGGGCGGTGGAGAGGTCTCAGCTGCTACTTGACCAGCTACAGCGACCTATTAGTAGATCATGGATGTGTGTTTCACATACAAGGAGCGGGTGGTGGAGAGGTCTGAGGTGCTACGTGACCACCTACAGCCGCCCAATACTAGATCATGGATGTGTCTTTCAGATACAAGGAGCGGGTGGTGGAGAGTTCTGAGCTGCTACGTGATCAACCACAGCCACCCAATACTAGATCATGGATGTGTGTTTCAGATACAAGGAGCGGGTGGTGGAGAGGTCTGAGCTGCTACGTGACCAGCTACAGCCGCCCAATACTAGATCATGGATGTGTGTTTCAGATACAAGGAGCGGGTGGTGGAGAGGTCTAAGCAGCTACGTGACCAGCTACAGCCGCCCAATACTAGATCATGGATGTGTGTTTCAGATACAAGGAGCGGATGGTGGTGAGGTCTGAGCTGCTACGTGACTAGCTACAGCCGACCAATACTAGATCATGGATGTGTGTATCAGATACAAAGAGCGGGTGGTGGAGAGGTCTGAGCTGCTACGTGACCAGCTACAGCCGCCCAATTCTAGATCATGGATGTGTGTTTCAAATACAAGGAGCGGGTGGTGGAGAGGTCTGAGCTGCTACGTGACCAGCCACAGCCACCCAATACTAGATCATGGATGTGTATTTCAGATACAAGGATCGGGTGGTGGAGAGGTCTGAGCTGCTTCGTGACCAGCTACAGCCACCCAATACTAGATCATGGATGTGTATTTCAGATACAAGGACGGGTGGTGGAGAGGTCTGAACTGCTACGTGACCAGCTACAGCCACCCAAAATTAGATCATGGATGTGTGTTTCAGATACAAGGAGCGGATGGTGGAGAGGTCTGAGCTGCTACGTGATTAGCCACAGCCACCCAATACTAGATCATGGATGTGTGTTTCAGATACAAGGAGCGGGTGGTGGAGATTTCTGAGCTGCTACGTGACCAGCTACAGCCACCCAATACTAGATCATGAATGTGTGTTTCAGATACAAGGAGCGGGTGGTGGAGAGGTCTGAGCAGCTACGTGACCAGCCACAGCCACCCAATACTAGATTGTGGATGTGTGTTTCAGATACAAGGAGCGGGTGGTGGGGAGGTCTGAGCTGCTACGAGACCAGCCACAGCCGCCCAATACTAGATCATGGATGTGTGTTTCAGATACAAGGAGCGGGTGGTGGAGAAGTCTGAGCTGCTACGTGACCAGCCACAGCCACCCAATACTAGATCATGGATGTGTATTTCAGATACAAGGATCGGGTGGTGGAGAGGTCTGAGCTGCTAAGTGATCAGCTACAGCCACCCAATACTAGATCATTGATGTGTGTTTCAGATACAAGGAGTGGGTGGTGGAGAGGTCTGAGCTGCTTCGTGACCAGCTACAGCCACCCAATACTAGACCATGGATGTGTGTTTCAGATACAAGGAGCGGGTGGTAGAGAGGTCTGAGCTGCTACGTGACCTGCCACAGCCACCCAATACTAGATCATGGATGTGTGTTTCAGATACAAGGAGCGGGTGGTGGAGATTTCTGAGGTTCTACGTGACCAGCTACAGCCACCCAATACTAGATCATGGATGTGTCTTTCAGATACAAGGAGCGGGTGGTGGAGAGGTCTGAGCTGCTACGTGACCAGCTACAGCCACCCAATACTAGATCATGGATATGTGTTTCAGATACAAGGAGCGGGTGGTGGAGAGGTCTGAGCTGCTACGTGACCAGCTACAGCCACCCAATACTAGATCATGGATGTGTGTTTCAGATACAAGGAGCGGGTGGTGGAGAGGTCGGAGCTGCTACGTGACCAGCTACAGCCACCCAATACTTGATCATGGATGTGTGTTTTAGATACAAGAAGCGGGTGGTGGAGAGGTCTGAGCTGTTACGTTACCAGCTACAGCCGCCCAATACTAGATAGATCATGGATGTGTGTTTCATATACAAGGAGCGGGTGGTTGAGAGGTCTGAGCTGCTACGTGACCAGCTACAGCCACCCAATACTAGATCATGGATGTGTGTTTCAGATACAAGGAGCGGGCGGTGGAGAGGTCTGAGCTGCTACTTGACCAGCTACAGCGACCTATTAGTAGATCATGGATGTGTGTTTCACATACAAGGAGCGGGTGGTGGAGAGGTCTGAGGTGCTACGTGACCACCTACAGCCGCCCAATACTAGATCATGGATGTGTCTTTCAGATACAAGGAGCGGGTGGTGGAGAGTTCTGAGCTGCTACGTGACCAGCTACAGCCGCCCATTACTAGATCATGGATATGTGTTTCAGATACAAGGAGCGGGTTGTGGAGAGGTCTGAGCTGCTACGTGACGAGCTACAGCCACCCAATACTAAATCATGGATGTGTGTTTCAGATACAAGGAGCGGGTGGTGGAGAGGTCTGAGCTGCTACGTGACCAGATACAGACACCCAATACTAGATCATGGATGTGTGTTTCAGATACAAAGAGCGGCCGGTGGAGAGGTCTAAGCTGCTACGTGACCAGCTACAGCCGCACAATAGTAGATCATGGATTTGTGTTTCAGATACAAGGAGCGGGCGGTGGAGAGGTCTGAGTTGCTACGTGACCAGCTAAAGCCGCCCATTACTAGATCATGGATGTGTGTTTCAGATACAAGGAGTGGGCGGTGGAGAGTTCTGAGGTGCTACGTGACTAGCCACAGCCGCCCAATACTAGATCATGGATGTGTGTTTCAGATACAAGGAGCAGGCGGTGGAGACTTCTGAGCTGCTACGTGACCAGCCACAGCCGCCCATTACTAGATCATGGATGTGTGTTTCAGATACAAGGAGCGGGCGGTGGAGAGTTCTGAGCTGCTACGTGACCAGGTAAAGCCGCCAAATACTAGATCATGGATGTGTGTTT
This sequence comes from Neoaliturus tenellus, assembly GCA_030545055.2. NCBI lineage: Eukaryota > Metazoa > Arthropoda > Insecta > Hemiptera > Cicadellidae > Neoaliturus > Neoaliturus tenellus. The sequence continues at coordinate 56,298,712 of CM061535.1, read as the reverse complement.
CAGATACAAGGAGCGGGTGGTGGAGAGTTCTGAGCTGCTACGTGATCAACCACAGCCACCCAATACTAGATCATGGATGTGTGTTTCAGATACAAGGAGCGGGTGGTGGAGAGGTCTGAGCTGCTACGTGACCAGCTACAGCCACCCAATACTAGATCATGCATGTGTGTTTCAGATACAAGGAGCGGGTGGTGGAGAGGTTTGAGCTGCTACTTGACCAGATACAGCCACCCAATACTAGATCATGGATGTGTGTTTCAGATACAAGGAGTGGGTGGTGGAGAGGTCTGAGCTGCTACGTGACCAGCCACAGCCACCCAATACTAGATCATGGATGTGTGTTTCAGATACAAGGAGCGGGCGGTGGAGAGTTCTGAGCTGCTACGTGACCAGCCACAGCCGCCCATTACTAGATCATGGATTTGTGTTTCAGATACAAGGAACGGGCGGTGGAGAGTTCTGAGCTGCTACGTGACCAGCCACAGCCGCCCATTACTAGATCATGGATGTGTGTTTCAGATACAAGGAGCGGGCGGTGGAGAGTTCTGATCTGCTACGTGACCAGCCACAGCCGCCCATTACTAGATCATGGATGTGTGTTTCAGATACAAGGAACGGGCGGTGGAGAGTTCTGAGCTGCTACGTGACCAGCTACAGCCGCCAAATACTAGATCATGGATGTGTGTTTCAGGTACAAGGAGCGGGTGGTGGAGAGTTCTGAGCTGCTACGTGACCAACCACAGCCACCCAATACTAGATCATGGATGTGTGTTTCAGATACATGGAGCGGGTGGTCGAGAGGTCTGAGCTGCTACGTGACCAGCTACAGCCACCCAATACTAGATCATGGATGTTTGTTTCAGATACAAGGAGCGGGTGGTGGAGAGGTTTGAGCTGCTACGTGACCAGATACAGCCACCCAATACTAGATCATGGATGTGTGTTTCAGATACAAGGAGCGGGTGGTGGAGAGGTCTGAGCTGCTACGTGACCAGCCACAGCCACCCAATACTAGATCATGGATGTGTGTTTCAGATACAAGGAGCGGGTGGTGGAGAGTTCTGAGCTGCTACGTGACCAGCTACAGCCGCCCATTACTAGATCATGGATATGTGTTTCAGATACAAGGAGCGGGTTGTGGAGAGGTCTGAGCTGCTACGTGACGAGCTACAGCCACCCAATACTAAATCATGGATGTGTGTTTCATATACAAGGAGCGGGTGGTGGAGAGGTCTGAGCTGCTACGTGACCAGATACAGACACCCAATACTAGATCATGGATGTGTGTTTCAGATACAAAGAGCGGCCGGTGGAGAGGTCTAAGCTGCTACGTGACCAGCTACAGCCGCACAATAGTAGATCATGGATTTGTGTTTTAGATACAAGGAGCGGGTGGTGGAGATTTCTGAGGTGCTACGTGACCACCTACAGCCGCCCAATAATAGATCATGGATGTGTGTTTCAGATACAAGGAGCGGGCGGTGGAGAGGTCTGAGTTGCTACGTGACCAGCTACAGCCGCCCATTACTAGATCATGGATGTGTGTTTCAGATACAAGGAGCGGGCGGTGGAGAGTTCTGAGGTGCTACGTGACTAGCCACAGCCGCCCAATACTAGATCATGGATGTGTGTTTCAGATACAAGGAGCAGGCGGTGGAGAGTTCTGAGCTGCTACGTGACCAGCCACAGCCGCCCATTACTAGATCATGGATGTGTGTTTCAGATACAAGGAGCGGGCGGTGGAGAGTTCTGATCTGCTACGTGACCAGCCACAGCCGCCCATTACTAGATCATGGATATGTGTTTCAGATACAAGGAGCGGGTTGTGGAGAGGTCTGAGCTGCTACGTGACGAGCTACAGCCACCCAATACTAAATCATGGATGTGTGTTTCAGATACAAGGAGCGGGTGGTGGAGAGGTCTGAGCTGCTACGTGACCAGATACAGACACCCAATACTAGATCATGGATGTGTGTTTCAGATACAAAGAGCGGCCGGTGGAGAGGTCTAAGCTGCTACGTGACCAGCTACAGCCGCACAATAGTAGATCATGGATTTGTGTTTTAGATACAAGGAGCGGGTGGTGGAGATTTCTGAGGTGCTACGTGACCACCTACAGCCGCCCAATAATAGATCATGGATGTGTGTTTCAGATACAAGGATCGGGTGGTGGAGAGGTTTGAGCTGCTACTTGACCAGATACAGCCACCCAATACTAGATCATGGATGTGTGTTTCAGATACAAGGAGTGGGTGGTGGAGAGGTCTGAGCTGCTACGTGACCAGCCACAGCCACCCAATACTAGATCATGGATGTGTGTTTCAGATACAAGGAGCGGGCGGTGGAGAGTTCTGAGCTGCTACGTGACCAGCCACAGCCGCCCATTACTAGATCATGGATTTGTGTTTCAGATACAAGGAACGGGCGGTGGAGAGTTCTGAGCTGCTACGTGACCAGCCACAGCCGCCCATTACTAGATCATGGATGTGTGTTTCAGATACAAGGAGCGGGCGGTGGAGAGTTCTGATCTGCTACGTGACCAGCCACAGCCGCCTATTACTAGATCATGGATGTGTGTTTTAAATACAAGGAGCGGGCGGTGGAGAGTTCTGAGCTGCTACGTGACCAGCCACAGCCGCCCATTACTAGATCATGGATGTGTGTTTCAGATACAAGGAACGGGCGGTGGAGAGTTCTGAGCTGCTACGTGACCAGCTACAGCCGCCAAATACTAGATCATAGATGTGTGTTTCAGGTACAAGGAGCGGGTGGTGGAGAGTTCTGAGCTGCTACGTGACCAACCACAGCCACCCAATACTAGATCATGGATGTGTGTTTCAGATACATGGAGCGGGTGGTGGAGAGGTCTGAGCTGCTACGTGACCAGCTACAGCCACCCAATACTAGATCATGGATGTGTGTTTCAGATACAAGGAGCGGGGGGTGGAGAGGTTTGAGCTGCTACGTGACCAGATACAGCCACCCAATACTAGATCATGGATGTGTGTTTCAGATACAAGGAGCGGAAGGTGGAGAGTTCTGAGCTGCTACGTGACCAGCTACAGCCGCCCATTACTAGATCATGGATATGTGTTTCAGATACAAGGAGCGGGTTGTGGAGAGGTCTGAGCTGCTACGTGACGAGCTACAGCCACCCAATACTAAATCATGGATGTGTGTTTCAGATACAAGGAGCGGGTGGTGGAGAGGTCTGAGCTGCTACGTGACCAGATACAGACACCCAATACTAGATCATGGATGTGTGTTTCAGATACAAAGAGCGGCCGGTGGAGAGGTCTAAGCTGCTACGTGACCAGCTACAGCCGCACAATAGTAGATCATGGATTTGTGTTTTAGATACAAGGAGCTGGTGGTGGAGATTTCTGAGGTGCTACGTGACCACCTACAGCCGCCCAATAATAGATCATGGATGTGTGTTTCAGATACAAGGAGCGGGCGGTGGAGAGGTCTGAGTTGCTACGTGACCAGCTACAGCCGCCCATTACTAGATCATGGATGTGTGTTTCAGATACAAGGAGCGGGCGGTGGAGAGGTCTGAGCTGCTACGTGACGAGCTACAGCCACCCAATACTAAATCATGGATGTGTGTTTCAGATACAAGGAGCGGGTGGTGGAGAGGTCTGAGCTGCTACGTGACCAGATACAGACACCCAATACTAGATCATGGATGTGTGTTTCAGATACAAAGAGCGGCCGGTGGAGAGGTCTAAGCTGCTACGTGACCAGCTACAGCCGCCCAATTCTAGATCATGGATGTGTGTTTCAGATACAAGGAGCGGATGGTGGTGAGGTCTGAGCTGCTACGTGACTAGCTACAGCCGACCAATACTAGATCATGGATGTGTGTATCAGATACAAAGAGCGGGTGGTGGAGAGGTCTGAGCTGCTACGTGACCAGCTACAGCCGCCCAATTCTAGATCATGGATGTGTGTTTCAAATACAAGGAGCGGGTGGTGGAGAGGTCTGAGCTGCTACGTGACCAGCCACAGCCACCCAATACTAGATCATGGATGTGTATTTCAGATACAAGGATCGGGTGGTGGAGAGGTCTGAGCTGCTAAGTGATCAGCTACAGCCACCCAATACTAGATCATGGATGTGTGTTTCAGATACAAGGAGCGGGTGGTGGAGAGGTCTGAGCTGCTTCGTGACCAGCTACAGCCACCCAATACTAGATCATGGATGTGTATTTCAGATACAAGGACGGGTGGTGGAGAGGTCTGAACTGCTACGTGACCAGCTACAGCCACCCAAAATTAGATCATGGATGTGTGTTTCAGATACAAGGAGCGGATGGTGGAGAGGTCTGAGCTGCTACGTGATTAGCCACAGCCACCCAATACTAGATCATGGATGTGTGTTTCAGATACAAGGAGCGGGTGGTGGAGATTTCTGAGCTGCTACGTGACCAGCTACAGCCACCCAATACTAGATCATGAATGTGTGTTTCAGATACAAGGAGCGGGTGGTGGAGAGGTCTGAGCAGCTACGTGACCAGCCACAGCCACCCAATACTAGATTATGGATGTGTGTTTCAGATACAAGGAGCGGGTGGTGGGGAGGTCTGAGCTGCTACGAGACCAGCCACAGCCGCCCAATACTAGATCATGGATGTGTGTTTCAGATACAAGGAGCGGGTGGTGGAGAAGTCTGAGCTGCTACGTGACCAGCCACAGCCACCCAATACTAGATCATGGATGTGTATTTCAGATACAAGGATCGGGTGGTGGAGAGGTCTGAGCTGCTAAGTGATCAGCTACAGCCACCCAATACTAGATCATTGATGTGTGTTTTAGATACAAGGAGTGGGTGGTGGAGAGGTCTGAGCTGCTTCGTGACCAGCTACAGCCACCCAATACTAGACCATGGATGTGTGTTTCAGATACAAGGAGCGGGTGGTAGAGAGGTCTGAGCTGCTACGTGACCTGCCACAGCCACCCAATACTAGATCATGGATGTGTGTTTCAGATACAAGGAGCGGGTGGTGGAGATTTCTGAGGTTCTACGTGACCAGCTACAGCCACCCAATACTAGATCATGGATGTGTCTTTCAGATACAAGGAGCGGGTGGTGGAGAGGTCTGAGCTGCTACGTGACCAGCTACAGCCACCCAATACTAGATCATGGATATGTGTTTCAGATACAAGGAGCGGGTGGTGGAGAGGTCTGAGCTGCTACGTGACCAGCTACAGCCACCCAATACTAGATCATGGATGTGTGTTTCAGATACAAGGAGCGGGTGGTGGAGAGGTCGGAGCTGCTACGTGACCAGCTACAGCCACCCAATACTTGATCATGGATGTGTGTTTTAGATACAAGAAGCGGGTGGTGGAGAGGTCTGAGCTGTTACGTTACCAGCTACAGCCGCCCAATACTAGATAGATCATGGATGTGTGTTTCATATACAAGGAGCGGGTGGTTGAGAGGTCTGAGCTGCTACGTGACCAGCTACAGCCACCCAATACTAGATCATGGATGTGTGTTTCAGATACAAGGAGCGGGCGGTGGAGAGGTCTGAGCTGCTACTTGACCAGCTACAGCGACCTATTAGTAGATCATGGATGTGTGTTTCACATACAAGGAGCGGGTGGTGGAGAGGTCTGAGGTGCTACGTGACCACCTACAGCCGCCCAATACTAGATCATGGATGTGTCTTTCAGATACAAGGAGCGGGTGGTGGAGAGTTCTGAGCTGCTACGTGACCAGCTACAGCCGCCATTACTAGATCATGGATATGTGTTTCAGATACAAGGAGCGGGTTGTGGAGAGGTCTGAGCTGCTACGTGACGAGCTACAGCCACCCAATACTAAATCATGGATGTGTGTTTCAGATACAAGGAGCGGGTGGTGGAGAGGTCTGAGCTGCTACGTGACCAGATACAGACACCCAATACTAGATCATGGATGTGTGTTTCAGATACAAAGAGCGGCCGGTGGAGAGGTCTAAGCTGCTACGTGACCAGCTACAGCCGCACAATAGTAGATCATGGATTTGTGTTTCAGATACAAGGAGCGGGCGGTGGAGAGGTCTGAGTTGCTACGTGACCAGCTAAAGCCGCCCATTACTAGATCATGGATGTGTGTTTCAGATACAAGGAGTGGGCGGTGGAGAGTTCTGAGGTGCTACGTGACTAGCCACAGCCGCCCAATACTAGATCATGGATGTGTGTTTCAGATACAAGGAGCAGGCGGTGGAGACTTCTGAGCTGCTACGTGACCAGCCACAGCCGCCCATTACTAGATCATGGATGTGTGTTTCAGATACAAGGAGCGGGCGGTGGAGAGTTCTGAGCTGCTACGTGACCAGGTAAAGCCGCCAAATACTAGATCATGGATGTGTGTTTCAGATACAAGGAGCGGGTGGTGGAGAGTTCTGAGCTGCTACGTGATCAACCACAGCCACCCAATACTAGATCATGGATGTGTGTTTCAGATACAAGGAGCGGGTGGTGGAGAGGTCTGAGCTGCTACGTGACCAGCTACAGCCACCCAATACTAGATCATGCATGTGTGTTTCAGATACAAGGAGCGGGTGGTGGAGAGGTTTGAGCTGCTACTTGACCAGATACAGCCACCCAATACTAGATCATGGATGTGTGTTTCAGATACAAGGAGTGGGTGGTGGAGAGGTCTGAGCTGCTACGTGACCAGCCACAGCCACCCAATACTAGATCATGGATGTGTGTTTCAGATACAAGGAGCGGGCGGTGGAGAGTTCTGAGCTGCTACGTGACCAGCCACAGCCGCCCATTACTAGATCATGGATTTGTGTTTCAGATACAAGGAACGGGCGGTGGAGAGTTCTGAGCTGCTACGTGACCAGCCACAGCCGCCCATTACTAGATCATGGATGTGTGTTTCAGATACAAGGAGCGGGCGGTGGAGAGTTCTGATCTGCTACGTGACCAGCCACAGCCGCCCATTACTAGATCATGGATGTGTGTTTCAGATACAAGGAACGGGCGGTGGAGAGTTCTGAGCTGCTACGTGACCAGCTACAGCCGCCAAATACTAGATCATGGATGTGTGTTTCAGGTACAAGGAGCGGGTGGTGGAGAGTTCTGAGCTGCTACGTGACCAACCACAGCCACCCAATACTAGATCATGGATGTGTGTTTCAGATACATGGAGCGGGTGGTCGAGAGGTCTGAGCTGCTACGTGACCAGCTACAGCCACCCAATACTAGATCATGGATGTTTGTTTCAGATACAAGGAGCGGGTGGTGGAGAGGTTTGAGCTGCTACGTGACCAGATACAGCCACCCAATACTAGATCATGGATGTGTGTTTCAGATACAAGGAGCGGGTGGTGGAGAGGTCTGAGCTGCTACGTGACCAGCCACAGCCACCCAATACTAGATCATGGATGTGTGTTTCAGATACAAGGAGCGGGTGGTGGAGAGTTCTGAGCTGCTACGTGACCAGCTACAGCCGCCCATTACTAGATCATGGATATGTGTTTCAGATACAAGGAGCGGGTTGTGGAGAGGTCTGAGCTGCTACGTGACGAGCTACAGACACCCAATACTAAATCATGGATGTGTGTTTCAGATACAAAGAGCGGCCGGTGGAGAGGTCTAAGCTGCTACGTGACCAGCTACAGCCGCACAATAGTAGATCATGGATTTGTGTTTTAGATACAAGGAGCGGGTGGTGGAGATTTCTGAGGTGCTACGTGACCACCTACAGCCGCCCAATAATAGATCATGGATGTGTGTTTCAGATACAAGGAGCGGGCGGTGGAGAGGTCTGAGTTGCTACGTGACCAGCTACAGCCGCCCATTACTAGATCATGGATGTGTGTTTCAGATACAAGGAGCGGGCGGTGGAGAGTTCTGAGGTGCTACGTGACTAGCCACAGCCGCCCAATACTAGATCATGGATGTGTGTTTCAGATACAAGGAGCAGGCGGTGGAGAGTTCTGAGCTGCTACGTGACCAGCCACAGCCGCCCATTACTAGATCATGGATGTGTGTTTCAGATACAAGGAGCGGGCGGTGGAGAGTTCTGATCTGCTACGTGACCAGCCACAGCCGCCCATTACTAGATCATGGATATGTGTTTCAGATACAAGGAGCGGGTTGTGGAGAGGTCTGAGCTGCTACGTGACGAGCTACAGCCACCCAATACTAAATCATGGATGTGTGTTTCAGATACAAGGAGCGGGTGGTGGAGAGGTCTGAGCTGCTACGTGACCAGATACAGACACCCAATACTAGATCATGGATGTGTGTTTCAGATACAAAGAGCGGCCGGTGGAGAGGTCTAAGCTGCTACGTGACCAGCTACAGCCGCACAATAGTAGATCATGGATTTGTGTTTTAGATACAAGGAGCGGGTGGTGGAGATTTCTGAGGTGCTACGTGACCACCTACAGCCGCCCAATAATAGATCATGGATGTGTGTTTCAGATACAAGGATCGGGTGGTGGAGAGGTTTGAGCTGCTACTTGACCAGATACAGCCACCCAATACTAGATCATGGATGTGTGTTTCAGATACAAGGAGTGGGTGGTGGAGAGGTCTGAGCTGCTACGTGACCAGCCACAGCCACCCAATACTAGATCATGGATGTGTGTTTCAGATACAAGGAGCGGGCGGTGGAGAGTTCTGAGCTGCTACGTGACCAGCCACAGCCGCCCATTACTAGATCATGGATTTGTGTTTCAGATACAAGGAACGGGCGGTGGAGAGTTCTGAGCTGCTACGTGACCAGCCACAGCCGCCCATTACTAGATCATGGATGTGTGTTTCAGATACAAGGAGCGGGCGGTGGAGAGTTCTGATCTGCTACGTGACCAGCCACAGCCGCCTATTACTAGATCTTGGATGTGTGTTTTAGATACAAGGAGCGGGCGGTGGAGAGTTCTGAGCTTCTACGTGACCAGCCACAGCCGCCCATTACTAGATCATGGATGTGTGTTTCAGATACAAGGAACGGGCGGTGGAGAGTTCTGAGCTGCTACGTGACCAGCTACAGCCGCCAAATACTAGATCATGGATGTGTGTTTCAGGTACAAGGAGCGGGTGGTGGAGAGTTCTGAGCTGCTACGTGACCAACCACAGCCACCCAATACTAGATCATGGATGTGTGTTTCAGATACATGGAGCGGGTGGTGGAGAGGTCTGAGCTGCTACGTGACCAGCTACAGCCACCCAATACTAAATCATGGATGTGTGTTTCAGATACAAGGAGCGGGCGGTGGAGAGGTCTGAGTTGCTACGTGACCAGCTACAGCCGCCCATTACTAGATCATGGATGTGTGTTTCAGATACAAGGAGCGGGCGGTGGAGAGTTCTGAGGTGCTACGTGACTAGCCACAGCCGCCCAATACTAGATCATGGATGTGTGTTTCAGATACAAGGAGCAGGCGGTGGAGAGTTCTGAGCTGCTACGTGACCAGCCACAGCCGCCCATTATTAGATCATGGATGTGTGTTTCAGATACAAGGAGCGGGCGGTGGAGAGTTCTGATCTGCTACGTGACCAGCCACAGCCGCCCATTACTAGATCATGGATGTGTGTTTTAGATACAAGGAGCGGGCGGTGGAGAGTTCTGAGCTGCTACGTGACCAGCCACAGCCGCCCATTACTAGATCATGGATGTGTGTTTCAGATACAAGGAGCGGGCGGTGGAGAGTTCTGAGCTGCTACGTGACCAGGTAAAGCCGCCAAATACTAGATCATGGATGTGTGTTTCAGATACAAGGAGCGGGTGGTGGAGAGTTCTGAGCTGCTACGTGATCAACCACAGCCACCCAATACTAGATCATGGATGTGTGTTTCAGATACAAGGAGCGGGTGGTGGAGAGGTCTGAGCTGCTACATGACCAGCTAAAGCCGCCCAATACTAGATCATGGATGTGTGTTTCAGATACAAGGAGCGGGTGGTGGAGAGGTCTAAGCAGCTACGTGACCAGCTACAGCCGCCCAATACTAGATCATGGATGTGTGTTTCAGATACAAGGAGCGGATGGTGGTGAGGTCTGAGCTGCTACGTGACTAGCTACAGCCGACCAATACTAGATCATGGATGTGTTTATCAGATACAAAGAGCGGGTGGTGGAGAGGTCTGAGCTGCTACGTGACCAGCTACAGCCGCCCAATTCTAGATCATGGATGTGTGTTTCAAATACAAGGAGCGGGTGGTGGAGAGGTCTGAGCTGCTACGTGACCAGCCACAGCCACCCAATACTAGATCATGGATGTGTATTTCGGATACAAGGATCGGGTGGTGGAGAGGTCTGAGCTGCTAAGTGATCAGCTACAGCCACCCAATACTAGATCATGGATGTGTGTTTCAGATACAAGGAGCGGGTGGTGGAGAGGTCTGAGCTGCTTCGTGACCAGCTACAGCCACCCAATACTAGATCATGGATGTGTATTTCAGATACAAGGACGGGTGGTGGAGAGGTCTGAACTGCTACGTGACCAGCTACAGCCACCCAAAATTAGATCATGGATGTGTGTTTCAGATACAAGGAGCGGATGGTGGAGAGGTCTGAGCTGCTACGTGATTAGCCACAGCCACCCAATACTAGATCATGGATGTGTGTTTCAGATACAAGGAGCGGGTGGTGGAGATTTCTGAGCTGCTACGTGACCAGCTACAGCCACCCAATACTAGATCATGAATGTGTGTTTCAGATACAAGGGGCGGGTGGTGGAGAGGTCTGAGCAGCTACGTGACCAGCCACAGCCACCCAATACTAGATTATGGATGTGTGTTTCAGATACAAGGAGCGGGTGGTGGGGAGGTCTGAGCTGCTACGAGACCAGCCACAGCCGCCCAATACTAGATCATGGATGTGTGTTTCAGATACAAGGAGCGGGTGGTGGAGAAGTCTGAGCTGCTACGTGACCAGCCACAGCCACCCAATACTAGATCATGGATGTGTATTTCAGATACAAGGATCGGGTGGTGGAGAGGTCTGAGCTGCTAAGTGATCAGCTACAGCCACCCAATACTAGATCATGGATGTGTGTTTCAGATACAAGGAGTGGGTGGTGGAGAGGTCTGAGCTGCTTCGTGACCAGCTACAGCCACCCAATACTAGACCATGGATGTGTGTTTCAGATACAAGGAGCGGGTGGTAGAGAGGTCTGAGCTGCTACGTGACCTGCCACAGCCACCCAATACTTGATCATGTATGTGTGTTTCAAATACAAGGAGCGGGTGGTGGAGAGGTCTAAGCTGCAACGTGACCAGCCACAGCCACCCAATACTAGATCATGGATGTGTGTTCCAGATACAAGGAGCGGGTGGTGGATAGGTCTGAGCTGCTACGTTACCAGCTACAGCCACCCAATACTAGATCATGGATGTGTGTTTCAGATACAAGGAGCGGGTGGTGGAGATTTCTGAGGTTCTACGTGACCAGCTACAGCCACCCAATACTAGATCATGGATGTGTCTTTCAGATACAAGGAGCGGGTGGTGGAGAGGTCTGAGCTGCTACGTGACCAGCTACAGCCACCCAATACTAGATCATGGATATGTGTTTCAGATACAAGGAGCGGGTGGTGGAGAGGTCTGAGCTGCTACGTGACCAGCTACAGCCACCTAATACTGGATCATGGATGTGTGTTTCAGATACAAGGAGCGGGTGGTGGAGAGGTCGGAGCTGCTACGTGACCAGCTACAGCCACCCAATACTTGATCATGGATGTGTGTTTTAGATACAAGAAGCGGGTGGTGGAGAGGTCTGAGCTGTTACGTTACCAGCTACAGCCGCCCAATACTAGATAGATCATGGATGTGTGTTTCATATACAAGGAGCGGGTGGTTGAGAGGTCTGAGCTGCTACGTGACCAGCTACAGCCACCCAATACTAGATCATGGATGTGTGTTTCAGATACAAGGAGCGGGCGGTGGAGAAGTCTGAGCTGCTACTTGACCAGCTACAGCGACCTATTAGTAGATCATGGATGTGTGTTTCACATACAAGGAGCGGGTGGTAGAGAGGTCTGATATGCTACGTGACCAGCTACAGCCGCCCAATACTAGATCATGGATGTGTGTTTCAGATACACGGAGCGGGTGGTGGAGAGGTCTGAGCTGCTACGTGACCAGCTACAGCCGCCAAATACTAGATCATGGATGTGTGTTTCAGATACAAGTAGCGGGTCGTGGAGAGGTCTGAGGTGCTCCGTGACCAGCTACAGCCGCCCAATACTAGAACATGACGGTGTGTTTCAGATACAAGGAAAGGGTGGTGGAGAGGTCTGAGCATCTACGTGACCAGCCACAGCCACCCAATACTAGATCATGGATGTGTGTTTCAGATACAAGGAGCGGGTGGTGGAGAGGTCTGAGCTGCTACGTGACCATCTACAGCCACCCAATACTAGATCATGGATGTGTGTTTCAGATACAAGGAGCGGGTGGTGGAGAGGTCTGAGCTGCTACGTGACCAGCTACAGCCGCCCAATACTAGATCATGGATGTGTGTTTCAGATACAAGGAGCGTGTGGTGGAGATTTCTGAGGTGCTACGTGACCACCTACAGCCGCCCAATACTAGATCATGGATGTGTCTTTCAGATACAAGGAGCGGGTGGTGGAGAGTTCTGAGCTGCTACGTGACCAGCTACAGCTGCCCATTACTAGATCATGGATATGTGTTTCAGATACAAGGAGCGGGTTGTGGAGAGGTCTGAGCTGCTACGTGACGAGCTACAGCCACCCAATACTAAATCATGGATGTGTGTTTCAGATACAAGGAGCGGGTGGTGGAGAGGTCTGAGCTGCTACGTGACCAGATACAGACACCCAATACTAGATCATGGATGTGTGTTTCAGATACAAAGAGCGGCCGGTGGAGAGGTCTGAGTTGCTACGTGACCAGCTACAGCCGCCCATTACTAGATCATGGATGTGTGTTTCAGATACAAGGAGCGGGCGGTGGAGAGTTCTGAGGTGCTACGTGACTAGCCACAGCCGCCCAATACTAGATCATGGATGTGTGTTTCAGATACAAGGAGCAGGCGGTGGAGAGTTCTGAGCTGCTACATGACCAGCCACAGCCGCCCATTACTAGATCATGGATGTGTGTTTCAGATACAAGGAGCGGGCGGTGGAGAGTTCTGATCTGCTACGTGACCAGCCACAGCCGCCCATTACTAGATCATGGATGTGTGTTTTAGATACAAGGAGCGGGCGGTGGAGAGTTCTGAGCTGCTACGTGACCAGCCACAGCCGCCCATTACTAGATCATGGATGTGTGTTTCAGATACAAGGAGCGGGCGGTGGAGAGTTCTGAGCTGCTACGTGACCAGGTAAAGCCGCCAAATACTAGATCATGGATGTGTGTTTCAGATACAAGGAGCGGGTGGTGGAGAGTTCTGAGCTGCTACGTGATCAACCACAGCCACCCAATACTAGATCATGGATGTGTGTTTCAGATACAAGGAGCGGGTGGTGGAGAGGTCTGAGCTGCTACGTGACCAGCTACAGCCACCCAATACTAGATCATGCATGTGTGTTTCAGATACAAGGAGCGGGTGGTGGAGAGGTTTGAGCTGCTACTTGACCAGATACAGCCACCCAATACTAGATCATGGATGTGTGTTTCAGATACAAGGAGTGGGTGGTGGAGAGGTCTGAGCTGCTACGTGACCAGCCACAGCCACCCAATACTATATCATGGATGTGTGTTTCAGATACAAGGAGCGGGCGGTGGAGAGTTCTGAGCTGCTACGTGACCAGCCACAGCCGCCCATTACTAGATCATGGATGTGTGTTTCAGATACAAGGAACGGGCGGTGGAGAGTTCTGAGCTGCTACGTGACCAGCCACAGCCGCCCATTACTAGATCATGGATGTGTGTTTCAGATACAAGGAGCGGGCGGTGGAGAGTTCTGATCTGCTACGTGACCAGCCACAGCCGCCTATTACTAGATCATGGATGTGTGTTTTAGATACAAGGAGCGGGCGGTGGAGAGTTCTGAGCTGCTACGTGACCAGCCACAGCCGCCCATTACTAGATCATGGATGTGTGTTTCAGATACAAGGAACGGGCGGTGGAGAGTTCTGAGCTGCTACGTGACCAGCTACAGCCGCCAAATACTAGATCATGGATGTGTGTTTCAGATACAAGGAGCGGGTGGTGGAGAGTTCTGAGCTGCTACGTGACCAACCACAGCCACCCAATACTAGATCATGGATGTGTGTTTCAGATACATGGAGCGGGTGGTGGAGAGGTCTGAGCTGCTACGTGACCAGCTACAGCCACCCAATACTAGATCATGGATGTGTGTTTCAGATACAAGGAGCGGGTGGTGGAGAGGTTTGAGCTGCTACGTGACCAGATACAGCCACCCAATACTAGATCATGGATGTGTGTTTCAGATACAAGGAGCGGGTGGTGGAGAGGTCTGAGCTGCTACGTGACCAGCCACAGCCACCCAATACTAGATCATGGATGTGTGTTTCAGATACAAGGAGCGGGTGGTGGAGAGTTCTGAGCTGATACGTGACCAGCCACAGCCGCGTATTACTAGATCATGGATGTGTGTTTCAGATACAAGGAGCGGGCGGTGGAGAGGTCTGAGTTGCTTCGTGACCAGCCACAGCCACCATTGGACCGTGCTCTCTACTGGGTCAACTACGTTCTACGTCACCGAGGTGCCCCTCATCTCCGCAGCCCTGCGAAGGATCTATCGTTCGCCCAATATTACATGTTGGATTCCGTCGCAATTTTTTTCCTTGTATGCTACATCTTCGTCAAGCTATCTCGGCCCCTGTTACAAAAACTTACGATAAGAAGAAAACCCATCAAAACAATAAAAAAAGAATAAAGTTATATTTTGTTTCATATTCTTTCTCGAAAGCACACTTGAATTTTCACACAGCTCTTTGTTATTTAATATTCTTAGCCAGAGAGTGCGGCATGAATTCAGAGGTCGGACTCAGCATGGCCACGGGAGAGTTGGTTGCCTTCCGACCGATTGCGAGTGGCGGGTGGCCAGAACTACTCCTGAGGAACATCCATAAGAATATCAACATGTACTCATGGCCGATAAGGTAGTCTTTTTGATGCCTTGTTGAGGCGTTCGCTGCATTTTTCGAGGTAGAAGTCGGGGAGGATGAAGTATCTGCGGAGCTGAGGAATCTCGATTCAACCACTGAAACACCTGCGGGAGGCGGGACATGATCCGTTAGTGTTTTTAGACTCAACTTGGAAAAGCCTAACAAGCCTAGTGGTGACCACCGAAAAAAACGGAGCATAAAAAGAAGAGCCAGGTGAAATAAAACAAGGGCCTCCCCCGAAGTAATGTGACAAACTATTAGGGGGGGGGGGGGGCGTGAAAGGTGTGGGTGTACCGGGTATGTTCAGGCGAGGCCTACACAACATGCATTAAAATTATTCTCACCTCCTTCTTAAAAAAGAATTATTATTATGGACCAAGTTTCTTATAAAAAAGACCTTTTTATATACATGGTGTCTAGCTTCCACCTTTACAAACTTTTCCAGCTTATTGCGCCAACGTCAAAATAAGCAAAAATGTTCCTGTAAACATATGTCCTAAAATGCTTCGTTAACCCACTAGCCGTCATTTTGTTTTTAACACTAAATCATTTTTATTTCCGTAACAGATCATTTTATCAAGTTAATATTTGGCATGAACCTTCACTATAACAATAGGCCTACCCATTTTCAGGGAAAACATTATTTTTTTCCAATGTGTATTTTCAAAATGGCTTCCATTTTAAAAATGTTAACTCAAATATCTCAAAAAACGGTAAATTTTATAAACAAGTTACAAGAGACAAAAACGATGACAAATTAAATTATCTAAACATTACTACCAAGTTTGTAAGGGTCCGACAACAAATAACGGAGTTATTGCGGTTTTTCTCTTAAAATAACCTAAATTTGCATTAATCATAGTGCAGAATCAGTGTTTTTCTGCATGAAAACTACAATTACTCCGTTTTGTTGTTAGATTTTTACAAACTTGGTGTCACTGTTTAGATAATATAATTTAGCAACTTTTTTGTGTCTTGTAACCTTTTTTTAAAATTTATCGTTTTTGAGATGTTTGAGTTTAAAAACTTAAAATGGCCGCCATTTTGAAAATATACATCGGGAAAAAATAATATTTTTTCTAAAAATGAGAATTAGTGTAATTGAGGTACATGCCAAATATGAACTCAATACGACAACCCGTTACGGAAATAAAAACTCTTAAGTGTAAAAAACAAAATGGCGGCTAGCGGCTTAACGAAGCATTTTAGGACATATGTTTATATGACTTTTTCTGTTTGTTTTGGCATGCTTAATAACCTGTAAAAGTTTGTAAAGGTGGAAGCTGGACACCCTGTATAAAATTTATGAAATACTGTATAGTGCTCAAATAGAAACCCAATCAAGAAATAATACGGTATCTTTTGTTCCCGATTTCTCACATATGTATACATTATTGTACTATTTTGCTGAATTTACTCAAATTATCCTCAATTGAAATAAGGTTTATGTTCGTTTCAATTTAAACGTTGCAACTAACAATTTGATTGATTCTGATAGCAAGCGGGTGAAGGACTAATTTCTAGGTACATGATTTAGTTCATCGCGTTGATTCAATATATATAAATTGAAAAATATGTAACTCCAAGCCGTGTCCCAATTTTCGCAGAACCTTTGTTTGTTATTTTTAATTTAAATCACATGGTCATTAATTGTCCGTTAGAAATTTTCGTTGATTTTTTGTGTTCGCCGCATAAGTTCACCAAAAATGTTCCAGGGCAGACACGGCTTTATCTTTCAAAAGCATGTAAATGTCAGGCTGTTCCTTTAGACTAACACTTAACGGATTTTGTGTTGTCTTCTACCAAATATTGCTCAGGTTTAAGTTGTATGTTTATTGGTTTACAAACAAAACGATAAATAAAATGTCATATATTCTAATTAAAATCGAGACGCCTAATGAGTCGAGTGTTTTTAATTTAATTTTATTTTATTTTTTATCAAATAGAGTGAAAAAGAAAAATTGGTTTCTTTTTCTATTTAAAGTGTATTCCAACATTTTATACGAAATATTTTATATGGAAATATTATCATTCAAATTTAGAGCGCTGATGAGGATGAATCCAGAAACATATGCGTATGTTGCGGGGAATCCCCTTGTTGAAAAATGTAAATCCAGTTGGCCGAAGCAGATCTGAAAAACAAGTTTGGAGTCGCCGGCGCCGAATGACAAATGACCGCAGCCTTTGTGTTTATGGGTTGGAGCCCATTTAACTCGACCCAATTTCGCTGTGGCATATCCACTATCCAATACAAATCGCTGTATCGCCTGGACTTGCGCTTAGCTCTTACGGAATAATTAATTGGATGTTAATTAAGAGATTATTCCTAGAACAGTTAGAAATGGGTCATTTGCTGACGTACACAATAATCCATTATAAGTGTGTGCAGAGGGGTGCGGTATTAGTATATATGTTATATTCATAATCATTTATTTATATAATAATTTTCTATAATGAATAGTCACAATATTTATATCAAATATTGTCGCGAAAAATGCAATAAAGACATTGGGTCCATGCCTTATAATACTCGTATATTAAAATTGTATGTCTAAACGACAACTCCAACAATTAAAATTAAACAATAAAAAAAAACAATTTAATTAAAAACCTTTCTCCTTTCGGTGGCACTAAAACATAGCGAAAGAGTGTGAGATGTTTTTTTTCTTTTTTTGGGAAGGCATGGTCAAATCATATTACTTTCGAATAAATATTTTCCCTTTTGACCTACTCTTTGGATTAATGTTAGTTGGGGATTTTAAATTATTCATAATTAGAAATTTTCTCGTTCACTGCATTATTACTGTTTTTACTCTCATCCTCCAAGATTGAAAGTCACTTTTGTATGATATTAATTCTAGACGACTGTTTAGTCTAAAGTTGATTTGACTTATCGTGGCTGACAAACTGTTCAAAAACACTAATTTTAATGAGCTTTTTATGAAGCTCAACTTTTTAATGAACTTTCACTTACAATGAAAGTTTTTAAGTTAGTTAACACTTCCCCTTAAATATGTCCACTGAGGAAGTTTTGCATTATATTTCCTTGGCTTTTTTCTCCTCATAAGTCATTTTAGAAACCGTTAACTTGAAATCAATATAAAACCCCTAAATCAAAAGGTTGAGTATGTAAGAAATTATTGCATTTTAAAGTGTTCGTCACACATTTTCGATCAAACGTTTGATTCACTGCTGTTTCCTTTATCCGTTTGAGGTGTGGTTTGTGGCATTGTACTCTGCTAAGTAAGAAAGAAGTAACCAGTTAATGACTTTTTGTGCCAACATAAGCTTCCTATACAGTACGTGGCAGAAACTTATACAGGGTGATTCAGACCACCCGTCCACTATTAATAGCAGGAGAACGGTTTGAGATAAAATCATGAAATAAAGTTTTTTCCCACTAAATCGCATATGGGCTTTCCAATAAAAATATTTTCATCAATGCCAGTATACAGGGTGTTCCAAAACTGGAGATCAAGGGTTCGAATCTCAAAATTTTCTTAAATAAACATGCAGATTTTTTTACATAATTTTAAACGTATTAGTCAAAGGAGCATTTTCGTGAAAACAGAATGAATTTATCTTTTTCCGTTTCAAAATGGCGGCCATTTTTGTAAGAAAAATCAAAATTTACAGAATACCCTGTAATTCTTTTATTATTTGTCATAAATGACTCCTGATTCAATATCCTTATTTGAAATGAGCTAAGCTTTACAATGATATGTCACAAGACCACATTTATTAAAAAACTAAAAATTCCAAAATTTTATCATTTTGAAAATTTTACCTTAAACAAAACTCAAAAATTCTAAATGTAAACATATGTCATATTGTAGGCTATATCATCTTAAAGCTCTCATTGAACTGAGCAACTTTGTAATTTACACTATTACCGTATCTCTTGTGGTTTTGTAGTAATAACATAAAAATGTCATTTTCCCATATGATTTGCATGTTAATTGTTCAGGGCTTTATAGTATGGAAGTCCTCCTTTGATTGTTGCCATAACATTGAATTAACATGCAGGTTATATGGAAAAAATGTATTTTCACGTTATTACTACAAAACCTCAAGAGATACGGTAATAGTGTAAATTAGAAAGATGCTCAGTTCAATTAGAGATTTAAGATGATATACAATATGACATATAGAATTTTTGAGTTTTGTCTAGGTTAAAATTTTCAAAATGATAAAATTTTGGATTTTTTTGTTTTTTAATAAATGTGGTCTTGTGACATATTATTGTAAAGCTTAGCTCATTTCAAATAAGGATATTGAATCAGGAGTCATTTATGACAAATAATAAAAGAATTACAGGGTATTCCGTAAATGTTGATTTTTCTTACAAAAATGGCCGCCGTTTTGAAACGGAAAAAGATAAATTCATTCTGTTTTTACGAAAATGCTCCTTTGACTAATACGTTTAAAATTTTGTAAAAAAATCTGCATGTTTATTTAAGAAAAATTTTTGAGATTCGAACCCGTGACCTCCAGTTTTGGAACACCCTGTATACTGGCATTGATGAAAATATTTTTATTGGAAAGGCCCATATGCGATTTAGTGGGAAAAAACTTTATTTCATTATTTTTATCTCAAACCGTTCTCCTGCTATAAATAGTGGACGGGTGGTCTGAATCACCCTGTATACTGAAACATTGAAAAAATCATAGATAAAAAAGTATATTAAACAAATGACATTCAAACATCGGTTTTTAAAGTTTTTTATGAGATAATCTTTTATGTATTGTAACAGATAGCTTAGCTATAAACCGATTATACTGACTCAATGTTTCAGAGGTCTTAAGATGCCATAAACGATACATAAGTGATATGTTAAAGCTTTATCCTTCAACATTTACGAACATATTCTATGAGTCTATAGTATACAGTATTATATTGCCTTATACATGTTTTCAGAATTCAAATAAAAGCTGCAAAGATATTTTATGCCACCCACGTATGTTATGAATCGTCATCTATCAAAGTAAGGCCAAGAAAAGCTCGTTGTAATGTGTAAAATAGTGTTAGGATATTACTATAGTGTAAATAAATTAGTAATGAAAGTATACGCCAATTAAAATTTACTCAGCTTTACATACGATGTGTTATGTAAGTAACTTTCGGCGGATGAGCTGCAAATAAGCGACAAACCAGCCAATCACAAGTTTGCTAATCTGCTTCAACTTTAGCCCAACTACTGTCGCTCCGGTCGCCTCGACTCAGACCTTTGATGGCGCCGGAACCGCGGTGGTGTGCTCAAATTAATTATGTATACTTGTTGAGAACAGTCCTTTGCTTTAGTACCGAATGAAATCGCCAATTAGCCAACGAATCACTGTTTCATAATTGCTTATAGTGTCATGGTCTTGTATGAGTACCTAACTTTCTGGTTTTATTTACCTAAGGTTTTATGCCTACATAAAAATTAACTCAGTTTTGAATTATGTTTAGTTTGCTACCATATGTTACGGTTGTTTGAAAAATCGTTAGAAAAAAAATGCCTAGATTGAAAATTTTGTTTTACCACTTGAAATTACCTTGGGACACCCAAGGCCGGCTCTTACATAGAGGCTAACTAGGCGATCGCCTAGGGCCGTTGAGTTAAAGAGCGCCCCGAACAGTGGTAAAAAAGGAGATCCAACTTGGCACTGCCTTTTTTTCTAGGTGTCGATAAATTTTAATATATAAGATTGCAAATGCTGATTATAAATTGGTAATGCCATTTTTTTATTTTAAGAGGGGGCTAAAGAGATAGAGCGGTTATTTGTCCTGCGTAGTGAAGTGGCCATTGCGGAATCTACCTGAATACGCTTCATATTATTACACAACCATACTGAGAATGAGAGAAACAATATCCAGTATCGGTGTAAAATAATGTTGATAACGAAACTCTACTGAACTTCAGCATATGTGACACTCAAATACAGTAGATGATGGCGAGGGAGAAGATTTGGCCGCTGAAAGTAGGTCTTTCAATTAATACAAGATATTCATTGACTACGTTCATAGCCTGTGCTCCACAGCAGATTCAGGCCTGCTGATAGAGGCCTGTCAGTATTGACGGTCTTGTGGATCCAAAATTTATCGTGCAGTGCTTCACCTGATCTTTCTTTTGCGCCTTTAAGTCCGATAAAAGTGGGATGGGTTTAAAATTTAAGATAAAGACGTGGGCTATTGTTTCGCTTTTTGACTTTCTTTATATTTTTGAATCCATATTAAGTTATAATAGTCTAAAGTTGATCAATTTTTGAACAATTATAGCAATATGATACAAATATGGATTAATTAAACCAATATGGATGTAATTTTTTTATAAAAAAGCGAATCAAATAGCCCAAGTATTTATCTTTAATTTAAACCCTCCCCCACCTTTATCAAACTTAAAATAAAGGCGCAAAATGGAAGGACGTGAAGCACAGCATGAAGTTCTGAGGTTGGCTCTTTTTTCAGCCCCCTCTTAAAGGAATTTTTTACAAACTTTAACTGAAATAATTTCGGGAGTGGGGCCCCTATCGACATTTTTTAATAGGGGTGCCAGAAAACCTATACGCAGCCTAAACCGAAACCTGCGTCCAGCACCGGGACCACTGCAGACTCTTGGCAATTTTATGAATTTTGTTTGCATTTTTAAATTTTTAAACCAAGTTTTGTCAAATTCATAGTTCTAGATTGCAGTCATTTTTATATTTTTTATTACTTTAGGTTAAAATAGTTTTCACTTCCAGTTAATCCACTTTGAAGTTGAAAAAAAAAAACATGTTCCAAAACTTCATTACATATTTACTCTTCATTTTTTATATTTGCCTCCGGATTGCTTTGTAAACTGCTACAAGAGGTTACAATACCTTAATTTATCGTCGACAATCCATACGTCGCTGCAGTGGCGACCGGTTTTCGACACTCAGCAGGGTGTCATTTTCAAGCCTAAAAACGTGAAATCTTCACTCCAAGGAGGTCGTCAAATGTTTAAAAAACACATACATTGAACACGAACGAGAACACAAAACGAACGAGTCCGGACCCGCACCTCGTACTCGCCGCGCCGCGAAATTTTAATTAACTGTTGGCCATGTGTAGTGTATGTTCGTTTTGTGTTCTCGTCATACCCGACAGCCAATTATAATACAAGTATTAATATTTAGTATAATATTAATAATTTGAAATTTATTTTGTCGAAGGGTTATACCTCATTTGAAAGGTATTGGTTC
Organism: Neoaliturus tenellus; assembly: GCA_030545055.2. Lineage (NCBI taxonomy): Eukaryota > Metazoa > Arthropoda > Insecta > Hemiptera > Cicadellidae > Neoaliturus > Neoaliturus tenellus. The sequence continues at coordinate 56,276,452 of CM061535.1, read as the reverse complement.
ATTGCCCATTTTGACAAAAAAAGTTTTTGAACTTGATGTTTATATACAGAGTGATTGAAAAAGTATAAACTTAAACTTTTTACTGTTAATGTTACTGTCCGCCAACTATAAATTATAATTAGAAAAACATTTTTTGCTGAGCGGGCATTGAAAGATGCACTTAAAAATATCATTAACTATTTTCTCAACCACAAAATTTAAACTTTTAGAAAACTTGTTAAAAAAATAAAAAGGCATTAAAACGCAAAAGAATTAATTATTAAATTATTGCGGTCATTTTCCATCATCGATTAGTAAAAACAACTTGACGAAGTTTCGGGATCTGGAAATTGGTCTTGTTTTTCAAGGTGAAAGAAATACATAGAACATAACAAAGTCAGTAAAAACACACCAGGCGAACTTGGAGACCACAGCCAAACCTGAAAAAAGAAAATGCAGTCACGAAAATTAAATAAAACACGAATAAATGCACAAAGCACAAAAATGAAATTGAAAAAATACACTGCACCAATACAGCCAAGACCAAGACAGCACATGGAACCCACACACGCCAGCAATGCCGGGAACTTAATCAGTGATGGAAAATGGCCGTAATAATTTACTAAACAATAAAATAAACTCACCATCACCAACAACGAACTGTAAACAAAGAAGCTGAGAATTAGGTAGAAAAGTATGAAGAGTGTCACACCAATGGATAACTAGACCTATTTAAAAAAAAAACAAACGATTATCATCTATTAAAACTCACCAAATTGATGAAGGCCTATAGATGTCAATATTTTCTTTTTCTTGAGACCGGTTCATTCCGTGCACATCATTCTTAGCGCACATTAGTGGTTGTCAACAGTTAAAAAATTTTTACAGTTCACATTTAAAATAAATAAACAAAACACGAAACGAAGCTCATTTAACACTTAATAATCTACCTTTAACATTCCCATGTTGACTCCCGCACATGTCATTTTTTGTCTGTACTGTACAAAACCCTTAGATCTACTAACCATCCAACTATGGGTTCAAGAGTCAACTATCTCTCTCTCTCTCTCTCTCTCTCTCTCTCTCTCTCTCTCTCTCTCTCTCTCTCTCTCTCTCTCTCTCTCTCTCTCTCTCTCTCTCTCTCTCTCTCTCTCTCTCTCTCTCTCTCTCTCTCTCTCTCTCTCTCTCTCTCTCTCTCTCTCTCTCTCTCTCTCTCTCTCTCTCTCTCTCTCTCTCTCTCTCTCTCTCTCTCTCTCTCTCTCTCTCTCTCTCTCTCTTCCTCTCTCTCTCTCTCTCTCTCTCTCTCTCTCTCTCTCTCTCTCTCTCTCTCTCTCTCTCTCTCTCTCTCTCTCTCACTCTCTCTCTATCAGCTGATAATCATTACTGCTTCTCCACCTTGCTATAGAGTTTAAAAGTGACTTTGTCTGAAAACTCATCCTTCTTATTTAACATGCTATTATTTGTATCTGATGAAAAATGCTTGTAAATAAAATATTCTTCCCAGACTTTTGCTTTGAATTTGATATTGCATTTCTTGAGTACTTTTAAAGATTTAAAATCAATATTGTGATTAGGATGGGATTTTAAATGTTGAGCGACCTTTGAGGCTGGATTATTTTGATTTCGGGCTGTATGTTCTTTAAAACCTGTCCTTAAACGACCTATTTGTGTATCCGATATTTTTTATTGCATCCAACATTTTTGTCACATTCAATCAGATATACTCCTTTGTTATCAACTGATAGGCTCTTATTTATTTTGTAACCTGGTTGAATGGAGTTCTTACAAAAAATGTTGCCTATGTTTTGAGAAAATTATTTTCCTACGACTGTCCGTGAAAACAGTTGTTTACGCACTCGATACTCGTCGCAAAAAAGGTGATTGCCGTATTCATTTTACTTTGCGCACGCTAGATTTACTTTGCCCACGCTAGATTTACTTTGCGCACTCCAGTGTTTAAACATCAGAACACAAAACAATTTGCATTAGCCAGCAAGGAAACGTTGCTTAGTCAGGAATTAAGTTGGCAACACTGGATATAAACATCTGATCTATTGTTGTGGTCTTTTTCGATTGAATCAACATAAACATAACCTACAGCTACCAGGTGAGCTACAGGTGTAGGTGCGCAATGATCAACTATGGCTGTGACTTTAGTGATTTAAGTGACTTATTCCCCGACGATCTTGCTAAGACTGCTAAAACAGTGGCGTTAAATCTTCTGCATGAAAAATGTAATGAATTTTTAACTAAATGTAGGAAGTGCATAATACAGGCTATCATAAATATATATCACTATCTTGAGACAGGGACCTCACATAGTGGGTATTTTAACATGAATATTAAACGTTTATACTTATATAAGAAATATTTGGCAGTCGTAGGGAAAATTTAATATGCAACTCGTACGAAAAGTGCCTTCACTGCACTCGAGAGAAATTATTCCGCACTCGCCTGCGGCTCGTGCATAAACATTTCTCTCGAGTGCAGAAAATTGGCACTTTCCGCACTTGTTGCATAAATAACTATTATGTAGCCAAATGGGACAAACTTTTTTCCCCTCCCCTGGTCGCATGTGGAAACATCTTCTTAAACCTACTTTTCCTGATTAAATTGTGTATTATGCTGGTCTGATACCCGTTATTCAGCACTGAATCAGCACTGACTCATCAATTTGGTGAGTTTTAATAGATAAATACAGGTGTCAAGGCTCAGCTACACTGTTGAAACGATTTTCAATCAATTCCTAATTAAATATTTTCAATAAAAAATCATTCTTTGTTAATTTAATGTTCTCAATGTTTTAGTCAATTTCTTATTTAAAATCTTCACTTAAAAAATCAATTTTCAACCAATTTTTGTATTTAATTTATTTTTATATAGTTCTTTTAATTAAAAAAATCTGTCAACTTGAAATAAATTTTACTTATTAGAATTAAAACAAGCACACAAATTTAAATAATAACATATATTATTGCTTTACGCCAGATGGAAGCGGAGGAAATTTTTTTTTATGTTTGACGGTAAACACAGTACGTTGTATAAGTCACAGCCGCGGGCGTGAGTTCCAACTCGTGCTTCCCCAGCCCGACGCGGCGATCGGTAGCCTTCAAGCTTCAACGCTGCAGACTGAGCTTTTAGGACCATATTAGTGCAGTTTAATATCAGGTTTGGCAGACAGTTTGTGTCAGTTATCTGATAAGGTGTATTTATCCTGTAACAATTGATTGGATTGAAGGCAGCATAAAAGTATAGGCTACTTAAAGCAAGAAACCAGTAAGTAGATAGTGTCTAGGTCTTAAAGCAGGATAAGTACAGTAAATTAAGTAATTCATATTGTATTTTAAACAAACAAATTTAATAATCAATAGCAAAATATATCAATTACCTGTTGATGAAATAAATAAAACTTTCTTATTATTTAAGAGCTACTTCTTCAAACGTAGATCAACAATAGCCGTAGATCTCGATCAATAGCCGTACCCCATATAACTGCCGATTGCTTTAAAAGCCATGTCACTTCAAAACCTTTATGTCAAAGAATTTTTATATATAATTATATTAAAACAAAACTTAACAAGGAACTATTATGTAAGCGCAAAATATAGACATCGATCCCTGTGTTGTTTCCATAATATACATTCCCTTTTAGGGAAAATGGCTGTAAAGGTTGATTACAAACTTTACCCCCTTGTTAAAAAAAAGTAATCATTGCTACTAAAATCATTGCAAGCGATATGATTATTTGTTAACATATTTAAAAATGAAAATTATTTAAATCAAATATGTTAAACTCCTGCAGTTAAATTAAAATAAATACTTTAATATTGCATTGCATACTTTTAATTTAGTAAAATATGTAATTATTAAAATTCGCTTCATAGTCTCTTTTATACACTTATCGATAAAACTACCAGTTTTTAAACAGTGTTAGTTGTATCTGATAGCTTCAGTTGCTTTGCAGCCTAGCGGAGAGCGCTGACTCGCGTAGTTCAACCAGCGACAGCTAGGCGCATATTGTCGCTATCCCAATTCCAGTCACCGCCACTAGTCCTGTAAATATGTGTTTTAAAAATTACATCTCAGATGTTTTTGCAAGTGAACTCGGAAAATAGTAGTCATTTCTTTATCAAATTTTTAAAATTATCATTTTATTTTGTATATTTCAGTTGAACATAAAATAATATTGAAAAATTGAAATAAGTTCTCGTCTGTTTTATTACAAATTATGTAGCACATATTATTAGGAATTCAATGTACGCGGTTAGGGGAACGAAAGTCTTCATCTGGAGCCACTTTTTGGAGGGCCTTACTTCAGTAAGGCCCCAAATGACATCTTACTTTATAGGTTATAAGGTAAACCGACCACAATTTGCCGGTGGCACCGACCGCCAAAATCTTTGGTCGCAGCAATGGTAACCTAAAAACAGTTGTCTGTATTGTCATATATTTAGGAATTGCACTTTAATTAACTTACTGATTATCTGTTTTTAGAATTATATCCTTAAAATACTATAAACATATATTTTCAATGGTTAAAAATTTAATAAATTAAAACGGTGTCAAATTTAAGATAAATTTGAAAATAAGAAAAATTTAAGAAAAATGCTAGTAGTATTTGTATATTTTAAAAGGTTTGAACGTTATCTTTTGTTTAAACTTCGGGGACACCTGTATTAAAAACAAATAACACGATTCATAAAGCCAGTCAGACTTTGGTAATATAGGTTTTCCAAACGCCGTTTGGAAATTGAACGATGTTTGGCTGTTAATTTAGTGCTTTTTCTTAACGTCGTAACTTAACAATATATTGTTAATTAATGTATATTGTGGATAATGCCTTTATTTGTTTTTACCACGATAGCTATAACATTTATAAACATAATACAGTAATCACATCACTGTTGGCCGTGAGTGTAGCGTCGCGGTCGCGGCGTCAGTGCCAGCCAGTTAGGTGCAACACGTAACACACACTGCTTCGCACCAAACGAAAGAGGCCTACTTTAAGCACAACTTCCCATTGTAAATAATTGTTTTAAATAATAATTTGACATACAACATATGTTAAACAATACTCACTGTTATAAAATAGAGTTTAAAATTGATGTTAATTTAATATTTTTGGTTCGTATTTTGTATATTTTAATGTTATACACGATTGACTTAGTATGTTATTATTTAAAATCCCCTAAACCGATTTTAGTAAATTTTAGTGATTTGAAAGCGTCATTCAAAGGAAATTTAAGATATACATTATATGGTTTTAAATGTTTTAAAATAAATAAAAAATTACGATGTAAAAATATAGTAAATGTTTGTATTTTAGGAAAGAAATTTAAGAAAAACTCAAAAAGTTTTTAACGGAAATAAAATTATTTGACCTATCAATTACGTTCATATTCTATTTAGAAAGATTTTTTCGCCAATAGGAAGCAGGTAATTTGGCAGTAGGAAAGATTTCAAAATTGACTACATTTTGCAGGGCACCTTTTAAAAAGTCACTGTAATTAAACTAAAACTTGTTATACATAAGTGGTTATACTAAAACATTTTTATACAAAAATATCATAAAATTATCTTTACTGTAACAATTCCTATGTATCAGCTGAAAAATATCAAGAATTTGCACTCATTAAAATTATATTTTAGTTTATTTTATGGTATCTAGTTATAGGATTTATCGATATACAAGTATAATTACTTTGTAGCAAATTTTATTGGGAACAATTAATTAATGTCCAGTAAAGTTAGTTGCTAAATAGCAAAGTTACCTAGTTATTTCATTCAAAGCACCAAAAAACAAGGAATGTTTCCCTTTTCACCCTTTCTTTAACCCTTAACTCTTGAAGATCCCACATTCACTCGGGTGAATATGTTTTTTTTTTTCGGACCCTATTCTGAAGTAATTAAAACAGGTTTTAAGATTACCCCTCTCAACATCCATGTCGACTCCTAATTCGACTCAACTATTTTCTCAACTGATGAATACTGTGCTCCCATGTGGTTAAACAGTGTGACTGTCAGAGAGATTAAAGTCCAGATAAACAGGACCATGAGAGCCATTTGTGTACACTCATGGAAACCCCTCTACCTTGATTCCCGGTGCCGTGTAATATCGCTTATCATGATATAAGACGAAGGGATGCACTGATTAGGGAATAATATAGCCTACTAAGATCTTGTCTGCTTCGCAGCTACCCATCCATGATTATCTACCCCAGGTGACGGCTTGAGGTCCCGTAAACCACTGCGGTCATCCTCCCAGTTGGTAGACACAACCAAAGTTCGAACAACATTTTGAAAGATGAACCAACCGTATCTGTAGTGGCATGGACCTTCCTCGGAAGCAGTCAGATTTGCTCCATCATCTGTGCACTGGTGTGGGCAGGTGTAATTATTTGAAACACAAATGGGGAATGACACAAGACCAGTCATGCAGCTGTGCAGTGGAGTATCAAACAATGGATCACATAGTCGCAGAGCGACCACGGAGTGCTTTCCCCGAAGGGTTGATTGGTCTGCATAGCGCAAAGTGAAATTGGGCTTCAATGGAGAGGCACCCTGGATTTAGTTCTATAACAAGAGATCCCCCATTTTCTCATATAGCATTAGAAACTGATCAAATTCTTAAAATGTTACTAATTTTTTGTTAATCAAATTGTTATTTTCGTTTAGTAAGAGGACTATTCATTCTATTCCTTTTTATCAAAATACACTATCAGGCATGCTATTCACACTTTTCTTTTCATCCAGATATGTTGTTTTTCTAACAATCTTTACGATCAAGAACAATATTTGTTTTTGGTGGTCTAATTATGCTATTTTTGTCTTGCAAAGGAAATTTATTTAATCACATCCATGAGTACACAGTGTATAAAAATGTTATTTGCACTTCACCCCTATCCATATATATATATATATATATATATATATATATATATATATATATATATATATATATATATATATATATGGATAGGGGTGAAGTGCAAATATATATATATATATATATATATATATATATATATATATATATATTTAAACATATTTAACATAAAAAATTCATTGATGTTTAAAGCTGACGCTACAAACCAATTTATTAGTTTTTAGCCAATAAAATGGTTTACTTTAAACAGTTGTGCTCCCTAGGCTTAAGGCCCGCAGTGGGTCGTATTGCCGGAAGTCTGAAGGGCACGGTAAGCCTGTTAGGGTAATCCAGTTACGGACGGCCGGGCCGCTAGGACCACACGTTCTGGCTGCCAGTCACCAAGACACCGCGTATTGTGCTAGGTATTGCATACATTTATTCTCTATTTATTGTTATTAGTTTAGTATCCACTGATTCTAGTATCCATTTCGCCTTTAGGTTTGTAGTTATTGGCCTCTAGAGGAGTGAGTTTGATTCCCCTTCCATCGACTCGACATTACTATCAAAGATATAAAACACTAACATTTAAAGCACGGAATTAATTGTAAACACAAATTTAAAACCTCGCCCGATTTAATTTATTGGCACAAATAGGACTCGGACAAGTATTTGACGATTTATTTGTCATTGAATAGCACTTTTTACAATAGATTTTGTCAATATGACACAAGAAGCAAAATGTACAAATACCAAAACAGACAGAAGAACTAAACCTAAATAGTGGCAAATCAAAAAGAAAATTTAGTATATTTAATATGAACCAGTGGTTAAATTTTCCTTGACATACTTGTTCCATTGAGACGGTGAAAGGCCAGAACTTACGACTATTACGTCAATATTTCATGACCTAAAATTTTTGTGGGTTACCAGCTAATTGTTACCAACTTTATATTCTCATGTAAAAATGGCGATGCCGTTTATGGTCAAATAATAAAATGAAATAAAATTGTTATTTGAATGCCACACGTTCTCAATAAAAAATCTAATGTGTTTCGTTTCCTGATATGCGTATCGATCAAGTGTTTTGTGGCATACTCTTCCTGTAGTTTAATTTTGAATTCCTCCGTTTATATAGACTAAATATCTGGAAACTGTTGCACAATGTAGTAGCAGAGTCCTACCATACTGTCTCGGTTCCACGCACTTAGTCGAAGCCAACATATTTAAACATTTTGCTCATGTTACAATTTATTTTGGATTCAATTTCAAACAGGCATGTTTGAATGAATAATAAAAAATACAATTCAGTTTGCTCTATATTCCCCAAACCTATTTACCAATAAATTTGGTTTATAAATCTTTGACTCTATTAAAATTGTTTACCACTCCGGCAAATGATACAGGTAGACTCAATAAATAATCTGAGATTATTTTATAACAGATATTTCTGGGTTATGCCCAGCCGGAGTTATTTTATTTGATCTTTTAAGAGGTTGGCGGCTTATTTTTGTCTTTTGCCCCGTACATGGGATGCAGATGAGAGTAGTAAGTATTGGTCAAATTGAGATGGTTTACCATGGCGCAACGTCATTATTTTTCTCCTCTTCGTTATACGTCACAGTGTTTTAATAGTTACTTTGACTTTTAATCTAGGTCGTTCCACTAACAATATGTTAATTATTTGCAAAGACGAATTTCGTCACCTGCCTTGTCACCACATGTGAATTTCATTGTATAAATGAAAGGAGGCACGGACACCAAAAAATGTTTTTTTGACATTTTGTTAAATAATTTTGCGTTCGATCCTAAACAGTTTACACTAAACTCATGTTTATTGGGGCATGTCTGTATAAAAATAACAAATAAATAAAAGCTTGCGCCTCGTTACTCATAACAAAATCCATTAAATTTGTATGCAATACTCCTCATTCATATGCGTTTTAATACATTGTATTGCACTCTAAGTAACTTTTGTACATATATATAGTGTCACGGTTACCAAGTATTTTCCTTGAACCTCATTTGTATCTGATGTTTATGTTTGTTATTTTTTATTGTTTACCTAAGCTTTTGGGATTCAACATCATTTTATAAAATGAACTAAAGGCCCTTTTCCAACAACAATCCTCTATCATTTTGTTACATCAATTGTTAATTTTATATTACATTTTAAGTTTACAATTTTGCACTTAAATTAAAATGGCTAACTACTCGGATATCGGTGGAGAAAAGTAAACAATATTTACCCAAATTAATTGGCTTATGTCATAGGTCTACTAAATATAGAGTTAATTGTAATCAACTGGAGCATAATATTTTATCCGTGGTCAACCTATGTATATTTCAATGTCTTTATGGTATATGTAGAACAATAAACTAGATTATTTCACTGGACCTAGTGCAGTATCTAAACATAACACAATGTTTAGTATAAAACTGATGACACCGAGGTCTAGAACAAATTAAATATCTATCAATTGTGATTTTTGAAAGTTTGAATTCTGTATCTCAAATAATTCTTAAAACAGATGAATTGAGTGAGGTGGGGACAAACAAAAACACAGACATGTTTAATGTGTATTTGGAAAAGGTTCTCCTAAATTTTACATGAACTAGTTCAATCGAACCAGAGTGTAACATTGAGTTTTTTTCTTCTACGAACAACGTTAACTTTATAAAAGCATTTATTTTATTTTATTGTCAGAAGATTTTGTCCTTAAAGATGGTTTTAAGCTGAACGTATTTTTTCTCTTGGTATGTTTATTTTTTACCTCTTTTGTCTGTTTTTATACGTATCTTATGTCATAGGTCTACTAAATATAAAGTTAATTGTAATCAATTGGAGCATAATATTTTATCCGTGGTCAACCTATGTATATTTCAATGTCTTTATGGTACATATAAAACAATAAACTTGATAATTCCAATGAAACTAGTGCAGTATATAACCATAACACAAAGTTTAGTATAAAACTGATGATACCGCGAGGTCTAGAGACAATTAAATATCTACGTAAAAACTTTGCTCAATAATTACAAAAATGGATCAGTTTAAACCAAAACAGAATGAACCCTATACAGTGTAAATTTGTGGTAAAATGTAGCTAAGGTCATGTGCTAAGGTAGCTCTACAATCCTCAGGGGACCCCAACACATTTGACTTTAAACTTAAAAATAAACCCATAATCCGATATTCGATAATAAGAAAAGTTTTCATTGTTCTAGTGGTGAAAACAAAAGTTTTCATTGTTCTAGGGGTGAACAGAAAAGTTGTTTACGATGTTAACATTGCTGTAATGGAGGGGATAATTCACGATCGATTGTTATGAAGACTATTGAATTAATTTATGTAACGTCTCATGTGTCTTAACCTCGTCCCGGTTGATTCCAGGAACAATATGACGATGTCCCAAGTAAAGCAAAGAGCGAGTGATACAATTTGGTAAGTTGTGTAATGCGAGTTACATTCGAATGTTACCGAGCTTCGCTTCAACTCGAGTTGGTGCTATCGCAGCCGCCGCCGCAGACGGCCGCATCGCATACGACCCCGGGTGAGTCTTCCTTGGTACCCCGCGGCCATCTTGTAAATAATAGGCCTACAGTAGAGCCCCGCTTATCCGAACCAATCGGAACCGGACCCTGTTCGGTTTGGTGAATTTTCGGAATAGGTCGAACTCATAAATAATGTAAAATATTCAATTGTTTACTAATGCAGTTTGCTCGAACAGATTATACGATATTGGGGGCCTAATTTTTCAATCGAGTGATTAGTGAGTTGGTAAGTTTGCTTATTCACAAAAAAATCATCCACCCTTGTAGGTATATGAGAATGAATGTAATTTTAAGGTCTTTTGAAACTTGCGCGACCAGTCATTAAAATTTGTTATCACTTTTCAAGGGATATTTCATTCACCATTGTCGCATATATGTATAAATACCCCGTCGCAGCAGACCTGCGTACTCAGTGAATTTCCAAATTAGTAATATTAATTTTGACCACATAAAACTGTAAACCAAATATCATCACATGCTCATAAATAGGGAAATAAATGGCCTATTCTCCTTTAATATAAGGAGAGTATGCAGGTATGCTGCCATGGGAAACACTAAAAGTAGGTTTATAGAATTAAAAAAAAAAATTATTCCGACCATATGAAGCCATGTAATAAGTTTCATCAATATCTGTTCATTGCTAAAGGAGTTTGCCTACTCTCTATATGATTAACATGGGAAACGAGTATGCAGGTTTGCTGCCATAATAAGCACAACAAGATTTTGTGATTTTGAAATGATTTTGCGTATACCAAGATTTTTTACCATAAATGGATGAATCTCAACCAAATGAAGATGAATACCAAGTTTTGTCCAAAAATATTGCTTAACAAGTGAAATATTAACACATCCTAATTCTCTATAAGATTAACATTGGAGCCCCAAAATACAATGTACTATCTTTAGACCTTTTAATATCTCGGTAACCAATGGAGATAGAGCAAAACTTCAAGATTCTAAATTGTGTGTTTTTTTAGCTAAATCCAATGGTTAAAATAAAAATTTAAAATTTTTAAAATTGACATATGAAAAATGCAAAAACCCCATTTTTGGGGTACAAACCCCCCTAAACTACCCCTTCCGGTAGGTCGATATGTCTGGTTTATGAACTCATCCGAATAATCGTAGGATTACACATCTCTACCAAATTTGGTATCAATCGGACTATTATTTTTGGTCTCTGGGCAGCTAGAAATGAAAAAGTAACATGGTCCCGGGCCATGAGACCTACGGTAATAGCTTATCCCTTATGGGAAATTCGCTAAAATGTATTTCGTGCAGAAAATCTCACCAAATTAACCGTTTCACTCGCCTAACAAATAGGTGGTGAGTGGTTTTGGTGATATAATCTCACGTGAGTTTGAAAATTTTCTTTATCTTGATCTCAACAGGAAATTCAATTTATCAAAACAACTTTCATTATTTTCAAATCGTATAGATTATATTTACTTTAGTTCATTAGCCTAAAATGCATGTCGATACTTACAATTGTTTAATAAAACATTTAAAATATAACAAGGTTGTAATTATGTTCGAAATATAAAAATACAATTATATAGAATCTTTACATTACTAAAACTGGCAATATTTTATGATGTTATTGTTTTGACAGAACCGGATGCTAACACAACTTCAATTTTACCATCTAGAGCCAGTCGGCAAGATGTAATCTTGTGAGATGTGCACTACTCACTACTCAATTGATTGAAAAAAAATTGCCCCATAAGAACTCAATGATAATTGGATTGCAGAAAGCGTTCACTAGCGATGGAACTACTTTAAATAGCTGACTACTTTAAATATTGATGGAACTTGGTAATTTAGTTTGTCAAAACGGTAAAACTAAGGAAAAGCTGTTGTAATAGTGTTTGAATCATGTCTAATGATAGTAAATCACAATCAGGATTGTCCCCGTTTTTAAGTAAAGAAAAATTGGTTTTTCAGACGAAATTTGTTCTCTTTGGGAGGATTTTTGGAATAGCAGAGTTCGGAATCGCGGGGGTCTACTGAATAGATTTTTTAAAATTTAATTTTAATTTTACTTATTTGGCGTAGACCCTTTTTAGCACAGTTTCCTCTGTGTTTATTAAGATAGTATAGTCATGATCGAAATTAAATGAAATTATCTTTCAAGATTCTTTCTTAATTCCCACAAAATTTAACGAAGAGTTTCAAAATGAACACCAGAAAACATTTTCATTCATGGTAAATAACAGCAATAAGTGTCTTAAGATTTTGTTATAATTTATTTAAAAAGGTTGGTTTACTTTTTTATCAGATTGAACCTACATGGGTTCATAAGCTTTTGCGTATGATGCCAGAGTTTATCTAGGTTATAAATTAAAATTAGTCTCTTAAGGTAACGGAAAAATAGTATTTTAGCACGCTTAAGACCTTGATATGTTTTGTTTTAAAATTCCCAGGAGTAAAAAATATAAAAACTTCATGCATCCAATATGAAGATATACAACTTTTTTTATTACATACTTAATAAAACTGCTTAAAGTTCATTCTTCGATCGAAAAAATAACCATTACATAATTTATAATCCTCTTGCTTTTTAAACTGTCGGTTAGCATGTGTTTTAAAATAGCATTTTCACGCGGAGGTGGGTCAAGAAATAATGAAATTGGTAGATTAAGTTTGCATTTTAAGTACCGCAGGTTAAATGTTACAGCTGACCTATTTTATATATTAGAGTGTTTGATTTTCTACATCTCGAGGTACATTTTTACAGAGCACCTCGATTGTTGAATGACTAAGGTTTTTTAATAGGCCCTAATTAGCAAAGGAAACACTAATAGAGATTTCAACAATTTTTCTTACAATAGTCATCGTAAATTTAACTTTTTATAACAATTTGTCTCTCTTTATATTTATTCACTCGCCATATTAATTTAACCTCTTTAAATTATTTCAGGTTGTTTAACGTTCGTGAAACTATACAATAAGTTATAAACAATATTTTATTCTTTGGTTAAGATATTAGACCACTGATATAGTTTTAGATAAAAAAATATTTCCATTGTTTAATTTTCTTTATCATTTCTGCACGGAATTTCTTGCTTATTAATTTATCTATGTATAAGGTAGCATGAGTTTGGGACATGTACTTAATCTAAATACAATTTAATATTTATATAAAATTTAAAGCCCTAATTATTGAAATACAACGCCTGGCCTAAATGGACGGTTGGATTGAAATGAGGGATGATCTAACTTGCATTAAATTCATTGCACTAAACATATTTCATTCGTCCATACGAGGTTTGCAGCAATAAGACCTTTGTAGTAGTTTATGCAGCGATTGTATAATGAAGGCCACGAGCGAGGTTCTAAACATCTCGCGAGTAAATATCTACGTCCAACTTAAATTTAGTAAAGCATTGTAAAAATAAATCAATAAACATGACGACCATATATAGGCTATGCGGTCACCCACCAAAAACGTAGCCACATCCGATGACGCTTGATCTAACCGACGTCATCAACCAGATTACATCACACTCTTTTGAGGTTAGGCACATAAACGAACTAAAACATAAATCGTAATGGAACAATCCATTGATCTTCGAATTTCCTAACTTCTACTGTAACACTACTTTCGTCAAATTCCAAGTTCTCATTTGTGTAAAGCCAGTATCATACAGGGGCTCTTGTATCACAATGAACTCATTATGCAACGGGTTTTTATTTTGTTTAAAAATCTACCTAAGTATTCATAATGGTACTTGTAATCTCCATAGATAGGCTATAACATCTTTTATTTTGTATTATTGCAACGGTGGTAGATAAAGCCAATCTGTTATATTCCAAGGACTATATTTATTTTAACCCCACGTCCTAAGAATCCCATCGTATAAAAATTCCAATTAACTATCATAAATATTTTAAGTATTGATTATTTTGACACAAACTAGTGTACTGTATTTTAGTTTTATCAAAGGATTTCAATGCACTCCTGTAACTCCTGATACTTTACACTCCATTGGAAGCTGATGGCTTTAAAGAATTATATTCTACTATTTGCCGTCTCTTATTTGATGTAAATATCAACCTATATTTACATCTAAGTTTTTCAACTGGCCCCACCGGGGTCTGCATCAATTGTGGTTGACACTACATCACAAAGTATCGCAATTTAAAGAAAGGTCCAAAACGGATTTAAAAGGTCCATTCTGGTTTATAAGGACCTTATAGATCATTCTGTGTAAAAACACAGATGGTTGACATGAACAACTCATCCGGTATGTACAAAATACAAAATGGTCGCTAGACAGACAGTGGAAAATACGTTTTGTGTAGGGTTTTAAAATCAATAAAAAATTTGCATTACATTGGTACAAATACTATTTGATAGAAATACCATATATTTTACACGCTCACTCTCTGGTTGGCTCTGGAGACGATGACTGAAATCGATCGCAATTATTATATACTAATATAATAATACTACTTTATATATTTAATAATACTAATATAATAATATTTACTTTGTCAAAAATAAAAAGATTGATTCTGAAAGGGTGCTCTTGTTAAATATGTTTGTTATACTTATTATATACTAGTACATGTGTTGTTTGAAATCGAGCAATTTATTTTGATACAATACGAATGTTACTTTTATCTCTAAATCATTGACGTCCGACCAATCCAATATTTTGAATATCTGCAATCACCAAAACTACACGTATTTACAGCTGATTATTAACAGATGTTTAAATGCTTTATTCAATCCCAATGTTATTTAAATGGGAAATTTTGAGATTTCAATGGTGGATAACACCTTTATTTTCCGTCTGATTCTCATAATTTTTTGGCGGAAACAGCTACAGACCAAGCCCTATCCAACGACACCAAAAACTTGAAAATCGGGAGAAAATTGTAGGAGGAGTTCTCAAGACAAAAAAAACCCTTAGCGTATTAAATAAGTATAGATACTTATGTTTTATATATAATAGCATTAATTTTATAGCATTGACGAATGTAATAGTCAATGGTTTGACTCAATTCTGTATTGGCTTACCACTCATTAAGAATAATCTAGTAATATTTTAAGGTTAGTTTATTATACTTTCTATTTTAATCCTTTCTAAATTAAAGAAAATTGTAATAACACACAAACTTTAATGAATGGTTCATTCAAACATACAAGTTAAACAAGTAACTTAGAAGTTTATTTTCCTGCGGTTGTTATTCTTTTCCGTTTATGAGTCCTGAACAGACGTTTTGGCCATGCACTTTTCAGACGACGACAAAATGCAAACGCCGGCTACGCCCTTGCGGACTAATAACAGGACGAAAAACCTCTGTTTCGCATGCAGTATGATGAAATATTATTTTTAACATCACAGACAGACAGAAAAATAAGCCAAATATAGGACCATATGTTATAATTTATTAAATCCCATATATACACTACATATGTGTAGTGTGTAAATATATAGATGGATGAATAGTTTAACCCATTACAAATGTAAACTACTTTTGAACGAGGTTTTTTGACATGATCCTCCTAAGATAGGGAAAGGTTAGGAGTTAGATTTACGCATGGTTTCAGTCGTAAATCATATTGAAGGTCTCCATTTGTTGAAAAAATGTTACAAATCCCATTATAAAAAAATCCTATGATTGAAAATGACAGATTTGAATCTTAACGTTGCAACCACAATCTTACGAAATTTTAAATGTTGATAAAATATCACATAGCATAATTAAGATTTTGGGTTTAGGGTTGAGAAACTATAGGAGAAATTTGAAATAAAACTATTTCTATAGGAAAATGGATAATTTTAGAATTCCGTATACTTTGTGCTATAAGGCCTACAGTTCCAATTTTTTATTTGAAAAATTTCTCCATAAAGGCCTCAGTAAATTCAGTAACTTAACATACATAATTTCAGTCCTAGTGTCCCTACCCTTTTGTGTTCTGGTCAATTTGCTATACTCGACCATAAAAGGTTCAATAATTATCAAATTATTCAATTTTAAATAAATTAAAAATGTAACTGTAACAATCTGAACTGAAACGACTGAGGGAGGTTTACTGCACTGACACAATAATTCCTCTAGGAAAAAATTATTGTCACGATTATTTATTTTAACATTTTAGAAAGTTGAGTGAAAATAGGTCTAGTTGTTTAATTTTTTAAATGTTGATCTAAATAAGTAAATTGGATTATATTAAACTCAGTACAGAGGTACTTCAAAAGAAGGACAATAGACATAAGGTACAATAACAACAACCTTACAATAAATTACGTAAGGTGGCAAATATTATGTTTATGTTTATTTTAGGGATAATTATTTAAAACCCAACGATGTAAAAGCTAACAACAATAACATTAGGTACATAAGTACAACAACTTGTGCGTTATTTTCGTGGTGGGGGGGGATTTTTGGGGGAGATTCGCCCTATGGCCATTGGGGGATATATATATATATATATATATATATATATATCACTTTAAATATATATATATTTCTAAAGTGGCCCTGGAAAGGGCCGTTGGATTTGGTCTGGCAGCTGGCATAGCTGAGAGATCACTTGCGTAATAGTTCAGCTGCCAAAAATTGTTGTTCGTTTAGCCCCACCCGGGGAGTACTTGCAACTTTCATGGAATGAACCATCTTTAACCCAACTTTAGTGGCACCCCTGATCGAAATGGTTCTTTTTCGAATGCTTATTATTAAAATTTGTTAAAATTTATACACATTTAAATCCCTTCTACACTTTTAAATAGTTTTTTCGTTCTTTTTCGAATGCTTATTATTAAAATTTGTTAAAATTTATACACATTTAAATCCCTTCTACACTTTTAAATAAACTAGATACGGTGTTTTGGGATTCTATTTGTTATGGAACTTATTACACAAATTTAGTCTTGTTCAATATTTAAGAAAACTACTAGTATATGGAAAATTCTAATATATGGCGCCCGTCTTTGTTAATGCGGTTGGGGATACATGAACTTGTGTATGCACCAATCTGAAAAAATCCATTATCTGTTTCATAATAAATTTTAAACTATGATAAAATTTATCGGTATTATACAGTACCGGTAATACGACTCCCCTTTCATGTAGCATAAAAATTTATAACAGTGCAGTTTTAGTCTTTTTCTTTTTTTAGTTTGGGAGCAGCCCTAAAGTACCTGTACTTTTTCACTTCAAAAGTGTTTGAAATCAATGGGTATACTTATCTATGAAATTTTCTATAACTATGTATAAAGAAAATCAGCATACACTAAAATGAAAAACGAAAAATTAAGGACTACAAAATAGTTTTCTTGTTAACCAATTTTTCAAATAACCATAAAATTACTAATCAACGAATATCCTGCAGTAAGTCCTTGCCTCCACCCAAACAATATACAGGGTGTTAGTGAACTCTCATAAAAAAATGTAGATTTGTTTCTTGGGTCAAGACAAACAAAAAACATCAGACAAGGATGGGTCTGAAATCCTTCGTTAACCCACAAGCCGCCATTTGGTTTTTCACATAATTATTTTCATTTACGTAATGAATGGTTGTATTCAGTTCATATTTATAATGGAGCTTTAGCATACTAATGTACATTTTTAGGATAAAGTTTATATGTATTTTTTGAAAGGCGGCCATTTAAAATTTTTAAACTTAAATGTCTCAAAACTGGTAAATTTTATCAAACCTTTACATGTACAAAACTATGCAAAAGTCAATCTAACCAATGGTACCGAGTTTGTAAGGATTTGACAACTAATAACCGAGTTATTGAGAGGTTTGCCATAAAATTATTGATTTTGCATAAGAATCACAATAACTCCGTTATTTGTTGCCAGATCCTTACAAACTTGGTACCATTTTTTAGATGATTAAATTCTGCATCTTTTTGTCTTTTGTAAAATTTTGATAAAATTTATCGGTTTTAAGCTGTTTGAGATTAAAAATTTCAAATGGCCGCGATTTTTGAAAATATAAATCGAAAAAATTAATTTTTTTCCCCTGAAAATGTATGTTGGTATGCTAAAACTTCAAACCCAATATTAAATTAATACAACCATCCGTTACGTAAATAAAATCATTATATGAAAACAAAAGGACGGCCGCGGCTTATCGAAAGTTTTTAGACCTATCTTCCGATTTTCCTCTTTTTTTCGTTACCCAAGGAACAAATCTACAATTTTTTTGAGAGATTTCACTAAAACCCTGTATAATTAAAAATTAATATTGTTTAAACAAGTTGTTAAAACACATGAAACGGAGTGGCACAGCTCGCCTCGAACGCAGCCTTGTTGACATGTATGTGTCTAACTTTATATTGCCAAACTTTCTTCCAATCTTCTTAATGGCTTAACTTGCTAAGTTCTTCCATCCACTTTATCATTCCATTAAAAGGCTATTTACCGTAAAATACCGAAAACACTTTCATCTGCCTGGCTATCTTCATAATAAGGTTTCTTTTTTAGAGATGATTAAAGAAGAAAAACCCGTGTTCATTTTTTAACAAAAAGAATTAGACACTATTTTTATAATTATGCGTTGTACCAAGCATAATATATAAAGTGGAAGCGGCCGTAGCTCAGTGGTAGGGCTCTGGGTTATCACCTACTGTATCTGGCCTGTGTTAAAATCCCGGCTCGGACATAAATAATAGATTGTCCGGAAGCTACCGTCGTTCGTGAGTCATGATAAGTGGTTGATCTATCTGTGTAGAACACCAAAAAATTGAATGCCTCTCAGGCGAGGAGAACTCAGTTAATTGCTGTCAGTTAATTGCTGATATTTCTCCACTAAAATCCATACAATTATTATTATAAATAAATTAATAAATAATTCAATATTCATAACTCAATAGGTTAGGACCTAAATGCCAATTATTTAGGTATACAGTATAACCAAATAATACATCTTAAAGTCATTTATCCATTACACAAGGTATTTTCATATCTTTACTGGAAATCGGTCAGTATAACTTTTGCTAAAACACCCCAGGAAAATCTTAAATGTGTCAAAATTTAAAAATATATATGCAATTTATGCAATTTTAATATTTTTGTTATCAAATCAAATATCTTTATTGTCATAAGACTATAAATCATAGCATTGACAACAAGTCACAATACAGAATAAAATAAAAAATAATAACATTCTAAAGTGATCGACAGAGATGAGACAACAGCATAAACATATTCATAAACTAAAAAGAAAAATCATCATTCAAGAAGTCTCGCACACTGTAGTATTCTTTTTTTAAAAGAAACTGTTTCAGGTTGATTTTAAATTTAAATGCATCTGAAACATGTTTTAGGTTGAGAGGTAATTTATTGTAAAGTGTAATTGAGGAGTAATAGGTTTGATTTTCAAAAATGGTTGTTCTATGGCGAGGAATGGTTATGGAAGATTGGTTACGGAAACTATAGCAAGAAATTTGATCTTTAAAGTGAAATTTGTCTTTGTTGTTTGCCAAAAAAGTTAGACAGTTCAAAATATACAAAACAGGAAAAGTTAAGAGATTATTTTCAGAAAAAACGCCTCTACATGATTGGGACTTCTGAAAACCAAAGATCAACCTAAGTGCCTTCTTTTGTAGGCGGAAAATCTGTTTGTGCCTCTCTGTCTCAGCACCCCAAATGGCAACACCATAAGTCATATGAGGAAGGATCACACCATGATAAACTGACATGAGAACTTTTATGCTGGCGAAATAGGCGAGATGACGAAGAACAAAAATACCACTACTTAATTTCCTGCACACTTTGTCAATGTGGGATGAAAATTTAAGGTCCGAATCCAAAACCAGTCCCAAGAAGTTAGATTGCTGGCAAGAATCAATCTCATTGTCCCCAATCATCATAACTGACTTGGAAAACAACCCATTTGGGAGTTTCAATTGAAAATCGATAAGTTGGGTCTTTTTTGTGTTGACGAGAAGATTGTTATCGCTAAATTAAATTTTATTAGTGTGAATAGAAATGAGATAAACGTACTTTTCCATGTTGACCAGGTAGTTGGTTTACACTGTTCAAACTCAGTTTTCTAGAGAACATTTTGACCTTTTTTAATCCTGCCTGATTGATATAAATTGTGTATGTCGGTGTTGCGACAGGCAGTGATGGAGACGCAGGAAGCGGCGCGGGGAGCGGTGGTGCCGTGGTGGCGAGGGGTGCTCACCCTCCTGCACCCACCCGCCCTGCTGTGGTACTGGATCATTGGGCCCCACAGCTGGATATACAGGATCTACCGAAACATCAAATCCGGTAAATAACCTCAACGAATCCCCCATTAACATGCCCTTTAACCTTTTAACTTTATACGGGGAGTAAAAAGTATTTATAGTTTTTGAACCATTATAAATAACTATATAGATTGTACTACCTGTTTCTGATGGCAGTTCTAAATCTGAAACATCACACGTATTTCAGCATGTATTTCTGTTTGATTAGACCATTTTCATACCCAGTACACTTGCTGATCGACATGGTCGTTGTACATTCAAACACAGATAGGCCTATAACTTGCACGCGTCATATCGGACACGGGTTCAGGATGCTGACATGTCAACATAATGTGATGTTTCAACTTAAGAACTGCTGACGGAAACAGGCAATGGAACCTTTATTTCTATAATATTTGAGTTTTGGAGCTTGGTACACGATGTTTGCACTTAAAATCCTTAAGGAACCTTTAGTTCCTGTCATATCAGTGGGACCTCCCACTAGGACACTGAAAAGATCTTAAATGTAAGCATTATTTGATATGTACATCTAAACATCTATATTCTGCTCGTATGATTTTAATGCTAAATTTCCTGCTATTTTCTTCGCAGTCGTCCATTTGAAGTACAGTTTGTGAAATTTTACATGGTTAAGTAAAGCCTTCAGATTGATGAAAATATAAACTTGTGGTTATATTTAATATTTTCTTATGAATCCTGTTGGGCCGTCCCCTGACATGACAGAAAATTGAAGTTTCATATAAAGGCAGAACATAAAGAAGGAAACAATATCAGAACATTGACTGGCATTGAATGGAAAAAGTGCACACATGTGAGAACTAATTCCTCATTTGACAGATTGTGAACTCATTTGTGTTGACGCCATGATTACCCTCGAATTCAGGCTGAAATGACATTTGTTATCACTTCCATTGCACAACACTCTTCTAGAATCAACTCGAAGCTCGCACCACTTTGATCAGACTGCTCCTCCGGGCGTCAGGGCTCAGGCCATCAAAGAAGTCCAGATGAGAAGCAACCCATACCCGAGGCGCATCATTCTCGGTACAACAGCATGCTGTAGATAGTTGTAGGGGTATGATCTCCTGAAGAAGAGGTCTTGAGACCTAGTTCTGGATGGAACCCAGCACTCAATCCTCCCCAAAAGCTCTTGACAGTTGATTTCACCAGTGATTAATTTGCGAAGAAAATACATGGCAGCTATCTCCCGGCGGCTTCTCAAGGGCAGCAGACCCAGCATCGACTGGATGTCAGCAACAGGTACATCCAAATATTGGCAACCCAACCTCAGCCCGACAAGGTGAATGAATCTCATCTGAATTTATTCGAGTCTCTCACATTGGCACAGAAGGTAGGGAGACCAACGAACAGAGTAGTATTCTAGTTGCTGACAGACGTAGCTGCAGTAAACTGAAGCAGAGTTTGAGGACATCAACATATTAGAATCTTCAATCGAGAGAAGGTTCGTTGAAATCAGGTCGGACCTTACAGCCTCAACTTTGCAGCGGGGAATGTCTGTTACGTATGTTGGCTCAGAATTACTGCTAGCTAGGATATCCTGATGTTGTATGTCGAAAGACAGGGCTGGGTGATGCGATTCTACACTAACAATGGGATCGATGGCTCCTCAGATTAACTCTGAGTGGTCAGGGGAGAAAACAAGATCTAGTGACCTCCCTCTAGCGTTTGTGATGCGATTTAACTGCCTAAGGTTGTATATATCCATAACGTCAGTTTAGTGTTGGTCAGATAAGGAAGTAGCGGTGGGTTTGGATGATGCCAATCCGTGCTAGGCTGATTGAAGTCCACCATGACGTAACGTGAATGGTTTGGGTTATGTGCTAGAGTTGATGCCAACGAGTTCGAAAAGTTTAGATGTGTAGAAGAGGGTTTACCAGGTGGAATGTAAACTGCACAAATGAGAATCGGTTGAGGTCTTAGATTAAGTGACATGAAAGAGCTTCATATTCCCCTTGATGCAAGCTGTTCATTGAAGAATTTATGTCATTGCGGACGGCCACAAGAATACCACCTCCGGACTCCTTACTTGTTAACGCCAAAGACCTGTCGCATCTGAATACTTTGTGGTTGCAAAACCCAAACTCATTGTCGCTGACATCAGGCTGAAGGTTAGATTCCATAAAGATGAGAATGTCATACGAAGTAGATGGAGCAGTTTGCCGAAGTTCATGTGTCCTTGACCTTAGTCCGTTAGTGTTTTGGAAATAGACACTCAACCTGGACAAAGATTGAGTGCCTAACCTTACGAGTTTTTTGTCGCTGATGAACTAACGTTCTTTGGTATTCCTTTAACACACTTCATCAATAAGTCCTAATCGCCTCTCTGTGTTCTGCGTTCGAGCTCAGGTTTTAAGTTTGCAATATAGGGTTTCTGAAGAGGAATACGATCAGATGCATTTGACACGTTCTTCAGGACAGGGTCATCGTGGTCACAGAAATCCTGGTTGTCAGCTTCGGTTCTAATCGCGAGCTTCAAGGGCCGTTGTTTATTAGGGTCCTTTCAACAAAATAAGGAGACATAGACAATTTAATGCTAATTATAGAGTTATAACAGAAAAGCAGTTTGTCACCAATCCCTGGTCCCTTTTAAAATCAGGTTCACGAAAAATTTGTATAAAAAGAAAACCTTAAATTTAATGTATTAATGTGTATGGAGCTAAGGTCTACCAGTTTTCTTGCGACCTTTTTTTCGAGGATGTTCCTTAGAAGAAGTCTTGGAAAAACTTCTGAGGGACATTATTCACTAGTTTATTTTAAATTTTTATTCCATTTAATGTTATTTGATCCCGATTTCATATCAGTAAATGTGGCATAAGTTAAACGAAGTATTTCTTACTTGCATGAAAAAAATTTTGTTACTACTTTAGTCCTCACTACTGTAACAGTTTTAATAGTTACTTGTTAGTACTTTTGTCGCTACAAACAGGTAGACCCAATGTGAAGCTAACTTTGAATACTCTGTGTAGGCCTAAATATTTGTAATTTGTAAATTATGAAAAACCAATAACTTGGAACTTTAAAGTAAGAATTGAATGTAAAATTTGATCGCCTGTTTTTACTCGTCCATCATTTTAAGGTTAACTGTGTGGCATTGTTATTTACTAATAGAGAAAATCTCCTTTAATTTGGTAAACATATTAACTTATGAAATGAGACTAAGATTTTCCTTTTGCTCCTCATGGGCCTTCCCCCCTTGAAGAGTTACAAACGTACATGTGATTAAAACGTATATGTTTATGGTACTGTAGTTGTTTACATGCTAAATACTATTATATTGAACCTATGGTAGTAAAATAATTATTTACGTTTCCGGAACTTTTTTACTGTATAAATTATAAGTATAGGGTCAAAGATAAGACGTCAGCTCCTGCATATGATCACACGGCAAATATTTACAAACAAGATATACGTAACGTAATATACACCTGGGTAGGCGACATAGAGCACGTTGTAGGGTTTCTGCTGTTTTGGCCAACCCTCATAAAGGCTTCTTGGTTCCCATAAGTGCAAGTAATGATACTTGTGAACCTCGGCAGGTTTTGCAACTTTCTTAAAATTTACGGAGGCCTTTTTCATGCTAAAATTTGAATTCACCAATATAAACAAATGGATGAATACTCAGGCAAAACTCTTCCTACAATTTGGCGAGGTAAAACTTATGCAAATTATGAAATATGTAAATTTACGTCAAGTTGTACATTTGTAAAACCAAATTTTAACTTCAAATTTATAATAGTAGCTCTAAATAATAGTCCTAAGTTATACATCGTGTAGAAAAATTAATACTGGAAAAGTACATGAACATATATTCTAAAATGCCTTGTTTTCAATCTGGAGCCCGTAATTTGTATTATATTACAGTCTAATTATTTAAGCTTAAGGACTAAAACCTATCACTAAAAATAATTATGCCATCTTAAATAAGAAAACCGTATATTTTTACATCTCATAAAAAAGTTGCAAAGCTTAGTTTTTTACCCCACAATACCAAGGTTTCAAAATGAAAAAGTCAATTAAGGATTCCCATGTAAAATGCATTTTACATTTAGGTGAGATCTCATTCTATTGATAGTCGGACGATTTTCAGCAATTTTGGTATCATTGCGTAAAAACTTAAATTTCATAATATTTACAGTACAGCTTTTATGAAAAGTTCAATTTTTAAGTAGAATTGTTTTAGTTCAAACGCCTGTTACTTTAATATTACTTAAAGCTGTATATTTGAAAATAACAAAAACAACGAGACTTTACATTATTTGGCCAAGTTTTATCAAGTTTTTATTTCTATTGCTCAAAATAAGTTATTTTTTATGTCGTGTTACAAAACATACTACATATAACTTTTAAAAAGCGAAGAATGATCATGTAGGGCATAAGAAGTTGTTAGTTATTTTTGGTAAATAAATAAACATATCTACAATCCTAGAATATTTATTTGAAAATCCTGTATACTTATTCAGAAAAATTAAACAATTAAAACGTTATCTAATTAGGTTCAGACTCATTATAAAAAAGTTATATCCAAATACTGTACATAAAGAAATATTAACCCTGGTTTTATACACTGGACAAAAGAAAAACAGATAACTTTTAAAGATAAACTATGTATATGTTTTACGAGTAGTGATAAAAACAAAGCAAAAATCGTTATATAAAATATAAAGCGAAAAACGGTAAAGAAGAGCAAAATGAGCTTCGAGGAGGAAAATAGATGATTTATAACTGAGAAACTTTAGGTTCATTTGGGAAGCCTGAAGCAAGAAACTTATTAACTTATAGTTTCACTTCTTATGTCTTTAAGATTTGTTCCACAAGAACTTGCTAACATTTTAAAACAAAATACTCCTTGATTTGGTTTTTAACGCTCACGAACATAGGAACTTTATAAAACCAAAAATCCTTTGTATACGAAATGTTTGTTAAGGATTTTTAAGGTTTCACTGACGCTTTGTAAACTCAAAATAAGTATGATTCATATTTTATTAATTTTTATATTATTATTTTTAATTATTTGTGTGGATTATGTTTGCAACCACACATTTTTAATCTCAAACTGCTGATTCTAATTTTTATTGATCTGGTAGAAACTCTCATATATGACCTTCCCTCAACCTACACCTCCCGATATCCGACCATCTGTTATTGTTATACATACACACACTCTGGATGGCAAACCTGCTCAGACTTGAAAGAGTGTCTGGTCTACACTATGCTTTGATTTTGTGTTACAAACTGTCAGTCCAGCCAGTTGATTGATGTGCAAAGTGCTGCGACTATAATCTCGCACGGTTTATATTTTTAACATCAATTAATAGTATTTGGGGTTTCCCCATTATTTTTGCTCCTCCCGATATCCAACCTGTCTGTTCTGGCTATGGGCCGGCCCCCGGCAATTGGAGATGGTGGTCCTGGAACTTTCCACGAGAGAGAAAGAGAAAGAAATAAAGAGAAAGAGGCCACCAGCCTTCTCAAACTTGACCATATTCAAGTGGTATTTCTCAGCTTTGGGGACCATCATAGGCTTCAGGTGATTCATGGGTATGGACTCTAAGATCACCGTCCAGCGAATGAGGTGAACCATACGTAAGGCTGGTCTTGGAAAAGGCTAAACAGGCCTAGTTGTAACTACCGAAAAAAGGGAAAGCTAAAAAGAAGAATAGTATAATCTCATAGAACCTTAACTTCTTGAGAACTGGATGGGTCCAACCCCTTTGATCTAGAATCTCCTAGAACCATTCCCTTGAAGGAATGTGACAAACTGTTCCAGAGGGGACAAAGCCTGAAAAGGTGTGGGTATGGCTCAGAATTCCACACAACGCCCAAAAAAAGATTTCCATCTCCTCACGAAAAATCCTTATAACAATAAAATGCATATTATCATGAACATATTTGTTGTTTTTACTATCGGCAGGTTGCTCGATAAATATTATTGTATGTTACCTCAAATTATTCATTTCACAAATTGAAGTCAATAAATTAAAGTATACACATTCTTCTGTTGTCACAATGTGTATGTAATATCTTATTATTTATCACATAAAATGTAATTAATATCAGTGCAGTCAGTGCATTCAACTTGCATACAAATAAAAAAAGTAGGTGTCAGTGTAAATTGTCCTCGTTCAGATTATATTTAAAAATTCAAAAGTATATATATATATATATATATATATATATATATATTAAGGTTGTAGCACACCTAGCAACCCTGACAGAAGCCCGGCGTGGTGAAGCTCAGCGAAGGAACTTCCATTCCCTTCTTTAGGCACCCCTAGAAACAACACTCGGGGAAGCATGGCGTTGGGTGGACGGAGCACGGATGGTTCAGGAAACACCCGAGGAGCAGACGAATGCTGTCGAAAATATCTTAAAATTACTTCAGTTGCTATTTCAACGGATGTATCACTGTTCACAACTAGCAACCCTGCGGAGGCGAGACGCGGCACAGTGCGGCGAGCGGATGACTTCTCGGAATCCCCAACACGGATTCGAGAAGAAGTTTAAAACCGCAAGGCGCTCGCCTTTCCACTTCCGTAGAAGTTGCTAGATGTGCTTCACGCCATTAAATAACATACAGACAATTCTTTACAGACATTCATCTACCACGCTGCAAAAGGTTGCGTTGTAAAAGAATTTCTCTTAAGATTTTTTTGCATTTTGTTTAATGGAGTGAAGCACACGTAGTAACTACCGCGGAAGCGGGGGACGAGCGTGGAGCAGAGAAAAGCTGCACCCCAATCCGGGGATGGGAATTCGGAGAGCAAGTTTTCTGCTGGCCGTGCCTCGTAGGGTTGCTAGGTCTGCACAGTGTTACGGCAGCGAAAAGGAGACTTAAGTCGTGTTTGGATGTTTTAAACTACCTTCGTCTGCTCTTCGGGTGTTCTCATAACCATCCATACACCATCCGCACCAAGCCTTCGCAGGGTTGCTAGGTGTGCCTAGCTCCCCCTGGAGAAGGGAATGGAAGTTTCTTTGCACAGCGCCATGCCTCTGCAGGGGTGCTACGTTTGCGTCTAAATTAATAATAATATTTAATACTAAGTTCACGTATGTTTTGACCTTATAAAACCGGGATCTATTCTGTACCTCTGTATGATATACCAAACAAGGACACAAGGCAATAATCCTGGTTGTCTGCAGGTTTCGACCCCAGGTTCCGGCGTCGTCGCCGCCTGCTGTCCTGGGTGGCGGCCGCCTCTGGCCGCGACGTGGCCGACCTCGCGTCCGTATGGCAGGACGGGACCATCCTCTGCGACGTGCTGCACCGCTCCTGCCCCTCCGCATGTCAGGGCCACGAGGAGAGCACCGTCAGGGACACCTTCAGGCACGCCCAGGCGCTCGCCTACCGCTGCCTCTTCCTCCAACCGGTAACTGAACGATTGCGAGGACAGTAAAAAAATATTATTTTCCTACCCCTATGCAAAACAGTTTATTTCCGGTTTCCGTTTCTTTCCCGCTTTAGAGCGGCAATGATTCTTTACCGCACGCTAGATCAAATAGCAATCTTAAATCAGCTGTTATTACAAACAATGCTACAGCTGTTATTCATTGTTGTCGTTTAGTAATTGCTTCTTTTTTAGTTTGAGGTTATGTTTGATAGTTAACATTATGTTCCAACAGAAACAAATAAAAAATAATCTAAATGACATTTTGTATACAATAAAACATGTAATGTGTAACAATTATGTTGGTAGAAAAAATCTTGTGTCTATTATGAGCGCGAATAGTCATTGCCGCTCTCGAATTGTTTGGCCGCACTCAGCCGACGCTTCGTGCGGCCATCTACAGCAGTTCTCGAGTGGCAATGACGTAGGCCTACTTTACGCTCTTATTACACAAATAGCTATTAAAATCCTATGGAAAATTTTCCGTTTCTCCTCTATTACTTTATTTACTGTAATTCCGTTAAGTCACTGCCACATACGATTAAAAACTGAGAATGCTTTGTGTTATGAAGTAACTTTATTTTGTATTACATCCAAAGTATGTTATTCCATGTTTGTACATGAGATTTTGTCAGGAAAGGACAGTTCAGTTCAGTTACGTATTAGTTAGTTTGCGAATACATGTAGGCCTACCAAGCACTAGAATAGATAAGCCTCACAGCCTACCCAGGACAAGGACTACATAGTCGGTATACTGTACGATCCAGGTTAGTGAACACCTGTTTTGATCATGGTTATCTAGATATTATCTGATTGTGTTCAGCCTTAAACTATATTTTAAAGTATTAAATATAAGTTTAAGTGCTATAACACTTAATTAATTTAAAATAGGTAGACACACTGTAACTTAAATACGTAATTACATACTTAAAAAAGTTTACGTTGGGTTGAGTTAGTTACTCCAACTATATAAGGGAACAGTATTTTGACAGTAGCAACTAGACTAGCAACCTAATGAATGTGGTGGCCGGCTATAGCTATATTCAATTATACTAATCATGCTCGTACCATTTCGTTGTAAGCCATATATAATCTCACACATGAAAAACAGCACATAAAATTAATGTTAAATAGTTTATTTAGCTGGAAACATAGTTGGTAGTGATAAAATGAGAAGCTAAAAGAGTAGTGGTAGTAAATTAACGGAAAGGTTCCCAATTTAATTCAAGAATAATACTAACTAATTGATAGTAAAATATTTTTTCTAAAACGAATACATGGAGTAATGCCTGAATATATGGTTTACTCCAAACATGTTGAAAAGATGTCCTTACAACTTCGTTAAATAAAGTGATCACAAGTAGTTAATAGCTATTTGTGTAATAAGAGCGTAAAGTACGTCATTGCCACTCGAGAATTCAGGTTGAAATAATAAAACGTCTTCCAACACTACTCGATATATTTACACTTATACTGTAATTGTTTACAAGACGGTAAATATATATAAAAGATCTTACAATGGCGATCGATTTCGACCAGTCACACCGGTCATCATCAGGCCCAGTCAGAGACATTTTTTTAATTCTGAGTCTCTGATTGGGCCTGATGATGACCGGTGTGACTGGTCGAAATCGATCGCCATTGTAAGATCTTTTATATATAATTACCGTCTTGTGAACAATTACAATATAAGTGTAAATATATCGAGTAGTGTTGGAAGACGTTTTATTATTTCAACCTGAATATCAGTACCAGCACGTATAATGCTAATCAAGAAGTTACTCGAGAATTGTAGATGGCCGGACGAAGCGTCAGCTAAGTGCGGCCAAACAATTCGAGAGCGTTAATGACTATTTGCGCTCGTAATACACACAAGATTTTTTCTACTAACATAATTGTTACATATTACATGTTTTATTGTATACAAGATGTCAAGATGAACATATAATGTTGACTATCAAACATAAACTCAAAATAAAAAAGAGGCAATTACTAAACGGCAACAATGAATAACAGCTGTAGCATGGTTTGTAATGACAGCTGATTTAAAATTGCTGTTTGATCTAGCGTGCGGTAAAGAATTATTGTCGTTCTAGAGCGGGAAAGAAACGGAAACCGGAAATGAACTGTTTTGCATAGGGTTTACAGGTGTGGCAATGCAATTATTTCCATGCAGTGGTAGGAAAAGATTTTTTATCATTAGATTACTGCAAGCACCGTATTTGGCACTGTATAGTATGGATCTCCTATGACGTAAAAAAAGTTTAGTATCACAAAAAGTTACGTTTTTCTTGTTTTCTGTACGATAACTGAGGCATGAAAGATATCTAACACTCATGAAGGAACGCTCAAATATCTCATAGACGGAAATACATATATTTCCGTGTCAGTAGCTCAACATCGAAGGCACTCGATTCACCCAGCGATCCCAGCATCGTCCCTACTAGTGTAGTAAAATTAGTCGGGAAAAATGAAATAATTTTTGGAAAGCTAATTTCTTTTGAAATGTGTTTTATGGCATCCCCTGACCTTCCTAAAAAAAAGTCCCCTGAAATCCCATGTGGGAATCATGCCCAAAAATGAGGGGTTGGCCTATAAGGAGTTAAAATAAATTTTGATACTAAACATACTAAATTTGATTACATTCCAGAAGGTTTATATATATTAAATTAAAGGCCTAAAAATGTAGAGTACAATGCCGTAAACCCGCCCTAAATATAACGGTCGGGAGAAAAATGGCAGACGTTCGAAATTTAGAATAAAATAATATTATCAAAATTTTGAAATGCAATAACTTCCGACACATTTAACCTTTTGAGGTCTGGTTTTCGGCTATGTACTCTCCTTATTAAGACCTTTAAAATGATGTATAGCATGGCTATGGACTAAGAAAATGTTTTCAAAACTCCCTCTTTGGGACGTCCATGTAGAGGGTGGTTCAAGGGTAATATGATGGGTATATGTCAAACTATCCCTATTTTGCTTAGGTAATTGTACAAGCAAACGTTTGCCGCAAACCGGACCTCAAAAGGTCAAGTATTTCGAATATTATTATATTTTTAAGCGTGTAGATTAAAATTTGGTTTTTATTAAAAGTTTGACAGGCTGCAATTTTCGACTTCAGCAACCTTTTGAGGTGGGGTTTGGGGCATTGAATTCTACTATTTAAGAACTTTAATTTGATATACATAAACCTATTGGTCGAAAAAAGACTTATTTCTGACTCCACGAGGGCCATCCCATCATTTTTAGGCATGTTGCCCACTGGGGATTTCAGGGGACTTTTCTGAGGGAGGTCAGGGGATGACATAGAACACATTTCAGCAAAAATTGGCTGTCCAAATTTTTTTCATTTTCCAGCCATATTTTGGCTTAATTTTACTACACTATACGTATCCGCGAGTCTTGACAGCGGCACCTTGTTGCACCCGTTACGACATCGTCGTTTCGCTTGGAAGGCTTCTTGACGCTCGACCATGGCCGCCGGTCGCCGGCCAAATCTCATTATAGTGCAATAATCTTTTCGCTCTTGGTTGCATCACTGGTAGATAACCGACTCGTTGGTGCGGGGGGTCCCCCTTACGCCCTTTCGCCTTCGCGATGTCGTCACCCGCGAAATCTGTTATCGAATAAAAAATTATGCATATTAGGAATATATAGAAAAAGAGCATTATTGATCACACACTTAGAATATTGTGAATTTCACTTGTCTAAATAATTTTTGTAAAAACGCTAATATTAATATGTTTCTCCTTTAATATTTGTATCCTATATGTATATTTTTTGTAAACCTTTAAAACGGTAAATAACATTTTAAGACATTTAAAAAGTTTCAGATATACCCTAAGATGAACAATGCACCCTCCTTTATACAGATTAATTGTTTATCGATTTATTCTCTTTATCCAACTACCATCCCCCACCGTAGTAGCCTTTGTAAAGTTAATAATTTTTTGGGGTATTTGTATTTATTATTTGGGTACGTTAAAACACGACTTTTCATAGTATATTTAATTTATCTTTTAATTTGATTTATTATGTTTCGGTCAACCATACCAATTTTCCGAAGAATTAAACCGGGCGCAGTAGTTCAATGGTGGAACTCCAGCTTTACAAGCTAGAGAGTAGTACAGTGATTAACATGAGCCGTAACGGCAACTTTGACGTCAAGTAACACGCTTATTGGTCCATGGTGACGGGCAGTTAGCTTATGGAAAATTGGAGTTATCAGCTGATTAGTTAGTTTCAATTTAAGGGCTTAGTTGCTAACTATGACATTTTCACTCACTAAACATTTATTTTATAGGTTATAAAGGGTGCACTTAAAAATATTAAAATTAGTAATTCGATTCTAATAGTACTATAGTTAAGTTTTCAAACCACTTTTTATTGTATTTATTTAGCATTAACAATGGAATGTAATATACTTTATATTATATATACATTTGACACAATGATTTTTTGTTGGAAAAATCAAACCCTACGATTAGAAAGCTATTTGTGCAAAAACTTTCTTGTTCTAGCAATATTTATTTAATAATTATTTACAGAATTATTTAAAAATATTTTGAATACATGTATGCTACAGTCAGAATGCAGGTTCGTTGTACTGTAATATTATTAAATTCAGTCTAATCTCATAAAAATCACTATACTGCTTTTCTAATTTTCATTTAAACTAATTATAATAAATTATTTTTAATCACTAAAGCGTTAAAAAATAATAGAATTTATGTTTGTTAATCTTTTTGTTACTTAGGCTTTCACTGATATCGAACTCAGTCGGAGGGAACTGACTCCCAACATCGAGAAGAGGTTGTTCAGGTATCTCCAAAATCTGAGGCAAGCTATCAGCAAAAAACAACTCAACAGGTACTTCATTTGTTCAATCTACGAATGAGTTCATATGTTATTTCTTGATTCTCCCTACTCTAGCTGTTTTTAAACATTGATATGGGTATCAGGAAACTATTAGTAGTTTTTCAATAATTGGAAACATTCTCTTTAAGACAGCTTTATAATCGCAGTAGCATACCATTAAATTATTGTAACAGAATCAATTTGGAAAACAATGGAAAGCCATCACATTAATATGAAAGTTACCCGTATATAATAAGTTGTTTCATAGAGTTAAAAAAAAGGGTATAACATGGTAAGTTATATAAGACCTGGTTACCCAGTAGTGTAATTAGGCTTCAGCACAGAGTTTTTTTTTTTTTTTTTTTTTTTTTGCTGTGACCAGGAGTTTTTTTTTTATTTCCGGGTTCCTTCCGTGTCTGTAACCAAAACGTTGTGTCCTTATTAGGCTCTAGTCGTCTGCAAAACACGGATACACGGATGTACCAAAGAGGGCGCCGAGGCCTGAGGAATGTATTGCGGTGGCGACCTGACAAGCGCCTTCGACCGGCATTGACTAATGCCCTAGAATGTTGGACACTAAAGCCTCTGATCTTCGAAGAAGACTGCCTCCCATTGATATAGATGAGCACCCTCGACCGGCATTGACTAATGCCCTAGAATGTTGGACACTAAAGCCTCTGATCTTCGAAGAAGACTGCCTCCCATTGATATAGATGAGCACCCTCGACCGGCAGTGACTAATGCCCGAGAATGTTGGACACTAAAGCCTCTGATCTTCGAAGAAGACTGCCTCCCATTGATATAGATGAGCACCCTCGACCGGCAGTGACTAATGCCCGAGAATGTTGGACACTAAAGCCTCTGATCTTCGAAGAAGACTGCCTCCCATTGATATAGATGAGCACCCTCGACCGGCATTGACTAATGCCCTAGAATGTTGGACACTAAAGCCTCTGATCTTCGAAGAAGACTGCCTCCCATTGATATAGATGAGCACCCTCGAGCGGCAGTGACTAATGACCTAGAATGTTGGACACTAAAGCCTCTGATCTTCGAAGAAGACTGCCTCCCATTGATATAGATGAGCACCCTCGACCGGCAGTGACTAATGCCCGAGAATGTTGGACACTAAAGCCTCTGATCTTCGAAGAAGACTGCCTCCCATTGATGGTAATGAGCAACCTCGACCGGCAGTGACTAATGCCCTAGAATGTTGGACACTAAAGCCTCTGATCTTCGAAGAAGACTGCCTCCCATTGATATAGATGAGCACCATGGACCGGCAGTGACTAATGACCTAGAATGTTGGACACTAAAGCCTCTGATCTTCGAAGAAGACTGCCTCCCATTGATGGTAATGAGCAACCTCGACCGGCAGTGACTAATGCCCTAGAATGTTGGACACTAAAGCCTCTGATCTTCGAAGAAGACTGCCTCCCATTGATGGTAATGAGCAACCTCGACCGGCAGTGACTAATGCCCTAGAATGTTGGACACTAAAGCCTCTGATCTTCGAAGAAGACTGCCTCCCATTGATGGTAATGAGCAACCTCGACCGGAAGTGACTAATGCCCTAGAATGTTGGACACTAAAGCCTCTGATCTTCGAAGAAGACTGCCTCCCATTGATGGTAATGAGCAACCTCGACCGGCAGTGACTAATGCCCTAGAATGTTGGACACTAAAGCCTCTGATCTTCGAAGAAGACTGCCTCCCATTGATATAGATGAGCACCCTCGACCGGCAGTGACTAATGCCCGAGAATGTTGGACACTAAAGCCTCTGATCTTCGAAGAAGACTGCCTCCCATTGATATAGATGAGCACCCTCGACCGGCAGTGACTAATGACCTAGAATGTTGGACACTAAAGCCTCTGATCTTCGAAGAAGACTGCCTCCCATTGATGGTAATGAGCAACCTCGACCGGCAGTGACTAATGCCCTAGAATGTTGGACACTAAAGCCTCTGATCTTCGAAGAAGACTGCCTCCCATTAATGGTAATGAGCAACCTCGACCGGCAGTGACTAATGCCCTAGAATGTTGGACACTAAAGCCCCTGATCATCGATGATGATCGCCTCCCATTGATGGTGATGAGCACCCTCGACCGGCAGTGACTAATGCCTTAGATTGTTGGACACTAGCGCCTAATCTGTAACCTAGGGCGTCCAAACCCCTTAATCACAGCCTGGAACTATTTTTTTTTTTTTTTTTTGCTCATTATTCTATTTTACATTCTTGGCAGTATACAAAAATCTAAATATATTTGCCGTTAAAATTTTACATGCTAAATTTATGAATTTCATGTTTATATCAAAAAAATTTATTATAACTTTCCGGTCTGGAAGCACAGGAAAATTACACCAATATGTAAGTTGAGTTGAATTCAAATAAAAAAAAAAAAAATAAATTAATATTAAACATCATTTGCATTACATTTTAGATTTTTAGAGAGTAGTTGACGAGAAGGGTTGATTTTTCTAATGCGGGAAAAGCTGTAATGGAAATGGAGTGGGGCCAACTGGGTAACTTGAGGTCAACATGTTCTACACGTTGTTGTTGTTGTTTATGATGTTGTTTTTTATGAAGGTCTGTGGAGGATGAGAGCGACGCGGAAGCGCATATCGCCGAGGAGTACATCGCCCGGGGAATGGGGCTCATAATGGCTAGCAGAAACCAAAGAGCTATATTTTACGTGTACTCCAGGTCAGAACATTTCATATCTCTACAGCAATCGATGACCGAACAAACAAATTTTTTAATTTATTTAAGAATACCCTTAAATAAAAATAGTAAATTATTAGTAAAATGTTGAGTCCTTAGTCATCCCGGGTCACTATATTTATCTTAGTAAGATTTTTGTATTATTCATTACATGTTTTCAAAGATCTTATATATTTTTTCAAAGTATATTTTTTAATTAAGTCAACTTTAATTTTTTTAACTCAAATATCTTAAATCCGAAAAATTATATCAAAAATTTACAAGTCACAAAAAAGTTGAAAATTTAATTATGTGACATATGATACCAAGTTTGTGAAGATCTGACAATAAATATTTCAGTTTTGTGAGTTTTTATTAAAATAACCTCAATTAGCATTAATTATAATGTAAAATCAACGTTTCTCTGATGAAATATCAAAATACCTCCGTTATTAGGGGTCAGATCTTTACAAACTTGGTATCGTTGGTTAGATAATTAAAATTGTCAACATTTTCGTGCCATGTTAAATGTTGATAAAAATCTACTGATTTTAAGATATTTGGGTTTAAAACTTTTAAGTGGCTGTCATTTTAAAAATATGCATCGGAAAAAATAATTTATATTGTGGAAATGAACATTAGTATTATAAAGGTCAATGCTAAATATGAAGCTCTTACATCAATCCGTCACCGAAATATAAATTATTAAGTGGAAAAAAACAAAATAACAGATATCTGGGTAAATATGCATATTAAGACATACATTCATATGAACCTTTAACCTTATTTTGACCCAATTAGCCAGTATTATGAAGTTTGGAGACGGACTTCAAAGACCGTCCATTATCCGGCCATAATTTTACAAATTTCAATTTTTCACCAAAGAATACACATTATATCATACAAATAGTACAGGACTATATTATACATAATAATTGAAAAGTAAGTCAACTCTTTTTAAAATATAAAAGACTAAAAGTTTTACTTTACAGTCCAAATAATTTATACAAAAAAGTCATCAGAGTTGGTTTATATTTTATAATGTAAGTAGTGATCGCGTAAAACTAGTAGGAGATGCCTTAATTACTCAAACCGAAAGTAGATTTAAATAAAATAATAAAGCACAGTTTAAGGATGATCAATTTCAAAAACGATGATTTGTAATGTTCAAAGGGACGGCAGCAGCTTAATGGATATCCACATTGAAATCCGAGGGCCGGGGGAGGACTTCGGCTCCATCCTAGTGACGGGGAGCGAAAGCTTCGACAACCCCTCTGGGGCTTCCATCCCCGTCGAGTATCGGCTGACGGATGAGTACCTCAGAGTGAGCTATCAAGCGAGGAGCGTGGGCCACCACGAACTCTCCATCAGTCGCCACGGGTGAGCCTCTAGACTGGCAATACCACTAGTAACTATTACTAAATATTGAGTCCTTAGTCACCCTGGGTCACTATAATTTCAGCTCTATTAATAGCTTTAACAGAGCTTCCTCATTAGTTGTCACTTTGAGTCTGACTCCCAATACTTTCGTAAAGTTTAAAATAGATTAAGTCTTTGTTCATCACGTGTGAGCCACTAACTCTTATTAGAAATATCTCTTGCAAGAGACTAAGTCTCTAGATCTCGTGAGTGAGTTAATGCACTTTTTAGTGTTAATAGATGACTAATTATTATCTACCAAATATAAATAATGTAAGTAACTCTATAAATTGAAAAATACACGAAATTCTTAATTTTTTACAATTCTACCCTTTATTATAGCCGTAATTGTCATTTAAATTTGTATATAATTTTATGCAATAATAAAATCCTAATTCACTCTCGCAGCTTTTGGAACCTAAGTCTATAGTTTTTTTGTTTCATAATTATATGAAATTTCGTTTTTTTTTCTTGCATAATAATTATTGTTTGTCACCGTGTGGTTTAAAATATTTAACTTGACTTAAAGGATGTATTTCTTCTTATGTTATAGATTCCCTTAAATTTATTACATTTATACTATTATTATTATTAATATTATATTTATTATTATTTATCAATAATATTATTATTATTAATTAGTTTACTAATTGGTGTGGAACTTTGTAATTTATAATATTAAAAACTTGTACACTGTAAAATATATTTTTCTCTCACATAGGTACAACGTCCCAGGATCTCCTTTTCTTGTCACCGTGGACGAAATATCAGAAAAAGTACCAAAGAAGAGGTTCAACTCCATTGAATGGTTCACAGAAGATGAAGAGAGGCGACAAAAAGAAATTCAGGAGAAGAAAAAGAAGGCTAAGGTAAAATATAGAATAGTAGATTTTGTGACCGAAAAAATGTACCTAACTGAGGACGGAAAGCTTTTGAAAGTTCCACCTGAAGAAATCGTGAGTACTACCCCAGCTCCTCCAGATTTCCCCGCTCCATTTCCTCCTCCTACTTCCGGCATCTCACAACTGACTCCAGCTTCACCCGCTTCGAGTACTGATTCGAAAGTCACATGTAAGAAAGGCCGAATACTTAGTCCCCGACCGAGAAAAAAACGAGGAGATAGGGCAAGATGGATCAATGCAAAACAAGAAAAGATGAAGTATATCATCGTTAAGCCTCAGAAATCTGAACTAAAAAGAGTTTCTGATGCAGCAGCGCAAGTTACACTTGAATTTCAACCTAGTATGTTCCAGGAAAGATGCAAGCGAATCGTTACAGTGTGTGATTATTTGCTTAAGCACTGTCCTCGCCAAACAAGTTTAGAAATAATTTCTGGAGCGGGTAGTCTCTTACAGTCACTCAATTCTGATACAAGATTTAATGAAGGCAGCATTCAGAACAAAACAAAATTGAATGAGACAGAAGATGATGATGATGATGATGTTTTCATCTCGACAAAATCCTCTTCTCCAACCACAGTAAGGACTATAACTTACGCGGAGAGGTGTAGAAGTGTCTCACTGACCTACGTCAAAGACGAGTCAAAGGAGGGACAAAAGGAGACTGAAAGGCATTTCCAAGATTCGGATACCGAGAGAAGAGAATCGGATAGTTCTATATCACAACATTTAGCCTCGGAAGCGAGAAAGAATTTTCGCACCGAAGGTAAAACAAAATTTCCTGGGAGAAGGACTAGCTTTTCTTTGATTAATCAAGTTAGTGGCAGTAAATCTCTAACCAACAGCACTGTGGACGAGGATGGATATGACTTATCAACTTTAAGTGAGGAGTACACTTTTGTCGGTGACATCCACCTGAATTATGCTGGTAGTAATGATGAAGTCAAGCTTATTAATTACAAACAATGTAGTGATAAAAAGTCCTCTGCAGTGTTTAACCCAAATAGTACAGAACTAAGTGGCGTCTTACAAGACCAAGCTAACAATTCCAGTATTTTGGTTAACGAGCTCATTGGAAATGCTGATAAAAGCACCGAAGCTACGAGTGAAAGTGCAAACATTACGACCGTTAATGATTTTACAATAAATCATCCTAGCATTTCAGAGAGACTTAATGAGAGTACGAGTTGTAAAGTTATTAATTCTAAAGGAAACTCTGTAGGGAAAATTATAGCACGATTTGAAACAAATTTGAGTTCAGATCAGGACATAGGTTGCCTGCCTGCGGATAGTCTCGCCGAGTCCAATGTAAATGAGTATAACAGAGATGTTAAAAACCCTTTGGGTTCATATGCAAGTGAAGGTCCGGTATGTGATTTAAAAACACATTTTGAAAAGGAAAATGAAATGCTTGAAAACGAGAAAAAACTTCAAGTGGAATATTTAAAATCAATTGGAGCTCCTCTTTCTACAATTAAAGCGAAAATAGAACTTTTCGAAAGGCGTGTTTTAAACGAATCAAAAAACTGTAGTAGGTCTGTGCCTGACGCAAAGGCTCGTAGTAAAATTTCCACCAACATACAGAATGAGCAAGAAAGCATGACATTTCCAGTTATTGAAGATGAACATTTATTTAGAGCTGAACCAGCAATGGTAGTATCTAAACACTACGCAGAGTTACAAGAAATAAGCATAAACACCGAAAATGCAATTGAAGGCATAATATTTGATTTTCAAACCAAAGGAAGTCCTAATAAGATTTTCCCAACACAAGCTTTTAGGGATCAAATTGAACGTCAAGAAAAGGACCGTGATAGTGAATACAAATTGGACACGTGGGACCCTGGGATCTTGATAAATAGCGCCGCTATAGAATCTCCAAATCCTATTATTGAAAACAAAAGCGTTCTATACATAGATAATAATTCACGAACAACTCTAAAAGAATTCACATGTGTAAACTCTGATTCAAACACCGAACTAGTTACAGATAACCCACAGGTATCAACTGATGAAGAAGGAGACAATGTTCAATCAATGAGGTGCTCAATCAATAATTTTATAATAAATGGAAGTTCTGATGAAAATCAAAATTCAAGCAGCAAGTATTGCATACCAAAACAAAAATCTTTTGAATCAGAAAGTGAAACAACAGTAATAGAAGATACCAAAGAATGCATTGCCAAACAAATACCAATTAACAAAGAATCAAAAGATACTACGGATGATAGTGGATCAGATATTAAAATAAATACTCATTTAGTAGGTCTTTTTAAAACACCGGACTTAGATTTTAAAAGTAAGCCACGTGATAAAGACCAAACCATACATGAGGAAACTAAAAGTTCGCAGAGTAAAAATGCAAAAGAAATCGCTTATAACAACCCTCTGTCAGAACTGGTAACAGTTGAAAAAATTGATTACACTACTCGACAAACAGATCTTCTAAATACAACTAATGAAAATTCAGATTTTTCGTTTTACGGTGATAAAAAAACATGTGCTCAAGAAAGTTTACATGATACAAAAAATTTAATATACAATAAAAATAAAGTAGAAATGATTGAATCACAAATTGAAGTTTTAACCAACGAATCTGTGGACAAACTAGCAAATACCAATTATATTGCACATAAATCAATAGAAAATGCGAAAACCACTATTAGAAACAATATCTCGGGTATTGGCAAAGAGATTATTAGAGTTGATGATGCATCATCACAATCATGTACATCACAAGCAAATTATTTAACACCATCAAATGGCATAGGAAAGGATAAGATTTTAACAAAAAAGGGACCATTTCTTCCAGTCACAGGCTTTGAAAAGATCGATCGTGCTGTAAATAAAGACATTTCTACTTTAGAGAGAACAGAGGATTTGGATCTTAGAGAAATAGCCAACGGGAGTTCGAATTTGGATGAAACCAAATGTTTTCATGATAAAAAAAATAGTCTAGTTGAATGTAATAAAATTATAACGACAGAGAAAAACGAGGTACTTGAAAATACGAACCTCGAGCATATGAAAGGGATCAATAATGATCTGATAAAAGAGGAAAATCCCTTACAAGACCACGAGAAACAAATAAATTTTGAAAACTTACATACGTTTGTTAACGACTCATCGATAAAAGAAACCCATAATTTTCCAATAGTAGGATTGACCCAGAAATTAGTTCAGGTGTTTGAAAATATTTATAAACAAAATCCTACTACTGATATCCCGGCAGACATGGATGAAAATATTGCTTTAACTCATTCGATAAATCCTACAATTCCAAGTACAAAACTATCTACTATCGTTAATGAAACCAAACAAACTGAGGTGAAAGGACTGACAAGGAAGCTGGTCAAACTGTTTGAGAACATTTATGAACCAATAAATCTTGAACAAAAAGGAGCACCCACAGTATATTACGATAGTTTGGAAGAAAAAGATGGGGAAAATAAAGTAGGAGAAGAAACAGATTTCTTAGTAAAACGTGATTCCCCACAACCGAAAAACCAAGATGATGAAAATAAAAATAATGTTGATGGTACAATATCTTCACCGTTCAATGGTCTAACTAAAAAATTGATTGAGGTGTTTGATAATATTTCTGATCAAAGCAATAAACTAAACTCTTATACTGAAATAAACAAAGACGTAGATAAATCAGAAGAACAATATGATGCAACGACCAAAACTGCGTCTAGTACCAAACAGGAAACTGTTCAAGGTAACGGGAATACACCAACTGTTTCTGAAGATAAAGCTACAAACAAACAGCTTTTAAAAAGAGAATTAAGTGATATTTCACAAGAAATAACTATAGCCACGAAGGAAGAAAAAGAAACGTTCAAAGAAATAAATGATGGTAGATATAAGGGAGTTGACGAGCAATATTTTCATAAAAGAAATAATAGTGAATATGAAAATAAAATAATGATTAAAAGAAAAAGCGTCGTGGCAGGAAATATTACTGAAGCAACGGTTACAAGTTACGAACATATTAAGGATGAGCAAAAATTAATTGTGGCAAGGGCAAGAGAGGATATTATCGCCTTAAAAACAACCATTACCGAGGATCAGTTAAAAGTTGATTATGTTGATAGAGAGATTGATCTACCATCAAAAGAAATTCAACCCTTAAAGGTGGTGGAAGAATGCAAGACCAGACATGAAATTGAAAATAGGATCGAATCTAACCAAACTACTAGTACACTAGATGAGACTCAAACAGAGGAAACCAAAATATCAAAAATGGAAACTGATAGTAAAGTGGAACCGAAAGTGAATGAAGATGTAACTAAAACCAAACATACTCTTGAGAAGAACTGTAAACAGGAAGATATTACAGAAAATACAAAAGAATATGAAACCACCGAGGAATCACACTATTCTAATTATCCATCGGTTTCTGAGCAACAATCTAATGTGGAGCTTCAAAAGGGACTTATATCTTCGATAATAACAAAATTTCCAAGAGATCATGCTATGAAAAACAACATAGAATCTGAACAACATGTTGGGAAGCTTGTAGAAGATTTAATGGATGGGACTGGAACAGGGACAATAGAGAAAGAAGGCGTGATCGAACCAAAAGGTACTGTAGAAACATCAACAAATGAAGCGACATATTTGAGTGTAGATGTAGTTGGACAAGAAAAAGCTACAGAAAAGCGGAGTGATGTTGTGAACTTAATACAAGTATCCTGTACCAAGGATCAGCAAGTTATTTTATGTGTTAATGAAGAGATTAATCTAAAGCAAAAACAAAGAAACCCCTCAAAGATGGAGCTAAAATGCATATCCATCAAAGAAATTGAAAACTTATGTGAATCTGAACAAGAACCCAAAACAATAGTTGCAGACGAAACTAAAGGATCTAAATTGAAGAATGAAAGAGCAATAGAACCAACTGAAGATAAAACTATATGCAAACAGGTCCTTAACAGCCTTGTTGATAAAACAAAAGAAAAGAAAATGCCCTTGGAAAGAAATGGTTTTGAGAGTCATATAACTGTTGAAAAGCATTGTAATATACTTCAAGAAGAATGTGAAATCATGAAGATGGAGAGTGAATGCACCACAGAGCGAGGTACCGAAGAAAATCATGGATCTGAACAAACTGATAGAAAATTATTTGAACATTTGCAAGATGACACCAACACAGCAAAAAAGGAAAATGAAAAGGTCTTGAAAACAAAATATGATAAAGACATAACTTCAATCGTAGAAACAAATACAAGCCTCATTCGGTTAGACAAAGACGAAGTTATTGAAAAAGCCTCAAAAGGGGAATCAACGTTGGAAACAACGATGAGCAGCCATGATCAGAAATTTGTTCAAGAAAAGGTTAATGGAAATGTAGGTGACGATGGACAGAATATTGAACACTCAAAGACGGAATATAAATTCATTACCATTCAAGATACCGAAAATAGATATGAATTCGGACAAAATGTTGTGAAATTATTTGAAGCTCTACAAAATGATACTCAAGCGTCAACAATAGAGACTGTAAGCGGTATACAACAAAACGATTCTGAAGATCTCAACACATCCGGACAACCCCTCATGAATTTTAATGACAGTGGAAATGTTGAACAAACAGTTAAGTCCGAAGAAAACGCAAAATCCTTGGTAACAATCGTTACTGAGGAACAGCCAGTTGTTGAACAACACTTTAATGTGGAAGCTGATATACTTCAAATGGAAACTGTAATTTCCATTATTCAAAGTGAATGTCCCAAAGAGGATGAGAGAGCAGAGTTTGTACAACCTGTCAAAACATTACCCAAACCTGTACAAGATTATATTAAAACAGCAATTGAAGAGTATGAAAGCGTCGAAGACTCAAAATGTAATGAAGACGTTTCCAAAAAAGTGGATGAAAAGAAAAGGCGAATGAAATTGAAGGAGGGTGAAATTACAGAAAGAGCAAAAAAAGATCCGCAAATTAAAGACCAAGATCAGCAAAATGTAAAAGAACATGGTCATGCATATGATGATCTACAGAACATTGAGCACTCCAAGTCAGAAAATGGAAGTAAAAGCATACAAAAAGTAAAGTATATTGAAAATAAATGTGAATTAGTACAAACTGTTGGAGAGAAAGTTGCAGCTCTGCAAGAAGAAACTACCGTAGCAACAATGGAGCCTTACAGAGGTAATAAAGGAACTGAAATGAAATTTATCAGCCATGGTCACCAAAATGTTGAACAACTCCTTAATGTAGAAGGCGGGTTAGAGAAAACAGGAAATGAAAACTTAAAGGTGGAAAATGTATGTGACACCAAGTTTGGTGTTGCAAATAAATGTGAATATGAACAAACTGTTGAAAAACTTGTTGAAACATTGCAAAACCACATTAAAACAGAAACTATGGAGAAAGACAGCGTCATAAAACCAATAGGTTCTGAGGATACGAATACACCCGAACAAACCATTAAAAGTCTCGAACATACTGATCAAATACAAACCATGGTTAAAGCAACTCTTGAAAGTATTGAACTAAGGAAGGATGAAGTTATCGATGAGGGAAAAGAGGATGAAAGCACATTAAATATTACTAATATGAGCCATTATCACCAAAATGTTGAACCACTTATTAATAAAGATGTTAAAATACAACAAACAGGAAATAATAACTTAAGGACAGAAAACGGATGTGACAACATTATCGAAATTGCAAATAAATGTGAATATGAACAAACAGTTGGTAACCTGGTTAAAGTTCAGCAAGATCACACTAAAGCAGCAACGATGATAAATGAAATAATCAAAGAACCTAAAGGTTTTGAAGATAAGAAAAAAACAGAAGAAACCATTAAAAGATTCGATCATACTCAACAAGCAGAAACTATACTTAAATCAACCCTTGAAAGAATAGAATCAAAAGAAG
The DNA here is from genome assembly GCA_030545055.2 of Neoaliturus tenellus. Taxonomy (NCBI): domain Eukaryota; kingdom Metazoa; phylum Arthropoda; class Insecta; order Hemiptera; family Cicadellidae; genus Neoaliturus; species Neoaliturus tenellus. The sequence goes on along the minus strand of CM061535.1, from coordinate 56,231,660 downwards.
ATGACGTTTTAAAAAAGACAAAAGTGGATGAACCCATATTAGATAATACCCCTGTTTGCCTTGATAATGAAAATGTAGAACAACTCAATAATGCAAAGGTTGATTTACAGCATAATGAAAATGAACACTTTAAAACAGAAAATGAATATGTCAACTTAAATGATATTTCAAATCCATGTAAATATGAACAAACAGTTGAAAAAGTAGTTGAAACTCTGCAAGACCACATCAAAGCAGCGACGATGGAAAATGAAAGCGTCAACGTTCCAAAATGTGCTGAAGATACAAGTGCACCCGGAAAAACCATTAAAATACTCAATCATACTGAACTAGTACAAAACATAGTCATTGAAACTCTTGAAAGTAATGGATTCAAGGAGGATGAAGATATCAAAAAAGATAAAGATGATAAATCCATATTAAAAATTTGCCTTATCGGCCATGATCATCAAAATGTTGAACAACACGTTAATACAGAGGTTGCTTTAGAACAAAAAGGAAATGAACATTTAAAGATGCAAAATGAATATGACACCATAGACAATACTGCAAACAAATGTCAACATGAACAGACGGTTGTATATCTACTTGAAACTCTGCAGAATCACATTAAAGCAGTAACTATGGAGAATGAAAGCCTCACAAAACAAAAAGGTTCTGAAGAGACGATTACTGTCGAAGAAACCATTGAAAGGCTCAATCGTACTGACCGATTAGAAACCACACTTAAAGCAACCATTGAAAGTAATGAATTGAAGGAAAATGAAGTTATCGAAAAGACAAAATGTGATAAAGCCAAATTCAATATTACCTCTATTAGCCATCAAAATGTTGAACAACTCAATGATGAAGAGGATGACTTACAGCAAAATAAAAATGAAAATTTAAAGACGGAAAATGAATGTAACACCATTGTTGATATTGCAAGTGAGTGTGAATATGAACCAGTTGGAAACCTAGTTGAAACTCTGCAAGATGACATTGAAACAGCAACGATGGAGAATGAAAGTGTCATAGAATTAATATATTCTAAAGAAACTAATGCATCCAAACAAATCTTTGGGGGACTCGATGACGATGACAAAGTTGAAACAATAGTTAAAGCATCAAATGAAAGTATGGAATCAAAGAAAAATGAAGTCATCGGAAAGGAAAAAGGGGAGAAATCCACATTAGCAATTACTTTTAACGGCAAAGATCATGAAAAAATTGAACAACACATTAATGGTGATGTTGATACACAGCAAAAATTAAATGAAAACTTAAAATCTGAAAATGAATACGACACCATGACTGATATTGCAAAAAAATGTAAATATAAACAATCAGAAGAAAGGCTAGTTGAAACTATGCAAGATCACATGAAAACAGGAACGATGGAGAAAAAAGTCTTTATAGAACAATTAGGGTCTGAAGATACGATTACACTAGAAAAATCCATTAAAGAGCTCGATCATATCGATCAAGTAGAAACCATGATTAAAGCTACTCTTGAATATATTGATTTAAAGGAGGATGAAGTTAACGAAAAGAGAAAAGAGGGTGAATCCACATTAGAAAGTACCCTTATCGGCATTAATCACCAAAATATTGAACAATACGTTGAAGCAGAGGTTGATTTACAGCAAAAAGACAATGAAAGCTTAAAAAAGGAAGATGAATATGACCCAATAACTAATATTAAAAATAAAAGTAAATATGAACAAGCTGTTGAAAAACTAGTTGTAAGTATGCAAGATTTCGTTAAATCTGGAACGAATGCGAATGAAAGTGTCATAGTACCAATAGGTTCTAACTATACTATTAAACCCGAAACCCCCATTAAAAAGTTAGATCGTACTGATCAAGTAGAAACTATAGTTGAAGCAACCCTTGAAAGTAATGATTTGAAGGAAGATGAAGTTATCGAAAAGGAAAAAGCTGATAAAGCAACATTAGATATTATCTATATGAGCCAGGTTTTTCAAAATGTTGAACAATTCAATAATGCAGAAGATGATTTACATCAAAATGAATATCAAAATTTAAAGACGGAAAATGAATGGGAAGCCAGGATTGATATTGCAAATGAATGTGAAGAGGAACTAACAGGTGAAAATCTAGTTGAAATTGTGCAAGATCACATTGAATCAGCGACGATGATTTATGAAAGCATAGTAGAACCGAAAGTTTCTGAAGAAAAAAATGCATCCAAAGAAATTCTCGAGAGGATCGATGTTGATCACCACGTTGAAACCATAGCTAAGGCAACAAATGAAAGTATAGAATTAAAAGTGAATGACGTTCTTGAAAAGGCAAAAGGGGAGGAGTCCACAATAGAAATAACCGGCAGAGATCATAAAAATAGCGAACAACACGTTGATGAAGTGGTGGCTTTAGAGCAAAAAGCAAATAAAAACTCAAACACGGAAAATGAATATAACACCATGACTGATACTACATATAAATGTAAATATAAAGAAATATTAATTGAAAATATGCAACATCATATTAAAGAAGGAACTATGGAGAAAGAAAGCGTCATAGAACCTATAATTTTTAAAGATGAGATTACACCCGAAAAATCCTTTAAAAGGCTCGATCATACTAAACAAGTACAATCCATAGCTAAGGCAACTCTTGAAAGTAAAGAATTAAAGGAAGATGAAATGATCGAAAGGGCAAAAGACAATGAACCCACATTAGACATTAAAAATGATAGGCATGATATACAAAATGTTAAACAACACAAAAATGCAGACGTTGATTTAGAGCATAAAGAAACTGATAACATAAAAACACAAGATGAATGTGACACCAAGATAGATATTGCAAATATATGTGAACATGAACTAACAGTTGGAAAAATAGTTGACACCATGCAAGATCACATAAAATTAGCTACTCTGAAGAATGAAAGAGACATTGAATCAAAAGGAAGTGAAGAAATGAATGCACCCAAACAAATCCATAGGAGGCTCCTTGACAAGAACCACGTTAAAACAATAGTTGCAACAATTGAAAGTATGGAAGTAAAGGAGTATGAAGGTAGCGAAAAGGCAAAAGATGATGAAAACACAATAGAAATATCTCTTATCGGCAATGATTGTCAAAATATTGAACAACACGTTGATGCAAACTTTGTTTTGCAGCAAAAAGAAAATGAAAACTTAAAAACAGAAAATGAATATGACACCATGACTGAATTTGCAAATGAATGTAAATATGAACAAACTGTTGAAAATTTTGTTGAAAATCTGGAAGATCGCATTAAAGCAGCAACGATGGAGAATGAGAGCGTCATAGAAACTATAGGTTCTGAAGATACGATTTCACCCGAAACCCCTATTAGAACACTTGATAATACTAATCAAGTAGAATCGATAGTTAAAGACACTATTGGAAGTAAAGGAGAAAAGGAAGATGAAGTTATCGAAAAGGCAAAAGAGGATGAATCTACATTAGATATTACCCATGTTAGCCATGATCATCAAAATGTTGAACAACACAAAAATGCAGAGGATGATTTACAGCATAAAGAAAATAAAAACTTAAAAACGGAAAGGGTTTGTGACGACATGATTGATATTGCAAATATATGTGAACATGAACTAACAGTTAGAAACCAAGTTAACACGCTGCAAGATCACAAAACATTATCTACTCTGGAGAATGAAAACGATATTAAACCAAAAGAATCTAAAGAAACAAATGCACCTAAACAAATCCTTGGGAGTCTCGATGACAATGACCAAGTTGAAACCATAGTTGCAACACTTGAAAGTATGGAGAATGAAGGTATCGAAAAGGTAAAAGACGATGAACTCATATTAGAAATTGCCCTTATCGGCAATGATTATCAAAATATTGAACAATACGTTGATGCAGAAGTTGATTTACAGCAAAAAGAAAATGAAAATTTAAAAAAGGAAAATGAATATGACACCATGACTGAATTTGAAAATGAATGTAAATATGAACAAACTATTGAAAACTTTGTTGAAAATCTGGAAGATCGCATTAAAGCAGCAACGATGGAGAATGAGAGCATCATAGAAACTATAGGTTCTCAAGATACGATTTCACCCGAAACCCCTATTAGAACACTTGATAATACTAATCAAGTAGAATCGATAATTAAAGACACTCTTGAAAGTAAGGGAGAAAAGGAAGATGAAGTTATCGAAAAGGCAAAAGAGGATGAATCTACATTAGATATTACCCATGTTAGCCATGATCATCAAAATGTTGAACAACACAAAAATGCAGAGGTTGATTTACAGCATAAAGAAAATGAAAACTTAAAGACGGAAAAGGATTGTGACGACATGATTGCTATTGCAAATATATGTGAACATGAACTAACAGTTGGAAAACAAGTTAACACGCTGCAAGATCACAAAACATTATCTACTCTGGAGAATGAAAACGATATTGAACCAAAAAGACCTAAAGAAACAAATGCACCTAAACAAATCCGTGGGCGGCTCGATGACAATGACCAAGTTGAAACCATAGTTGCAACACTTGAAAGTATTGAGAATGAAGGTATCGAAAAGGTAAAAGACGATGAACTCATATTAGAAATTGCCCTTATCGGCAATGATTATCAAAATATTGAACAATACGTTGATGCAGAAGTTGATTTACAGCAAAAAGAAAATGAAAATTTAAAAATGGAAAATGAATATGACACCATGACTGAATTTGCAAATGAATGTAAATATGAACAAACTATAGAAAATTTTGTTGAAAATCTGGAAGATCGCATTAAAGCAGCAACGATGGAGAATGAGAGCATCATAGAAACTATAGGTTCTCAAGATACGATTTCACCCGAAACCCCTATTAGAACACTTGATAATACTTATCAAGTTGAATCGATAATTAAAGACAGTAAAGGAGAAAAGGAAGATGAAGTTATCGAAAAGGCAAAAGAGGATGAATCTACATTAGATATTACCCATGTTAGCCATGATCATCAAAATGTTGAACAACACAAAAATGCAGAGGTTGATTTACAGCATAAAGAAAATGAAAACTTAAAGACGGAAAAGGATTGTGACGACATGATTGATATTGCAAATATATGTGAACATGAACTAACAGTTGGAAAACAAGTTAACACGCTGCAAGATCACAAAACATTATCTACTCTGGAGAATGAAAACGACATTGAACCAAAAGGATCTGAAGAAACAAATGCACCCAAACAAATCCTTGGGAGGCTCGATGACAATGGCGAAGTTGAAACCATAGTTGCAACACTTGAAAGTATGGAGAATGAAGGTATCGAAAAGGTAAAAGACGATGAACTCATATTAGAAATTGCCCTTATCGGCAATGATTATCAAAATATTGAACAATGCGTTGATGCAGAAGTTGATTTACAGCAAAAAGAAAATGAAAATTTAAAAAAGGAAAATGAATATGACACCATGACTGAATTTGCAAATGAATGTAAATATGAACAAACTGTTGAAAATTTGGTTGAAAATCTGGAAGATCGCATTAAAGCAGCAACGATAGAGAATGGAAGCGTCATAGAAACTATGGTTTTTGAAGAAACGATTTCACCCGAAATATTCTATAAAACACTCGATCATACTCAAGTAGAATCCATGATTAAAGCACCTCTTGAAAGTAAAGTTTTAAAGGAACAAGAAGTTATCGAAAAGGCAAAAGAGGATGAATTTTCAATACATATTACTCCTGTTATTCATGATCATCAAAATGTTGAACAACACAAAAATACAGAGGTTGATTTACAAAATAAAGAAAATGAAAACATAAAAACGGAAAACAAATGTGACACCATGATTGATGTTGCAAACATTTGGGAACATGAACTAACAGTTGGAAAACTAGTTGATACCCTGCAAGATCATATAAAATTAGCTACTCTGGAGAATGAAAGCGACATTGAACCAAAAGGATCTGAAGAAACAAATGCACAAAAACAAATCCTTCGAAAGCTCGATGACAATGAACAAGTTGAAACCATAGTTGCACAACATGTTGATGCAAACTTTGTTTTGCAGCAAAAAGAAAATGAAAACTTAAAAACAGAAAATGAATATGACACCATGACTGAATTTTCAAATGAATGTAAATATGAACAAACTGTTAAAAAATTAGTTGAAACTCTGCAAGATCGCATTAAACCTGAAACGATGGAGAAAGAGAGCGTCATAGAACCTATGGGTTCCGAAGATACGATTTCACCCGAAACCCCTATTAAAACAATCAATCATACTGATCAAGTAGAATCCATAGTTAAAGCACCTCATGAAATCAAAGAAGTAAAGGAAGATGAAGAAATAAAAATCACAAAAAAGGATGAATCCTCACTAGAATTCGCCCTTATCGGCCATGATCATCAAAATGTTGAACAATATGTTGAAGCAGAGGATGATTTACAGCATGAAGAAAATGAAAACTTAAAAATGAAAATTGAATATGACACCATGACTGATATTGAAAATAAATGTAAATATAAACAAAGTAAAGAAAAGCTAACTGAAACTTTGCAAGATCACATAAAAGCAGCAACGATGGAGAATGAGAGTGCCATAGAAAAAATATGCTTTGAAGAGACGGTTATACCCGAAAAAACGATTAAAAGGCTCGATCATACTAATCAGGTAGATATCTTAGTTACATCAACCCTTGAAAGTAAACAATTAAAGGAAAGTGAAGTTATCGAAAAGTCAAAAGAGGATATCGCGACAATAGAAATTACCATTTTCGGCCAAGATCATCGAAATTTCGAAAAACTCGTTAATGTAGAGGTTGTTTCACATTATGATAAAAATGAAAGCTTAAAGACGGAAAATGAATGTGACAGTATGAATGATATTGTAAATGAATGTGAATATGAACCAATAGATGGAAACCTAGTTGAAACTCTGCAAGATTCCATTGAAGCATCAGCAATGGAGAATGAAAGCACCATAAAACCAGTAGGCTCTGAAGAATCAATTACATCGGAACAAATGATTAGTAGTCGTGATGACAATGGACTGATAGAAACCGTGGTTAAAGCAACTCTTAAAGATATTGAATTAAAGGAAGATAGAGTTATCAAAAAGGCAATAGAGGATGAATCTACATTAGAAATGACCTTTACCAGCCATGATCAACGAAATATTGAACAACTCGTTAATGCAGAGATTACTTCACAGCTGAATGAAAACGAAAACCTAAAGACAGAAAATATTTGTGATACAATGATTGATATTGCAGATAAATATGAATATGAACAAACTGTTGAAAAACTAGTTGAAACTTTGCAAGATCACATTAAAGCAGCACCGATGGAGAATGAAAACGTCCCAGAACCAAAAGTGTCTGAAGATACTAATACACCCAAACAATTCATTAAAAGGCACGACCTTACTGATCAAGTAGACGCCATAGTTAAAGCAACCCTTGAAAGTATTGAATTAAAGGAGGACGAAGTTATCGAAAAGGGAAAAGAGGATGAGGCTACAATAGAAATCACCCTTATCAGCCACGATTATCAAAATGTTGAACAACTCGTGAATGCAGATGGGTTTATACAGCAAAAAGAAAATGAAATCTCAAACATGGATAATGAATGTGACCCCATGATTGATATTGCAAATAAATGTGAATATGAACAAAATGTCGGCAGTCTGGTTGAAGCTCTTCAAGATCACATTGGAGCAGTAACGATGGAGAATGAAAACGTCATAGAACCAAAAACAGAATCGCCAGACACAGATAATGTAAATAGCACTGAACAATATGTTGATGGGTTAATAGATCCTGTACAATATAACAATAAAGTAATGATTGTGGACAATGAAATCGTCTCGGATGAAAAATTTAGTGAAGATATTGCTATTGTTGATGAACGTTCATATGAGATAATTGAGTTTGGACAAGACAAATCTATTAAAAAACATATTCATAGTAAAGAAGTGGTTATTACTAAGCCTAGTGATGAGCTAGTGAATTTGGAAAAAAATGAGTCACAATTGATGTCGATAAATAATGAAGTTGGCTCTAAAGTACATTTTATAACTGATGGTACACTTATTGATGAACAATCCATGGCCGAACCATTAACTTTTGATGAATATAAGTCTAAATTTCCTGCAAAGGATTTATACTTACAAAGAATTAGTAAAATAGCTTTACAGCCAGACCACACTCCTAGTTTTGATCCGGAATGCAATAGACCACCTAATACTGTCGGGTTTTCTTTTGATATAGCTAAAAGCAACTGTGAAGGGCAAATAGCAAAGGACATAATTAAATATCATAAAGACCAGGAAAAAGATTATCAACACACTTCAGAGTTTTTCACGTGTTCAAATGAAGACTTGCATGGTGGTACAAACACCCCTGAGGAAGTTCAACCAAAAACTTCTAGTAAGCCTTTTCAACAACAAAAATATATTACTGGTAAAATAAAACAATTTATCTTTTCAGATAGAGGTGATTACAATGTAAATTGCACTGATGATATTAGAACCAAGAAAAGTGATGAGCAGATATTGATTCTCTCTTACAAAACTATAGAGGGTGATAGATCATTGGAAACAACATCTACTTCACCAGAGCCAACAATGTTGTCATCTGCCATTTTAAATAAACGTCACTTAGCAAAAGGAAACGAGCCATCAAATGTAGACAAACTAAAACAAAAATTTGAATCCCAATCAACAACTACAGCTTCAAGAGTCGATAACAAATATATACCATCTTTGGAAACAGATGTTCTGACCACTCAGTTATGTAGCAATAAAAATGATCCAATAAGATGTTATTCAAAATTCGAAGAAAATCAACTTAGTGCATCCGCCATAAACTATGAACTTTCGAAACATGAAGACTTAATGAAAATAACTGACGACCTCTACAGAGACGAATCAGTTCTTCAGGAAACGGTTTGTGATATATCTGATTTAAAAGTATGGGAACTCAGTCACGATTCTTCTACACTTGAGTTTCAAAATTCTTCTGAAATAGGTACCACCTCATTGCCTGGATATCCACTTAATTCTAAAAAGGAAGATACGACATATGGTGAAATATCGAAGTTTAATAACAGTCACTGCGAAGGAGTCAAACAAATGTTAAGTTTAGATTCAGAGATGTTAAATAATAATCTTTTAACAGTAGAGCAAGAACTAAGTGAAGTTATAAGTATAGAAGATGAGGAACTTGACGGAAGACTAGAAAAAGAAATCTCTACCATTGAAGCTATGGAAATGTGCTCTGCACAGGGCCAGGATCTCTTTTCATTTCAAGAAAATAAGGAAAGAGAGCCCACCGGTGCGATAGGGTATGTCGAAAGCATTGAAAATGAAAAGCTGGACATGAGTGTGCAACAGCAAATTATTGAAATAGATAAAATGCCAAATCCCATTAAATGTGAATTAAATCCTGTATTTGGCCAAGACAGTGGTATGTTTGACAGGAAAAAAGTAATTCATGTTGACTCCAAATTGCTTAACTTTGATCACATTGAAGATGACATATCTAGTATAGAGGATGAAACACTTGATGAAGAAATTTTAACTGAAATATCAAAAATTGAATCAGTTGTTTATGCTGAATGTGGAAAAACTGAATTGACGGCAGACTTTTCTATACAAGATAACACAACTCTTTCAACAACGGATTACCATAACACCACTGGAAAATTAATAGATGATGAAGAGTTAAATGAAAAAACTCAGAGAATTTTTCAAGAAGTTGAAAAGTCAAATGATGAGTCTGCTGATTATGTGGCAATGCATGACCAAATAGAAAAATCTCAATCTGCTATTGGATTCTTTTCTGCATATTGTTCATCAGAGCACCCTTGTTCGCCTTACCCCTCTGAGGCTGAAGACAAATTGAATAACTTTGTCTCTGGTAAACGTAAACTTGTTCATATTGGAAATGAGGATATAAGTAGTTTTGATGACAATGATGAAGCTTTCATAGAAGATAACAAGGAAGAAGTTTACTGTGGAGATAACGCATTTGATTCCATTACAACTGATGGTATATTACAGCATGATATGAATAATTATGAATTTTTCAATACTTCAACATCCAATGAAAATCTTAATTTATTTAAGGATTCAGAGAAAGATAATTCTTATTGTGATGCCAATACATACTCAACCAACCCATTCCTCAGTAGTCTGCCGTCAGAAACTACAGGAGCAGGAGAATCATATTCTGAAAGTCCACACGATTTAAAAGATATACACCTGAGTATGTCAAATGAATCAGATAGTTCAGAATTCCATATGTGGTCTTCAAATGTGGAATTTGGAGAACCAGGTGATATTACAAAAACTCAAGATGGCATGGATTTTGAATCAATAATTTCTGCTCCTAACTTAGATGAAGCTTTAAGAAAATTGGAACGGCACATTCAGGACAAGGGTGATAATTTCCTGTGGTTGTCAACCAGAACTCCATCGCCTTCCTTACAATCATTGGAAAAATATTTCAAAGATGGGATTCCCTGTTTTGACACTGAACAGTTTTACAATGAAGTTTCTGGAGGGATGATAGTTGACAATTCACTGAGCTCACAAGAACATAGTTTAGTCGAAAATGAAGAAGAAGCTGAAAAAGTTGATATTTGGGCAACGCCATGTGAAAATGTTCCATTTTGCACTTATGTACAAGGTTCGGCTGAGGCTGATGGCCTTGAGTCAGTCATTCAGGAAGAACAGCCTCCGGACTGGATTATATCCCCATATCAATATCCAAGAGTTATTTTTGGGAACACTACACAAATGTCTATAATAGATGAGGAAGATGATTCACGAAAATCTGAGCCAACATCTCCTTTACAATATAAATGTACAAGCGTCAGCATCGATGAAAATTTATTACCTTTTGATATAAGGCCTATTTTTGGAGATCAAATGGACAAACGGTTATTGGACAACACTGAGGTACATTTTTCCACAAATGAGTTTCAAAGTGACGATTCAAAACCTTCTGTTGCAGAATCAGTGGAAGATTTTGATTCAGAAAAAAAACACAGCACTAACTACAGTATGACTGGAAATGAACTATCTTTAACAAACAAAATAGATGGAGAAGTTTTAGTGGAATCAAATGAAACCATAATTCATTTGAACCAAAGTAATGAAAATAAAATGGATCTAAAGATTACAACGCCTGAACCAATCGATATTGAATACAATAAGGTTAACAAAAAGAATTCAACTAATGTTAACAAAACTATAAAAAATGATTGTGAAAACACATCAAAGAGCGAAACAGACTTAATTTTCACTACAAACACAAAAGAAATAAATGAAGTTGATGGATTTAGTGCCGATCACCAAAATTCTTCAGGAGCTGAATTTAATGAGACAAATAGAGTCCAAATTGAAGGGAAAAAATCTAACGATATAACTTATGACGCAAATAACGTTTTAGAGAATAATGAACTAAATTCTACACTCGAATTTCAACAGGAAACAAATCAGAATGATGCTTTGGATAAAGTTGTAAACCTTACAAGAGATAAGAAAATTAGAGAAGAAATAAAATCTTTATTGGAGTATAACATTGATTCTGTTACAGAGGAAATTATCAACGAATTCAGTGTATCAGAGAGAAAATTATACTGGGACATGAAACTTCAAAAAATTAGAGATCTGGAAAGTCAAAGTAACGTCCACTCTGGCCCAAAAAGTTTATCAAATATTAAATCAGGTACTGTGTCAAAGTTAGTTTCAAGTTTTGGCCAAACAAACGGAAACAGTAAACATTCAGCTGCTTTCCAAAAACAATCCATTGTTAAGCCTAAAACAACAACTAACCAAGTAAATATTCTTCTACAAACAGATAATAGATATAAAGAAGAAAATATTATAATTGCAGAGAAAACTAAAGAGGAACCATGCCATCATACACAGTGTATGGACAGTGAAAATACTGTAAGTGCGACTGCATCAATGAAACTAGTTTCTCATTGGAAAACATACTGGGATGACATTATAAACGAGCAAACAGAAACTAACAAAACACGGCCACAAACAGTGCATAAGATTCCTTCCATTCAGATTTCTGAAGATGACGATTTTGGGGTAACAACTATACAATGTGATGATGTATTTTCTGATCAAAGCAGCAACCAGGAAAACAGAAACACAAAATTATTCTCTGCTCCAGTAGCTGAAGCTATGAAAATTGAAAATCTTTCAGAACAATTAGAACAAGAAACCAAATTGAATTTCAATAAAGTTGAAACACCTGTACAAAATAAAGCTAAAATTGAAAATATTGGTGAGCTTACGATTAAGGACCCTTCTACTGACGTATTATCGGTACCTTTCGTTCCGCGTTCTAGATCATACAGTACAGGAAACATTGACATGGAGTTTTTAACCATACCAAAAAATGCATGTCTCCCAGTTGAATACAAAGACAACGAAAATGCACAACACCAAAATGAATTCAAAATGCGTTTCGAGAGGGCAAAACAGTTTTTTAAGCACCTTGAACAATCAGGGCCTGGAGATATTAAAGGAAGAGACTACAGATCCATGCCAAAATTGGATTTAAGAATTAAAAATAGAAAGACTTCTGTAGATTCGGATTCCGGTCCAGAGATAAAGCCTCAGAAAAAAAGGGACCACTTCAAAGGCAGGAAAAAAAGAAGGAGGAAAGAAAAAGATACTTGCAAGATTCAGTCTGCTCCTACATCTGACACTGAAACATCCAAAAGAGTTCAACGCCAAGAGAGCTGCGATAGTTTTGGAGGAAGTGTAAAAATTAGAAAGGTCTCTGAAAGATTTCACGTTAAAGATCTGTTTCGTGATATTTCAGATAAACAAGGATTCTTCAAGGGCATTCCAAACAGAGCAGCTGTACTTGCTTCACTCAAATCTGTCGATGATGTCAGAGCGATTTCCCCGTATGAAATGGATTATGGTGATCTTAGGTCGTCGGCTAGCCTTGGCAATATACCATCGGGGTTTCAGGAAGAATACCCTTACCTTCCCACAACCCCAATACATAGTTTCCGTCCTCGATCAGCCCTTGGGCTAAACTTAATTCCTCGAAGGGAACTCATAGACGAGAAGTTTTAGACACTGTGAACAAAAAACACCACAATCAACAAAAAAGATTTCTTAAAAGTATTTTGATTATATAAATGGAGGTTTTATATTTGTAGTTCGAAATGATTTTTTCTTACCTAGATATAAAAAAACTTAATCTCGTCAAGTTAGTGATTAAAAGGCAATCTGTAAAATAAATTGCCTTTTAACACCAATGTTTTGTTTACAAAAATATTTTTTAAAGATTTTAAAGATCTATATTTTTCTCCCTACTTGCCACTTTTACTTGAAATTAGATTATTACTTGCCGATTTTAACACATATAATAGGTTTAAAAAAGAATTTGACATGTAATATAGTTACTGTATTTCATTCAATAGTTTTTTGCCAAAAGGCGTTTATTGGTTCACCTTTTTAATGCTTCAAAGAAATTTTTTATTTTAGTTTGTATTAAATAAAACTTTGTAAAATGCTACAAGTTTAAAGTTAAAATTCGTTAACATTGTACAGCTCTAATTTGTAAAATATGCTGTTATGTAAATATATGGGGTAAAATTTGGTTTAAGTTGTCTCTTGGAAAATTATTAACAGTACAGTATAAAAATACAGATAAGCAATTTTATGACTGTTAATAGTTATGTCGTGTTTTATATCTAACTGGAATTAAATAAGCCACAACTTGAATTATTTCATTTTCTGACTTTTTTCAACCTGTAATTCTTACCCTCTCTTGTATTTGGAGTGTGCTATGAAATTGAGCTATTTCCGATATTTATTAATTAAAAGACTGTATTTAAAATACTGCTCAGTTATTGTTATTTCAAAGGACAATTTGCTTCAAAATTTGGAAATATTAACTATATACTGTAGTGTAATATTTTACCAAACATTTCATTTTGTTTTAAAACTGATTTTAAATCATATAAAATGCCTGCAGCAATACTAATTATTATTAGCAACCAAATGTTAAATTAATTGTGATCTTGATCAAGATTATGAATATTAAACATTTCAAGCTATGAATTATTAAATAAAATAAGTAGAAACCTTTTTAGAAATTAATTTACTTATGTTTTGTAATTTAATTGAGATGTCTTATAACAGGAACTGTGATATAAATGTTACCCAAAAATGTTTAAAATGTTTTTGAGAATTAATAAAAATGTTTCTATTTAAAGTGTGTTTGTAATTCCTTAAAGCCCCAGACATGCATGCTGAGGTACATTACTATAATTATAAAAGGTTTTCATAAAATCCGTTAAGGTCGTCAACTACTTTAACTAGTACTTTAAGGTCATCAACTACTTTAAAAGATGTTGAGTTGCAAGACAAATATCCTATTTCAGATCTTCAGTTCAATCATGTTCAATGTAAAAAGTCATACACATGTATACACATTTAGAACACAATAAGATTAAAAAATAATGAGTAATATTGTAATAACCCCTTATGTGCAAAAAGTGAACTTTTGAGGAAATAAAGAAAATCCAATGGAGTGTATTTGATTTAAATATTAAAAATATGTCATTATCTTCCTTAATGCTGGCAGTTAGTGATTTTTTCAACATTTTAAATCATACATTTGTTACAAGATTGCACAAAATTCTGTCAAACCAACAAGTAAAAATATAATTGAGATAAAAATGGATTTTTATTGAAAAATAACTGTTGCCCTGAGGTGTTCCCAAGACAACGCCCACAGTCTTTGTTGGAAAATCATCATAATGTTAAATACCATTTGGAAAAGCAGCACTCATGGATTTCCTCCATGAAACAAGATTTTTCAGTCTGACTTTTGGCATGAAGTAATGAATTTGGCGCTCATGGGGGTTTTACACCAAACAGTACATTAACACCATACTTTCATATGGAAGCAACTGTGGAAAACCTCTTACTGATAAGATCAATTAGTTGAAAATAACACCAAATATTTGGATTGACAACAGTTGAGCCTGGTACACTGCTTTAATTATTAACTTTTTTTGAGGGAGAGGCAGGAAAAAAAGCAGGTGGCCAGCCTGTGATGTGGGACTCCCCTAAAAACGAGTTTACCCACTAAAAAATCTCCTTAACTCTTTAGGATTCTAACCTGGAATTGTTTATCACATTACGTCAGGCTAGGCAAAAATTTGGCTTAAGCCCATGGGGCTCGCTCCTTACCCAGCCGCTCGGTCAAGGGATCTTGGAGTCTTTCAATTAATAATCGTAAAGAAAACGAAAATGCTAATAATTCTAAATCAAAAGTTACTATTGCCTTTCAATATTTATTTATTATTATTATTATTTTTTTTTTTTTTTTTTTCTAGGCCTATTGTTTATTACCGGAAGAGGTGTCAATAAAAGTATGATGATTTGGATATCAACCCCATTTTTTAGAGAAATTAATGAATAGAGAATCGCATCTCAAAGCCCTTCAAAACCATACCGATAACACAACCAGAGATACAAGCTCCTTTTCTGTGACATATGATGAAACATTCTCATAGGCGTCATTTGGGGGGGGCAAGGGGGGGCAGTTGCCCCCCCAATAATTTCGGTGATTTTTTTTTTTTAATTGGAAATTAAAATGTTAGGTTATGTAATATGGTGAAATATTTGTATATAACAATTATACACTTCTGATTCAGACTTCCGGACTTCAGACTGAAGGCTCCGGTCCACCTGCACGAACGACGTTACCGAATGCCGCCTCTCGGCTGTAGCGCTAGGCGAGTTCCGCGAGTTTGATGGCTGCAGAGGTTTACGGGAATCGTGTTTTAAAATTAACAAATTATGATAGAGATTGACTCTTAACTTTTTGTAAAAGTAGAAAGACGGATCTCGTCTTCTCTGTTTTTAGAATTTTTTAATAAAATTTATAATTTCAGTTATAACTGTCTAAAATCGTCTGTTTTTTTCTAGGGGAAGTTTTAAAGATGCAGAGGTTTACGGGGACCGTGTTTTAAAACTAACCAATTAAGATGGAGATTGGCTCTTAACTTTTACTAAAAGTAAAAAGACGGATCTCGTCGGCTCTGTTTTTAGAATTTTTAAATACAATTTCTAATTTTAGCTATAACTGTCTAAAATCATCTGTTTTTCTCGATTTTTAACTTAAGTTTTCCATTAGTCTTGATAACACTACCAAAGTAAGATAACCATATAGTGTAGTAAAATTAAGCCAAAATATGGCTGGAAAATGAAATAATTTTTGGACAGCGAATTTTTGCTGAAATGTGTTCTATGCCATCCCCTGACCTCCCTCAGAAAAGTCCCCTAAAATCCCCAGTGGGCAACATGCCTAAAAATGATGGGATGGCCCACGTGGAGTCAGAAATAAATCTTTCTTCGACCAATGGGTTTATGTACATCAAATTAAAGCTCTTAAGTAGTAGAATTTAATGCCGCAAACCCCACCTCAAAAGGCTGATTGAGTCAAAAACGGCAGCCTGTCAAACTTTGAATAAAAATCAAATTTTGACCTAAACGCTTAAAAATGTAATAATTTTCGAAATACTTTACCTTTCGAGGTGCGGTTTGCGGCAAACGTTTGCCTTTACAATTACCTTTGAAAATCAGGATAGCTAGTCATATGCTTATCATACTACCCTTGAACCACCCTCCACATGGACGTCCCAAAGAGGAAGTTTTAAAAAAAATTCTTAGTCCATAGCCATGCTATACATGATTTTAAAGGTCATAGTAAGGAGAGTACATAGCCGAAAACCAGACCTCAAAAGGTAAAATATGTCGGAAGTTATTTTATTTCAAAGTTTTGATACTATTATTTTATTCTAAACTTTAAACGCCTGCCATTTCACTCCCGACAGTTATATTGAGGTCGGATTTACGGCATTGTATTCTACATTTTAAGACCTTTAATTTGATATGTATAAACCTTCTGGAATGTATTTAAATTTAGTATGCTTAGTATAAAATTTTAATGCAACTCCTTAGGGGCCAACCCCTCATTTTTAAGCGTGATCCCCATATGGGACTTCTGGGGACTTTTCGGAGGAAGGTCAGGGGATGCCATAGAACACATTTCAAAAGAAATTGGCTTTCCAAAAATTATTTCATTTTCCCCGACTAATTTTACTACACTAATAGTGTAAGAAAGGAAATTTAGCACCGTTATTTTTCTTTAATATGACACATTAGTTGTGGCTCTAGGCTGCATTTAGCAAAAGATAACAGGGTTCTAAAAATCCTTGAATTTGCATCGAAAAAACAGATGATTTTAGACAGTTAGGCCCAAAGCTGAAATTAAAAATTTTATTTAAAAATTCTAAAAACAGAGCCGAAGAGACCTGTCTCTTTAATTTTAGAAAAGTTAAGATTCAATCTCTATCTTAATTAGTTAGTTTTAAAACACGATCCCCGTAAACCTCAGCATCTATAAAACTTTTTTCCACTAAAAACAGATGATTTTAGACAGTTATAACTGAAACTAGAAATTGTATTTAAAAAATTCTAAAACCAGAGAAGACGAGATCCGTCTCTCTACTTTTAGAAAAAGTTAAGAGTCAATCTCTATCTTTATTAGTTAACTTTAAAACACGATTCCCGTAAACCTCTACACTGTCTGCAGCCATCAAACTCGCCTAGCGCTACGGCCGCGAGGCGGCATTTGGTAACGTCGTTCGGGCTCAGGTAGACCGGAGCCTTGCCTTGGCCTATTTCGTGTGAAAAGGTAGATATAGTACCTTCGCTGATGTCCGATGTTTACACTGTTGTTTACTTGAAAATCAATCAATTTCCTTACTGATGGGTAATCAAATGGGAAAATAACAAACTTTAAGGACTTGTAGGTCCCCTCTTTTTAATGGACAATTTATCGATTCACTTTAGAAACAACTTCACGCCGAGCTCTATCCAATGGCACTAAAATCATTAAAATATATTGCAAAGTGTGGGAGGAGTTTCTTGTATATATAGCTCTTGTACAAAAACTCGTATCACGTATTAAATATGTATAGATGATTTTTTAAATATCATTATTTATCTTTTTTTAATCACTTAGTAATTTTTTACCTCTCTTGTCCTCAATAACAATTTAATTTTTTTAGGTAATGTAATGGGCAATATACCGTAGCTGTACTGATCCTAACCAACAGTAGTTAAATGTTAAATTATTTGTTGTCCCTTATACGGCAGACTGCAAAAGTGATTTGTCAAAAACTAATTTTTGATAAAGATAAAACAATGTGTTTTACCATACAAACCTATGGAGTTTTTGTCTATGTATCCGACTGTAAAACTTTAGAGTTGTAAATAATAGACAATAAAAATAACTAAATAGTTATAAAATTATGTTTTTTATTTTAACTATTTAGTATCCTTTAACCAATTAAATCCATTAAATTTCTTAAGGCGTTTTACATCAAAGTAACCACTGGCAGTTCCAGAAGAATAATGACTTTCTACAAATAGAAACATGTTAACTTATATAATAAAATTTTACATGCATTAGGGTATTGTTTTCATGGGTTTGTGAGATTATATTATAAGTTAACATTTTATGGACAGCTTGTCACAATGTAAACTTAATTAGCTTTTATTGACAGTTTCTAGCGAAATTTAAGATGTTTGGCGTATTTGTGGGAAGGGGGGAGGGGGTATGACCTTATGAAAATCTTGCCCCCCCAATCAGAATGCTGAAATGACGCCTATGCTTGCCTAAACACCCTTATTTGGTACGGTAACAAAACCCTTTTGCGCTCTGACCACTTTCACTGCGATCGACCCAGGGATCTCCTCATTCTGACATAACAATGTGTACCATGATCCTTTCAGGATTGGCCCCCATATGTTCTCATAAAACCTCTTGCTGTCTATGTATTGGGTCGGACAAATGTCACTCCATTTCTGGTACAGTGTGAATGGAACAAAGTCCGCAACTGAGTTTAAGAGCAGTTTTCACCTAGCACCATCTTTTTCACCATATTATCAATAAATTTACTCCAAATGGAATTGCAAGTAGGATTTATTCTCTGAAATTACCGCACACAAAGAAAGTGTGATGAACGCCTTCTTCAACGAGTCTGCAGTATCAGCAGCTAGGAGTGTTGACTTCAATAGTATAGGCGGAAGTAACCAAGAATTTGCTTGAAGTAACTATAAAATGCTCTTCCGCTTAAAAAATAAGTAAATATTCATTCACTTCATCTTGCAGTTAATATAATTATTTCTCTTTGTAAAGAACTGCATTATATAAAAAAATTCAACATAGGAAATTTATTTTGCCTTAAAACTAAAATGTGAAATAATTGTATATTTTAATTTTTTATTATTAATTAAAAACAAAACAATAATTAATTTTTAAGTATTAAAAATTAATTATTGCTCGTTAAATTTTAATGTAAAGAAAATAGGTATGCAATTTTTTATTGAAAACTATTGATATTTCTTGAATGTGTTTGAAAATAAGAACCGTCAAATTGCAAATAAATTTAGGGACAACTTATTTGGCATTTATTTGCAGTAAATAAATTTACACCAAAATTAATAATGGTAACTTTTATAACATCATAAATTTTGTTAACATTTGTCATGCGTTGTTGCTATTAATTTCAATTACAATGTAATTGAATATTATGTCTATTTGTAACATTGAAATAAATAAATTTGAATTGATATCAATAAAAACATCAATGTACAATTAATGACTTGATATTATCACAGTAATGTAATCCGCAAGGTGCACTGGGGTATGTGTTTTTAGGCTCACCTTGGAAGAAGGAACAAACCGAGCGACAACCACAGAAAAAAGCTAAGACTAAAATGAAAAACACCATGAACACATTAAAATGACTGTAAACCACTAACGTATTAAATTAAATCGTGCAATATTATGATTCAATAGACAGGGAGTGTCTGCCCCTAAAGGCTTTTGGTATTGGGTCATTTATTTGATGTTTTAAAGGATGTTCCATAGGTAAAGGATATTTTATTAATATATGATAGGTCTTTATTATGACAAGTTCAAATTCAAATCTTCTTTGTTTGTTCATGTACATATAATACATAAGTTGCCACAAACCTTTTATGGATTTAGTCGTCTGTCATTTTGTACCTCAAGGTCTTTGTGGCGTTATGTTCAAAGATAGATATGGATCATAGCAGTTGAGGCTATAAACTATGAAATTGTATTTTATGCACAAAGAATGAACATTTAGTTATACATTATTGAGTCCAACTTAAAAAATCAAAAATAAATATAAATAAAATGAGTTTTATGGATAAAATAATCTTCCTATACCTATAATAGTAAAGTCTAATTGGCAGAAACAGAAGTTAGTTTTGAGACAGGAGGAAAGATATAACATAAAGTCAAATAAAGTTTACGATTTGAAGGCATATTGTGGTTTGCTTGGTCGGTGGAAACAAGCCAAGTATTGGGATTCTTTTGCCTCCATTATTCAGTAAATAGTTCTCTGAAAATACAGCACGAGTTTTGATTGAATAAGAAGTTCTCTTGAGTAAATGCCAAACTTCAGAAGAACACTAAACATCCAAACTGAGTTAAAACTTTAATATTAAAATTCTTTGATATCCTGTTTTTAGTGAGAATGTTTAGAAATAGTGTTTTATTAATGTCTGACAAAATGGCAGCTCTGATTATTAATTGCATTCCAAGTTTTGGTAGATATACCCGATCAGAATTTCCTTGGAGGCTAATCTGTTTATTAAAAGCCAGCAGTATGAAGCTTTATCTCCATGATGAAACTTATCTTTATATCTGCAAGATAAAACTCAGAGACTACAAAGAGAAAATGTGCTTTCAGATATTTTTAGACACAATTACCTGTAGCTTATATTACAAAATACAAAATCGCCTGTATGTGACAGAAAAAAATAAACTCCGAATTCACTTCATAAACACAGTAATTTGTTCATACAGCATATAATTTTTTTAGAATAGTTATGGATTTTTTATATTTTGTAAATTTTTTTAATAAACGATCTTTTTAAACTGATTAGACTTACCTGTTGATTTTGATCGGACTACAAAATCCATAGAAGTACTGTAAATTTTAGGTAGGGTATTTACAGTATGTTTTATGCCAGGTAGTAGCCAGTAATGAACAAAAGTTATAAAATACATTTTTTTACTGACTTAATTCTGTTTTTTTCACTTTATTCTGTCACTTTGATTTATTTCTGATTATTATTTTCAGGCTCATCTGAAATAACACATTTTTCCCCTTCAAGCAAACAAAAATTTCCAGAATATATTAATAAAGTCAAAATAGGTCAAAATATAAAATTTGTAAACATTATCTTTACAATGCCAATCATTCTAATTGCATATTTCACATTAAAACGTAGAACCAGTAGATGAATCGCTCGAGACATCTGAAAGGAAGGCAGCATTGCGCTTACATTTGTCTGCTAGATTTATTGCATGAAAAACGATGCTGTGAAGCAAACTTAGTTTAATGTTTGGAAAAGCTTTTCATTAAAAGTGAAAGTATTTTTTTTTTTTCTAAGAAGATATAATGCTTATAATTTTGGTGAATTAAATTACAGGAAATAAAAAATAGTTTTGGAATGGTACTTTTGATTAATAAACCCTTAAATTTTTAAGTTATTTAAAATTAAAGTCGCAAAATTTCATAAAACTAAAGAATATAACGAATTAAAAGAATGTTATTGTGTATGTAAGATTCAATTGAAATATATTTGTTCGGACAGAAAAACAGAACAATGTACTTATAAAAAGGCATTAATTTCCATACAGGCTACAGGTGTGTGTGTAAATGAGTCCACTCAGTCTCTTCACTGCTTAACAACACAATGATGCTCTATGTATTATACAATTTTATAAATGTTACATTATAAATTCTCCAAAAATACAAGATACAAAATCTAAAAAATATTTTTATTTATTTAATAGAAAGAACATCAGAGCTAATTATTGGAATACATTATGAATGAAGTATAAATAAACTTTGAAATTGTGTAAAAAACAATTTTAAGTATTTAATATTAGGAGATATTTTTCCTATAGATTGTTTATTCAATAAAATATCATTCAATTATTGAATATTTTATTTTATTTTAATATTTGTTTCATTCAGAAAATGTGTATTTGTTGAAAAATGGGAAAGGTAGAAAGTGTTTGTTGAAAATATTTTAGGCCGTCTCAACTCTCTTTTAATTTAGTGTTGACAATAATCAAGTTGTTCATTTAAAACAGGTCACGAGGTCACAATACGAAGACTGGAATTTTGTGCTGCATATTTACTAGCCAATTTGATTGCTCACATATCTCTATTTCCCATGTTTAGATCACAAAATACCCATTTATGGTATGACTCAACTATAGTGTTGACATCAATTCAAACTCCACCAGTCCACTTTATAAAGACTTTTGCAACTGTGTTTCACAGATTCAAGATCAAGTGGCTACTGAACACAGGTCATCCAAGGCAAAAACTTGGTTAAAATTTACAGTTCAGGTTTATGAACAGTTACCAAAAAGCTGGTAAAGGATTTGATCAAATCCTTTACCATAAATATAAAATAATAAAATAAAAATAAAATAAAGTCATGACTTTATTTTATGAGATGATCAGGTTATTGAAGTTAGAATGATAAATCTAATGAAGATGATGAGGTCCGTGCGCCATGAAGCAACTTTGGAGATGAGTTGTCCGTCGGACTACACTTTGATGTTTTAGAGTTGCAGGAGTGCTTTCGGCATTTCGCCATTGTCAACTGTTCAAACTGTTGGCAATATGGAAACAATGAAAGTGCTCTCGCAACTCTAAAACCTCCAAGTGCAGCCCGACGGACAACTCATCTCCAATGAAGTTAGAATGGCCATTGTGACAAGGGCAAGAAAAACCAACTTGGCACCTGCCAATCACCACCAGCATTATGGAAACATATCAATTCAGAACATAACCCAGTTGATTGTGGTTCTCGTAGAATCCGAATCTGGTCTCTTATCAATCACAATGCTTGGTGGTAGGTGCCAAATTGTTTTTTCTTGCCCTGGTTACAATGGCCATTCTAACTTCAATACCAAAAGGTTGACTTTTGAATCATCTCATAAAATAAAGTCAAATCCTTTACCACCTTTGGTAACTGTTCACAAACCTGAACTACCGATTCTAACCAAGTCTTTGCCTTGGATGACTCTTGTTTGAGTTATGTCATGTGCACTTAGTACATAAATAACTTTTGCATCATTAAAAAACCATTCCAATTGTTTAACTGCTCAAGAATTGACTGATGCACAAAAGATATTTTATCCTGTCCAACAACCCACCATGTATGAGTGTCATGCTCGTCTCAAGACAAACCTTGCTTTTCGTCCAATCACAATACATGGCCATTTGATATTGCGATTCCATAAGTAAAGACCACTTTTCTGTTTTCAAAGAATAACGCCTTCATAATGCTTTAATATTGTAAAAGCCGATAATATAAATGGCAATAATGTTATATGAGTATATGCCTTGATCAGCTCTGAAATTTTGACATGTGGATGTAAATTTCCCTGTCCCAGTGCGGGGCGGAGCCGGCCAACTACAGTGGTCACAGGATGAACTATCCACGTCCTCGTTCATATTTTATTACTATTTATTTACTATCTTAAATTTCTCCAATTACATAAACTGTATGTTAAGATTAAAATTGTACTGAAAAAATTCTTTGGCGAACTATTTTTAGCGAATTTTCCACAGGGAATAAGCTATTACCGTAGGTCTCATGGTGAGACCTAAGCCCGGGACCATGTTACTTTTTCGTTTTGAGGTGCCCAGAGACCAAAAATAATAGTCATTAAAATTTTTATATATATGTATGTGTCCCTAGACACGATAACTCTCGTAAAAACGGTCCGATCGACCCCAAATTTGGTAGAGATGTGTAATCCTATGTTTATTCTGACGAGTTCGTAAACCAGACATATTGACCTACCGGAAAGGGTAGTTTTGGGTGGTTTTGTACCCCAAAATAGACTTTTTGCATTTTTCATATGTAATTTAAAAAAAAATATTAAATTTTATTTTCACCACTGGATTTAGCTCAAAAAAACACACAATTTAGTATTTGAAGCTTTGCTCTATCTCCATTGCTTACCGAGATATTAAAAAGTCTAAAGACAGTACATTGTATTTTGGGGCTCCAATGTAAATCTTATGGAGAATAAGGATGTGTCAATATTTCACTTATTAACCAATATTTTTGGATGAAACTTGGTATTTAACATAATTTGGTTGAGATTCATCCATTAATGGTACAAAATCTTGGTTTTTGTGCTTATCATGTCAGCAAACCTGCATGCTCTTTTCCCATGTTAATCATATGGAAAATAGGCAAACTCCTTTATTTATGGGCAGATATAGATGGAACTTAGTATATGACTTCATATGGTCTAAATAATTTTTTTTATGCTAAAAACCTAATTTTAGTGTTCCCCATGGCAGCATACCTGCATGCTCTTTCCCTCATATATATTATAAGGAGAATAGACATTTATTTGCCTATTTATGAGCAAGTGATGAAATTTTGTTTTCAGGGTTTACCTGGTAAAAATTAATATTACTAATTTGGAAATTCGCTGAGTACGCAGGTCTGCTGCGACGGGGGGTATTTCAGTTTATTCTATACACTTTTTTTTAATTCAATCCCAAAATCTGTTGCCCCTACATTTACCGACCTAGGCTATAACCCTTTTAGTTTTAACCTATATGTAAATCAGGCCCCAACCTGAGTAGTGAAAATTATCTGACATGACTTTTCTTTGTTGCATATTTCCCACAGTTTGGATACATATCTAGAAGAAAACAATGGCTTTATGTTCAGTTCAAGGAAACCCCTTCCCTACACTTCCTTCTAAAGACATATTTTTTATCAATCAGTTGCATGTCAAAACTAACGCTATTGATTTTATTTATGTCCTGTTTAAATAGTCTAAATGTGCTGTGTTAAATTTATTTATCAGTGTAGTAGTGGCAGTGAATAGGACTAACATTGTCCATCACCTTGCTGGCTCCACATGGGGAGCTAATGCACAAGTTCTGCGAACAACTGCTCTGTCATTGGTATACTCAACTGCTGAATACTGTGCTCCCGTATGGTTAAATAGTGTGCACGTTAGAGAGGTCGGCGTCCAGCTAAACAGGACCATGAGAGCCATCAGTGGTACACTCATGGCAACCCCTGTACCCTGGCTCTTGGTGCTGTGTAATATCGCTCCTCCTGAAATGAGACGAAGGGATGCACTCATTAGGAAATACACAAAGATCTTATCTGCTCCACAGCTGCCCATCCATGATTACCTACCGCAGAATGCGGGTGGATTGAGGTCCCGAAAACCACCTCTACGAACAGCCTCCCAGTTGATGGACACGAACTTCGCCATCCATTCAAACTGGACTTCCTCCTGGGACGCTTTTCAAGGTCG
Source organism: Neoaliturus tenellus (assembly GCA_030545055.2). NCBI lineage: Eukaryota > Metazoa > Arthropoda > Insecta > Hemiptera > Cicadellidae > Neoaliturus > Neoaliturus tenellus. Next base: position 56,206,226 of record CM061535.1, on the reverse strand, counting down.
GAACCACTTCTTGATAGCTGACTCGACCGTAGCGGTAGGTGATATGAATCTTCCTCGGAAGCAGTGGACTGTACTCAATCGTTTCCGCACTGGAGTGGGTAGATGTAATTATTGGAAGTACAAATGGGGAATGACACAAGACCAGTCATGCGACTGCGGAGCAGAGTATCAAACTATGGAACACATAGTCGAAGAGTGCCCACTGAGTGCCTTCCCCGAAGGATTGGCCGGTCTGCATAGCTTAAGTGAAGCTGGGCTGCAATGGCTTAGCGCCCTGGATTTAGCTCTATAAAGAGAGATCGAATTTTTATTTTAGTGTTTAGATTTTTACTTATACTGACTCAGGTGCTCTGCACCGCAGAATTTATTTTATTATTCTTAAACCATGCTGGCTGGCTAAATGAGCCATACGATATATATATATAGTGAATAGGAATCACAGAAACATGAATGTAAAATGTAACTATTAACGATTAAATTTAAGAACATAATTTTTCTTCTTAATAATAAATCATTATGTTTCATATTTTTGTTTTATTTATTGGTTGACCACGTTAATTTTTTATGAATTCTTGCACTTGCTAGAGAGGATTAAAAAAAATGTCACCTCAATCAGACGAATTATTAGTAAATTGAACTTGATAGCACGACAGTCAATTAGACAAGCACCATAATAAGACATCTGATTTGTAAGACCACTTGAGTATCGTCTTATTGAAGTTCTACGTAATAACATTGATTGGTTCAAAATTTTGTATGTTTTCAATGAATAAACCAAAAGTACTAAAGCAAGACTAGCTAAAAAAAAGAAGAAAAAAATTGTGGTGTCTGTTATTTCTTATTTTTAATCTGTTTGTTTTGTTCTCTTCTTAGAGCTTTCTTGTCATTCTTTATTTCTTAAATAAGATACTGTTATGAAATTTAATTTTCTTGACAATAATTTACAACATTTTACATTTAAAATTTGTAAGATTAGCAAACTTTTTAAGGAGGTAAATTGGGTAAGTTAAATTGTATTAGAACTTGATATTAAGTGTTATTGCGGTGAAGAAATTATCCATTAGTACACTATGAACATTGGTAATCTATTTATTTACCCACACATATTAATACTTTTATAAGTGATAGGGTAGAAAAACTAACATGTAAATGAGGATAATTTTATTCATACCGATATGCAGGCTCCAGGCCTACAGAACATGCTCCTGGACAGAACAGAGCTTCAGAGAAATTTAGAACAGAGAGCTTCAGTAGGTAATAAAAAACAATTGAGGGACTAAAGAGACCATGCGTTATTACCTTTCTTTTATGTTATCATGCTATTTTTATGCTTCAATATGTGACCTTTTTTCTTATACTCAAAAGCTTCTCACTTAACCCAATAAAACAATTGGTCACAAACAAAAATTAAACAGCTCTTCCTTGTCCTTGTCATAGCGTGAAACATTCTTTTCACAGTAACACATGCACTTCAAAGCTATAGAACATTTCTATCAAAAATTCGATTAGAGAAAATAAATTATCAGAACTATAAATGACTAAACATTATCACATCATTACAGCATAACCAGTTATGGTGATGCTGAACAAGATCTTAAAGTAAAAAAATGTACAGATAACATGACTGTTTTTATAATCTACAGTCTCTTAGGTATATTTAAGCTTTACAGTAAACCCCCACCCCCACCCACAGCCACAAGGTGAGGAAGAGGAGTATGGTACAAATTATACTATCTAAGTAAAGTTTGTAAATTGTTTACATTTTTCTGCATCTAGCCTACACTCGTTAACTTTACAATCTTAAACTTTTCGCTTTAACAATAAAATAGTCAAAAACTTCTTTAGTTCCTTCATTTTGTAGATACTGTACAGTCATTAAAGTACAAATGTAATACTAAGCTAATATTTATCTTTACGACTAATAGTTAAAGCAGTCTTGATTTGAACACATACAAAATATTAAATGAAACCATAAATTACTCTTTGTTATGCTCCGGGGGCCCCATACTAGTTATAACATAAAATTAATAATGACCCACAATGTAACATTCTGTTAATCTTTAGCAGGTTAGGGTCCGTAACGATGGTTGGGTGGAGGAGGGAAGGTGTTAGGTGCGCTGTAATAGTTGCAAACATTTTGGGGTGGAATATTGTAGTTTGACTGGGGCATGAATTGTGCCTGACAATAATTAGAAGCCCCCGTCTGATGAATCTGTTTATGTGAAGGCTGCTGGTCAAACATCAAATCTATCAAGGAGCTCGCATTGCTCCGACTTTTATTTTCTGGGCCTATTTCTAGAGTTGATCGCTTCCCTAACATATAGTCTGTCATAAGTTTTTTAAAATCTTCCGGAGAATTCCTTCTTCTGGGTGGGCTCCTAGAAGGAGTCCTACGAGGCCTGAAAGTGGTCTTTGGGCTATTACCTCGGTTTGAAAGACTTGTATTCCTCGTTGGAGGACTTCTAGCTCTAGCTTTTCCAACACTTGAACTTAAAGTTCTCGCTAAGGGGCTCCTGCCCCTTCTTACTTGTGGACCTGTAATTTTTGAATCTCTACCTCTCACTTGTGGAGTAATACCTCTTGCTTGGGGACTTCTACCTCTAACTTGTGGACTTCTTTCTCTCACGTGTGGACTTCTACCTCTACCTTGTGGACTTCTACCTCTAGCTTGTGGACAACTGAATCTCTTTGGTGGACTCGTAAGTCTAGATGAAGGACTCCTACGTCTCCTTACTGGACTATTCCCTCTTAATGCTGGACTCAGGACTCTCTTACCTCTAGCTGGAGGACTTCTTCCTCTTATCTTTACACAAGCTTCAGGAGCAGGACTTTTTCTGATTCCATTCAGTAGACCTTTGTTTCTGCTCGTTGGACTTGTGGTTCTAACTGGTGGTGATCGTCTAACTGTGCTTGTTGGAGTGCTTCTTTCGCTTGCTCTTTGAAGACTTTGACTGCTGTGATCCAAGCTCTTTTTAGGTTCTAGAAAGGGAGTTTTATTTGAGAAAATTGGTAATTTTACACCATCTTTGACATTTGTATGGCTTTTTGTGGAATTTGTTAAACCATTTAAACATTCTGGTTTGCTCCCAGCACTAATGGGGTCAGGATGTGACTCTGGTAGTTCTTTGTATTTCTGTAATGAACACTTATCTTGACCATTATTTTCCATTGATTTAGCGCTACAACTAGGTTGTTTACTTCTGTCTTTTTCATTATTTACTTTGGGGTCAGTCAACTTCTTTCTATTTGATTGTTCCTCTGCAAAACTTGAAGTGTTAGATTGTTCACAAGTGCTTGATAACTTACTTTCACTATTAGAGGATCTACCAGATTCTTGTGTTACGACTGATTCCCTTCTAGAACTTGGTTGAGGGCTTTGATTTTCTGGCAAATTATCTTTTACTTTCTTACATGGGTTCAAACAAATAGCACTAGATGTGCTGTTTGATCTGCTTCTTCGAGTTTTCTTTGTCCTTTTCTCTTGACTTTTGTTCCTTTTTCCTTTACAATTGGGTTCAGGTGACAAAGACCTATTCCTTCTTTGATAGGCTAATGGAGGAGTCCGACACCTTATTTTTTGAGAGAAAACATCGCCTGCTGTCTTTGGAGTTGGTTTCCTTTGACTTGGAGACACTGATTTACTTTTCCGGTTATCATTATTTCTTTTACCTCGGTTTTTGTTGGTTCCTGAATCTCTTTTGTTATTTGGTGATGACTTTGTTTGGTAAGGCCCTCCTCGCTTTTGACGGTTCATGCTCTTGGAAATTACCCGTCTTTGGTGATCCAATTGAGGAAAGAGACCTGCAACCAATACTAAAATCAGTCTTGCTCAGTCGTTTTAAATAAAGTTTTATTTTATTCATATCTAACATATTTAGGTAAACAAACTCCTAATAGCAGCAACCCTCTATAAACCCGGTCATATTTTTGGGAAAATATACAAAATACAATTTATATTTAAATTAAACTAGTATACAGGTTTGTTGTGGTGAATCAGCAAGCACCTAGAACGGAGAGCCACCAGCTGGTAAGACATCTGACAATAAATTAGGTCAGGATTAGTTAGTTTGTTACATCAAGTTTAGTTCAGATTACAAACTTCGGATTTATAAAATGCCTTTAAAATGAGATGCTGGCCAATGAATAGTATTAAGTGCTGAAGGGGTTGCTTTCCTGGGCTTTCAGAATACCTTCTCCTCAGGGGGAAAGCAAAGTATTATAGGTCACTATTGGGGGAAGAGAAAATTTGGCAGCAAAAACTGTTCAGAACTCAATAACTCAGCTTACTCAGAATAATTTAACTTGATAAACCAACCATCTCTGCTGCAGCAAAATGTCAGTATTTGAATATTAAGGTTAACTTTTTTTATTGTCAGGGCTTGTAACAGTTCTTGAGGTCAATAAAAATAAAAAAAATAACCAAAATGATAGAAAAAATAAAATTGAATAAACCGAAAAAGTCGCTAAAAATTCCAAAAACCGGCATTTTATCTTTTATTAAAAATATGAAGGCAATAAAAATGGTGTTTTTGGATAATTTTGAACTAGGTAAGTAATCATCTACTAAAGCAATAATAAAAATAATAAAATTTTAAAATAGAAATCTTCCCCTATCCATTTCTTATTTTTATTATTTTTTTTCCTTTTTCAAAGATTTATTTCGTTTTTACGAGCTTCATCCATTCGATCAATTAAAACCTAATTTCCCAAAAAAAATAACCAAACTCCCCAAAAAAATAACAAAAACATAAAAAATAACCCGTTACAAGCCCTGTATTTTATTAGACTCCAACGTTGGCTTAGGAATAATTCTTTCTTTAACTTAATTTATTTATTATTTATTATTTTCTGACAATGGTGAAGAAGCTCAATAAGCATAATAAACATCAAGTTTACCAAGTAGTCTCTGACTACTTCTAAAAGTAAAGTAATAATGTAGAACTTGAAGCTAGCCCAAGATAAATAACAATTTCTTGTTAGAATGACCTTGACAATAAATAAAATTAATACTGTAAGGTCAGTAACATTTACTCAAAAGCAGAAAAATCTCCCTTGAGCTATTTTTACAGTGAAGAAATCATTACAGTCGACTTCCTCTCGTTCAGACTACGATAGTCCGGACGCCCGATGGATAACGTCTTGGGAGAAAGTCATCAGCGCGCGCCGGGTTTCTCACGGCCAAAATCGACTAGATTAAACGTGTCTGTTTTATTTCTGGCCTACATGTAAACAAAGAACCTCAATTCAGCTTACGACTGCGCTCATTCCAGACAGTCATACAGCAGTGTACCTGATTTTACTAGTTACTGTACTGTATGTAGGCTATATTGTTGTGTGTGTTTTAGTAATTTTTAGTATGAGATATATTATTACGAGTTTATTGTTTATATGAAATAGTAGTAAGAGTAAATGAATAGTAATTTGATGAACATAAAATTGTAGCCGGTTCTTCAAAGAGTAAATCTTTGAAGTTTTTATTTTTGGGCTTTATTATTTTGTATAATGTCCTATTGACTGGTATTAAGTTTGTTCATTGGTCATAGGATACCATTCAATAGGCATCAATGTTTTAGGGCTCCGCCCAATAGAAGCTCACAATTACTGTATAGCCTGTGTTGAAATTTGACATGGACGATTCTCTTTGCTCATAGATAGTCACTAAGAAACAGTTTTGCAAATATAGTTTTTGAAGCACTTTAGGGCTCCACAAATCCTCAAAATTACAATAGATCTTACGGGGTTGAAATTTAACATTTACGTTCCGTTTTCCTAATAGGTGTTCACTAAGAAACAGTTTTGCAAATATAGTTTATGATGTTCTTTAGGGCTCCGCTCCTCATGACTTCAAAATTACTGTAAGGCCTACAGGGTTGAAATTTGACATGGTCGTTCCTATTTGCTCATAGGTTCTTATTAAGAAAAGGTTTTGCGAAATTCCTTCAAAGCTCCACTTACACTACTTCATTATTTCAATGTCATTCTTAGAGAAGATTTCATTGGTCTTTAAAAAGATTTTATTACCTATAAAATAAACTCAATCACAGGCTAATCCGTGATGGGAAACAGCTAGTAATTTTTACCTATAAAATAAATTCGATCAGGCAAAGCTGTGATGGGAAACAGCTAGTAATTATACATACACACACACACACACACACACACACACACACACACACACACACACACCATGAAAGACAAACTGTAAGACCTTATTTTAAAAATCACAAAATCAAATTGTTAGTTAAGGACTACTATTCTGCAAAGGGCTTCATATAGGACATTTTTACTGGTGTTTAAAACTAACCTTGAGAATTCTTAAGCGCTTTCTTGGCTGCGTTCATCTCAGCTTGTTGGATACTGTGGCCTGATGCCTCTGCCAATCTCCGGTTTTTGAAGTAGACAGCGACAGTGTAGATGCGAGTGTTGGTAGGCCCCATGCACTCGATCACTCTGGCCAAACAACCATACAATACAATGACATCTTTGTGTTATACTCATATTATTACTAGTGAATCCACAAACTTGTTACCATATTATGCAAGTACAGCATTCATGTCACTCATTTTTTTGTTATTTACAGTGATTTATGCATTTACATAATTAAACATTTTAGAAACATTTTGAAATGAATTTAAACAAATATCACACTATCTTCAGTTGTTGATGTTCTAGTTGTTCTACCATCATTGCACCACTTGAATGTAGAACTAGAGTTCCCGAAAAAAGTTAAAAACAATTGTAAAAACTCTAATAAAGAGCAAAATAAAATAATACACTAGTCACATTAATCATGCATCAAATTTTTAATACAATTTAGAGATTTATTTTATTTTTTCATCAAAAACCATGTGTCTAGCCTAGGTTTGGTGCCACAAAACTGTTGAAAGCAAATGCTAGTTAGTCGTCACCTAATGAAGTTGTATACCAACTGTTATAATTGATATTGATAAAAAAGTAGGATATATAAAGTTAAGTTACCAAAAGAATAACATGGAAAACATATTTTTGTATTTTCTCCATAGCCAGTCAAGCTTAGAGATTAAACTAGAGATTCAAACTACCACTTATATATTGTTCTTTTTGAAGTTTTAATTAAATGATTTATTTTTTTTTTTTTTACAAATTTAAGAAAAAATGTGAAAACCTCACTTTTGAAGCCTTGAAAACCCGTTTTCCAATGATTTCATTACCAAATTCATTTAACCTAATCTGAAAATGCTGCTCTATACCTTAACACCAAACTTCATTGAAATCTGATGTTTAGTTCAAAGTTACATTGTGGTAAAAACATATAAATGCAAGGAGTTCGCAAACTTCAATACCGCAATAGTTTTCAACAGCAATGTGGTAATGCTATGTATTTGTCTTAGTTGGAAACATGAGTCCGCTGTGACAGACTAACGGATATTGTCTAATACATCACAATGCTGTGATAATTTAAAATAATTCCTATTGGTCACTAAGATCAGGCAGGCCTCATCCCTTCCCAATGGTCCCTATAACCACGCTGAACCCTCTCCTTAATCTCCGCCTCTTTTCCATGATGGCCGGTAGAGAAAATAATATGTAGTTTTCAATTTCATAAAAACCTAAAGGCCATCAACTTACAATCACCAACTAACTTTGAACTAAAACTCTGTGACGTAACAAATTGGCTAAAAAAAAAAAAAAAAAAAACAAAAATATTTCACTAAAGTATATGGGTATTTCATGCTTCAATTTCTTTATTCATGAGATTTACAATAAGACAGCACCTGAAAAACTTCCATTAAAACACTTTTGGTGAACTCTTTTTTGTTAACAATTAACTAGGTTCAAGATGGATATAAAAACTCGGGTGAATGTGTATAGACAAATTTCAATTAATCAGAGCATACTTTTAGACAAAATCTGCAAAAACCAGTCTTTATGTGGTGCCGATACGAAAATTTCAATTAATAGTTAAACATAATGCCTATTAATTTACAAACGTTGAATGGTTTGTTCTAATCAAAATTATTGCATTTCTTTTTAATTTAATAATTTGTTACTCTAAATCAAATAAAATCATCTTCATTCATAGGTACAAGCACCTATACATGAATAGTGTCTACATTTCAAAAGGTAATGAAAAATTAAAAATGATGTGGCCATAATTAAATAAAAATGAAGAATGAATAAGTGACAACCTGCAACAATTCAACATGTTAAAGTATAAGATTTAAAAAATGTTTTCAAGAAAGGTTAGTCAAAATAAATATGTGAAAGATGTTATATTAGGTTTAAATATACTGACTTGTAAACAGGAATCTCAGGCTCTCCACCCTCCATAGTGCGAAGAGTGAGGCAACACTGTTGAAGTTTGGACTTGGGATCGTTCCAGTCCTGGTGCATGATGAAATCCTGCAGTCTTGGGAAGAAACAGACGTTGCAGAACACTTGACAGAACTCCAAATCCTGCAGACAAGGAGCCAAATGATCAATCAAACTTCAAGTCCAGCTCAGGACAGTCATATAATGACAAATGATAATAATATAGACTTTTACTTTAATTTAAATCCCCTATTACTGGAATGGGGAAGTGTCAGGCAAACTTCTGTTGATGTTGAGAGCATTGAAAACAGAATTGAATTTAAGTTTTTTTGTTTTATTATAACTTGCTGATGATCATTAATATCGAAGTGTTTGTTTATTTTGTAATCTTCTAATATAATATGCCCTTTTTGTTGTTGCAAAATCTAAAAAATTTTAAGGGCTTTCTTTTTCTTGTGGTATGTTATGCTTCTAAGAATAAATATAAATTAAGAAGAACTAGCAGATTGATTATTTTATCAAAATTTGTATTAACAAATTGTTCAACACTAAAAGTTCAATTTCAATATTAAAAATGTATCCCAACCTTTAAAGGCACTTTACCTCGTCTAAATTTCAATATTAAAAATGTATCCCAACCTTCAAAGGCACTTTACCTTGTCTACATAAAGTGCTCCGAGAAATGCTTCCAGTAAGTCTGCTCTGTCTTTAGTCTTCAGCTCAGCCTTGGGGTTGGAGTACAGAGCATACTGAGTCATTCCTAGATCATTACACACCACTGCCTGAGTTCGGTTATTGACTAGAGAGCTTCGAAGTAGCTGGAAAACACAAACTACATCAACCAACACATAATTTACATATTACTGCAAGGTATTATGAAAGGTTGATAATTTATAGTTATGGTTCAATAACAGTGAAGATGCCATAAATGGTTTAGGACGTCTTGACACATTAATTGGAAATATATTCAGTCACTGAAGCATGATCAAGCACTGAAGCACTGATCACACTCTCACAGTCATGCTTGGAATTCAACATCTGGGATTTTGCGGTTTCTAAGGGTTTTTAATAGGCAACCTTCAATATGATTCATTGGATGTAGGGCCATGCAATTTTTTTGTCATATATGAAGTGTTTACCCGATGTAGTTAACATTCAGGGTGACTAGGGCTTTATGTAGTGGATGCTAGGAGTGATGCTATGATGACTCATCACATGGTAACAGCTGTGATATCATGCCCCAGGGGTGTTGGAGCTACAAAGAATGTAAGTCGGTTGACTTAATGGCAGATGACCTTCACGACTAGGAGGGTAGAGATGTTAGGGTAAAGATAATCAACTGCAAGGATATTGAGCTCCATAAAATGGGAAAATTTGTTGACAGATTACTTCTCTGATGCTCAAGGATATAATTAAGTAATTTTTGAAGATATTCTGAGACAAATCAACTGCAGAGATATTGAGATATTTTCAAGTGGGCGAACTTACTGACAGATGGCCTTCATGATGCTCAGGGAAGTACTTGTAGAGGTATTCTGAGGCAATCAACTGCAATACTGTGTCACCAAGAAATTCTAGCCTTTGGTTGGAACCCCTGCAACCACAAATTAGATATTAGACAACTGACAAAGATATAATGTTGAAAAAGGTCCTCTAATCGAAACTATATAAAGCCTCATATCCTTACAATTAGACCTTTCTAGGACAGGATCACCAACAATGACAGTTTCCTACCCAGTGATCTAACTAATGTGATAAGTGAAGAATATTAATGTTGAATTTAATATTTAAATGAATTTACAAATATTAAAACTTTACAATCACAATAGAGAAAGAATTTTTATTAGAGTTATTAATACCTTTATTTAACAATTAAAATCATTATTATTGGCTACTTACAAAGTGAGGTTAGTGTAGCCCATACTTCTATCAGTAAAGGCTCGGGCCAAAAGCCTGATGTGAGTGAATTGGACTCCAATTGATGCTTCGAACTTCGTCAAACTCTGGAAAAATAAACAAATTCAAATATGAAGATGTTTTGATTTGCTAATGTTATTTGTCAAAAGATTTTAATGAGATATAATGCATTGAATACAGAACTACCGTCAAAGTAACTAAACTTAATTGTTTGGACAAATATTATGGACAGCCCATCACGATAGTGGATTTTAATATGATAAAGATTATTAAAATATTTTGTTATGAGCTGATATAAGAGTTTTCTAAAAGAAAATTATAACACTTTGTAGTAAATTATAGTAGTAAGATTGAAAGGGAAGTGCAAAAATTAAGCATTGAATGGTTGTCTGAAACCATTTTTTTATATCAAAACGTTTGAAAATTTAGAACTGTACTAAACATAATTGAAAATTCAAGTATGATAAACTTAAAATAGAACAGATTTTTTTCACGTGACAAACTGATGTGTACTCAAGGCTGCTACAGTAAAATGAGTTTACATTCTGCCCTCCCTACTGTCCTACAACTTCCACTCCCTACTTGTTCTCACCAATATTTTTAAGAACCATATAATAAGTTACTTTGGTTAAATAGTACAAAAATTGAAGGCGATAATTAGAGGTGTGCGGATATCCGAAAATTCGGTTCGGTTTCGGATCGGATCGGATATCCGAATCCGATCCGAAGATTTTATTGATATCCGTATATTCGGGTCGGATATCCGACTTTTCCGGATAGACTGTATATCAGGTGTTAAAGACAAGATCAATGCACAAATATTGTTTTGCGCGATGGCCATTCTGCATAAAATGGTGACTATGCGACGGAACGTCCAAAGTGCTCTTTTTAATATAATATATGATAATATATTATATTATATTATCATATATTATATTATATCATATATTATATACTCTTTTTAATATAATATCATATAATATATGATTATATTATAATATAATATAATCATATATTATATGATTATATTATATTATAATCATATAATATAATATGATTATATTATATTGTTTATAATATAATAACGGGAAATAATCACAACACTCAGTGACCAAGATTAGGTGTTTAACATTCAACTGCACAATTGACAAAGTGTCAATTCTGAACCCTCTCGCTTGGAGCGCTAGCAGTAAAGATACAAGTCTCGGCCAATCACGGCAACTCGAGAAGCTCTAGTTTTTATTCCACCCGCCTGAATCGCTAGTGTCGTGGTGTTTTGAGGCTAGTTGTTGGGGGACAAGTCATCATTCGTAGTTTCGTGACTCAATTAAGATTTGATCTAATGAAGATTACGATCGCGTTTGACTATGAACTTGTGAAGGCATTGGATCGCAATTCAACCGTACGTACGGTCTGTTGTCGTCTGTAATTATTTGCTCTTTGATGTTGATAGGTTATGTCTTTATACCTCCGATCGTGTTTTAAACTGATTTGAACATTTTTATTGTTTCTTAATTATTGATGTCTATATGGAAAATAAAAAGAAGAGAAAATGAGTGTTGTGTGGAAGTCTTTTGTCAAAACTGAAATTGACAGTTTGACAGAATGCTCTGTATGCAAGTTGAAGCTAGGTTATGTTTTCCTACCATCATTTTTGTTTAAAATAAAATGATATTTTGTTAAAAGTCCTACTTTGTCATATTGTATACTGGGATGTTTGCATGGTGAGTAGTTTTGGCCTAGGCCTATGGCAACTCTAATTAAAGCTTAGGTTAGGGCTAGTTCAAAATAATGTTGAAATGTTCATTTAGGCCTAGGGCCAATTAATGTTTATGGTGATCATGACAAATTATAAATTTACTTTGTTTTAAAGCTAAAAAATAGTTGAATTGTTGTTAAATTAATTGATTTTAATATTCCTAAACTGTTTTTATAATCAAGGCCTAGATCTAACTTAAAAATTGTGGCTTCAAACCGGTAACCTGTTTGTCTTTCTGTTTACTGCGCAAAAATCCGAATCCGAAAACTATCCGATCCGATCCTGTTACTATCCGATCCGAACCGATCCGAATCTTAACTATCCGAACCGAATCCGATCCGAAAAAAAATTTCACTATCCGCACACCTCTAGCGATAATACATAATGCTATTTTACGTCATCAAATCATCAAAAACATTGATCCATTTTGTTTAGTACCCCAATGAGTTCTAATTTGTAGGATTTGGATGATTAAGATTCCACCATATAATGCTTTAAGTTCATATTGTTACTGTTTTGTTTATATTTTGTACATAATAATTATAATTATATGTTTTACTGTTGTGTATGTAATTTGAATGTGTATTGTGATTTTATATTTGCTTGCGTAATTGTGTAACATGATGTAATTTGATGAATAAAGAATTAATGTTGAACTAATAAATAATTAATGAAGCAAACCCGAACAAGTTCAAATCTTTATTGAAGGATCACTTGGTTGATATGGCGTATTACAATGTTGAGGAAATGTTACTCGGAGCCTGATCCAAATTCCAAACCTGACGACCACGTCGCGGAAGCGATTCCAGTGGGACTACTTCAAGTATCAAGTAAGTGAGTATTATTATTACTAGCCAATTATTTACAAATCTTCCTCGGTATTAAGATTAATAATGCTTAGTGGTATTTTACATGTGAGAGTGTTAATCTTATTATCCTGTTATTGTACTTGAAGAGTTAGGCTAAGTTACAAAACTAGTTACAAACGTGCTAAGTTGTAATTAAAAACTTTCCTTATCAGACCCGAACGGACTAAAAATTGAAACTTACTTTGAAAAAGGACAATATATTTGTTTGTAAAATTATTGGTGCTGTAAATTTCTCTATGAATGTTGCAATAAGCACTGGTAAAGATATTACAAGTAACATCATAAAGAGGTACATTAATTAACTAGATTCAAACCTGTTGCTTAGTGAGGTCTTAATAGTTCAAGTTTCACATTAAAATTCAGGTTCTAGATCAATGAGAGATCACCATTTGACAAGAGAAGTATTGCAGGCTAAAAGAAATTATGCAATTAGCACATCAGCTCATTGTTCTACTTCGATTCAGGGTTTAGTTGCTTTAAGCGTCAAACCTCAAAAGAGTGTAATCATATGTGAGTGAGAACGACGATTTGGTCAAGCGACATCTGAGTGGCTGAGGTTTGCAGGGTAGCTGTCCATAACCTATAAAGTTTTAACATGTTTATTGCAGTAATTTACAAATTTAAGTTGGTGTAGACAAAACATAGTATGCCGAGTAAACAAAAACTATTCTATTGTATTCTTAATTTTGTTATATGTGTGTTATTTTGTATGGCATTTAACATAATATATCAATTATTACACACAGTGGAAGTAGTGTAAAACTTTATTTTCATTAAATACAATTTACTAAAAGAGAACATTATTCTAAGTTTTGTTTTTATACAACATAACAAACAATTATATGTTGATTATTTACAACTGTTAAATATAGGCCTATAAGTTACAGGCAGGTGAGAATATTTCCCATCATAGTATTTGTATATAATTAATAATTTGACACACTCCCTTAATGGGAAAATATTCTTGATGCCAGTTATAACTCTTTAAACTGTCAATGAATCTCTAAACTTTTTGAAGGTTTGTGCCAAAAGTGGCTTTGTCATTAAATCTGCTATTTGACTGTCAGTTGGACAGTATTGTATCTCAAATTCTCCATTCTGGTATTTTTCGCTAAGATAGTGATATTTGACTTCTATGTGTCTTCTGCCCACCAAACTTAACTGTCCAGATTTTATCAGTTTTATCGAACTTTGATTGTCCACATAGAGAATTACTTTGACTTGCTTTCCTGTTATCTCTTGAATTAAAGTTTTTAAATATGTGAACTCTGTGCAACACTCAGCTGCCGCAATGTATTCAGCTTCCGTTGTAGATTTTGCCACAATGTTTTGCTTGCGTGAACGCCAAGATACTGGTCCATCACCACACATTATTACATAGCCAGTAGTACTTTTCCTTTTCTCTTTGTCTCCAGCATAATCTGCATCGCTGTATGCAATAAGCTTGAATTCTTCTGTATCTCTTCCTTTTGACTTGCAAAACTTGATTCCTCTTGCTTGTGTACCTTTGAGGTAACGCAGAGTTCTTTTAACATTTTGTATATCTTCTTTCTTAGGATTTTCCATGAACCTACTTTCGTAGCTGACTGCATATGACAAATCTGGCCTAGTTTTACTTGTCAGATATAATAAGCTTCCAATCATTTCCCTGTAGTTTGAATAATCATCACAAGATGTTATATTTTCTTCTGGGTTTTGAGGAGTTATTGGAGTTTTGACCGCTTTGCAATCCGCCATGTTATATTTTTGTAACAGTTGTTTAGTATACTTTTCTTGGGATATGTACAAACCATCACTCCCTTTTTCCAGTTCCATCCCTAAATATGTTTTAGGATTTTCATTTCTTATTATTTTAAACTCTTCATTCACCTTGTTCATCAACTGCTCAATTTGTTTCACGTCCTTTCCAAAAACGATACCGTCGTCAACATGGATTGCTATTATGATACTTCCTTTCTTGTCTTTAAAAATGCATTGATCAGTTTTTAGTTGTTCAAGTCCTTGTTGCTTTAGAAAAATTGTTAGCCTTTTATTCCATCTGCTTGGTGCTTGTTTTAGACCATACAGTGCCTTTTTTAGTTTACAAACTTTCCCTTTTTCGTTATAACCTTCCGGTAATTTCATATATATTGTTTCATTCAATTCACCATGTAGAAATGCTGTTTTTACATCAAATGTTTGGATTATCATGTCTTCTTTAGCAGCTATTGCAAAAAGCAATCTCAGAGCACTTGTATCAACAACAGGACTGAAGATGTCTTTGTAATCAATGTCATCTGAGTTTTGTTGACATCCTCTAACTACAAGACGGGCTTTATAACGACCATCTTCCTTAATTTTGAAAATCCATTTAGCTGTTAATAATTTCTTACAACCAGCTTCTCTTTCATCAACTAGTTCCCAAGTCTTGTTAATTTCAAGCGATTGTTTTTCGTCCTCTATTGCTTGTAGCCATTTGTCTCGATCGGGACTTTTCATAGTTTCATTGTATGTCAAAAGCACTTCGTCTTCATCAGAATAGTCTTGATATCTTATTGGCCTTCTTATTACTTCTCTTGGTCTAAAATTATATCCTTCGCCTTCTTTATTATTATCCTGATTTCTTTCTTCATTTATTGTTTCTTCATGTTCTTCTTGCACTTCATTTTCTCCCTCAGTTGATTCTTGGTCACTTTGCTCATCATGTCCCTCATTTTCCTCATTGATGAATTCGTCATGTTCTTCAAACAGTTGTATATTTTCATACTTGTTCTCTTCATTTTCACAGAAAAATGAAAAAGTGAAAATCACAACTCTACTTACAAAGGTTTCTCGGCTTACTGGATCCCATAGCCTGTATCCATTTAGCGCATATCCAACAAACATAGCTTCTTTACTTCTCGAGTCAAGTTTTTTTAGAGGTTTCACAACTTTTGCATAAACTTTCTTACCAAAGATTTGAAGATTATTCAAATTGGGTTTTTTACCATACCACTTTTCAGCTGGGGTAGCGCAAGATCCTGATGTGGGACTTCTATTAGCAAGGTAAGCTGCTGTCAACACAGCTTCTCCCCACATCTCTTTATCACACTTTGCGTCAAACAACATAGCTCTGGCTTTATTCATTAAAGTCAGATTTAGTCTTTCTGATTTCCCATTTAATTGTGGAGTGTAGGGAATAGTGAAATCTAGTTGGATACCCTTCTTTTTACACCAGGCAATAAATTCAGTGTTCTTAAATTCCCCACCATTATCACATCTTAATTTACTGACTTTCAAATTGAAATGAGCTTCAGCTTCAGAAATTTACTCTTTAATATACATAGACACTTCACTACCTGATTTTGTACTTAACAGATACACTTTGCAGAAATGTGTGTAATCATCAAGCAATGTTAAAAAATAATTCTTACCGTCATATGTAGGAGGATCGATTGGACCACACAAGTCACTGTGTATTATTTGGAGTGGCCTTTCAGCTCTTTGCCTCTCAGTTTTAAATGGTAGTCTTACCTGTTTAGCTTGAGCACATACTGAACAGTTCATGTTAACATTTTTCTTCTGTATACCTAAATCTATACCTTCGCACATTTTAGGAAGATCTTGCAGATTCTTAAGATTCAAATGACCTAATTTCTTGTGCCAAGTTTCTAAATTGTTAACATCTTTTTCTGTCATCAAAAACAGACTCGTTTTGGGTTAGATTTACTACGTACAGTCCATTTTCACACTTCTCACCCTCAATTACAATAGAATTCTCTGGAAATTCAACCCTGTTTTTTTAAAATGTACACCTTTTTATCATCAAAATATACTGAACCTTTATTTTCTGCAATTTTACTCACTGACATGAGATTTTTAGACAATTCAGGAACACAATACACATCTTTCAATACACATTCATCATATTCAATTGAACCAACACCAGTTACAGACATACTTTGACCATTTTTCGCTGTATTTATTGTCTCAGAACATTGACCTAATTCTTTAAAATATTCGTTTTTACTTACCATGTGAGAACTTGCTCCACTATCTACAATAAACTTGCAGACATCATTTTCTACATTCACTTTGTTTGCCTCAGGTTGTACCTTTTTGATTTCACTTGTGAAAGCTACTTTAGCATTGTTGTATCTTTTATGTTTCTCAGTTACACTTTTGTTTACATTCTTGTTCCTGAAGAAACAGTCCTCTTCTTTATGGTTTGTTTTCTTACATATTTGACAAGCCTTGCGTTTAAATTTGCAATCTTCATAATCATGGTTACTTATTTTACATCGAGAACACCATTTCTTTGGACAATCAGCTTTAAAATGTCCTGCTGCACCACATGAAAAACATGTCGGCTTCTTCTTATTCCTATAATTTGTTTCTGCTTTAAAAGATACATTTTCATTTTCTCTGCTGCCTATTTTCCATTTGTCCTCTTCTAGTGTCAGTCTTGATATCAGATTTTCAAGAGTTTTATTTGTCTCTTGAGTTGAATCCCAGGCACTACTGAAGTGTTTGAATTTTTCTGGGAGAACAGTCATTATTTTAGATATCATCATTTGTTCTGAAATTTCTTCATCAAGACATTTTAGTTTACATGCAATGTTTTGAAGGTGACTGATATTTAAGTTAACATCTTTGGATTGGTCAAACTTGAAATTGTAAAAATCTTGTAGTAATAAACATTTTTGTTGACCGGTTTCCTTCTTATATATTCTCAATATTGTATCGTACATTTCCTTCGCCGTTTCACATGACATAAGATGAACCTTTTCATTGTTGTCAATGGTTCTTAATATGACATGTTTGGCAGTTGCATCTTTGGCCTTCCACTTCTCTATATGTTCAGCATTTCTTCCACATTCAGCCAATGTTTCTGATCCGTTTACAATATCCATTAATTTCTTTGCGGTGAACAATATTTTCACTTCAAAATTCCACATTGGAAATGTGCTTGTATCTTTTAGTTTCTGGATACAAAGTATCTCTTCTGTATCTATTTTTACTGATGCCATCTTTACTGTTTTTACACTTTTTACTCTGTTTTTACTTTTAACTTATTTCACTTATTATTTTATTGCCCATAACCTTTTGTTATATGTGTGTTATTTTGTATGGCATTTAACATAATATATCAATTATTACACACAGTGGAAGTAGTGTAAAACTTTATTTTCATTAAATACAATTTACTAAAAGAGAACATTATTCTAAGTTTTGTTTTTACACAACATAACAAACAATTATATGTTGATTATTTACAACTGTTAAATATATAAGTTACAGGCAGGTGAGAATATTTCCCATTATAGTATTTGTATATAATTAATAATTTGACACTTAAAACCCCTTGATGGGAAGTGTGCACACCTGTAACCAGTTAAACTTGGATATCCACTTGCGGTCCCCAAGTGGTTCCTGCTCCTGTAGCGGGTGGGGTGGGTAATTCACCCACACCTCCAACAGCGCGTTGTCGTCATTGAACAGAGCCTCCCCGAACACTTTATCCGCCACCTGCAAGACAAACCAACAACTCAAACTGGCTATTGGGTCAAGTTTTTGTTGGTGACGAGTGGCTCGTAAGCGAACCGAGTCATTGACCCACCTCACCCGGTAATCTGCTTGATCTTAGATCAGCTAGCAATATGAACCGGCTAAAAATTATCTGTTTACAGCTGTTTGAGTAGGTTAAGATCAACTGGTAAACGATTTATCTGCTACAGCTGCAGGTATATTTCAGCTCTCATAAATCAGTACTGAACTAAGCAATGTTAATGAAAGAACCACATTAAGCCTTGCCATTTTTTTTTTTTTTTTTTTTTTTTTTTTTTATGGGAGTATTGAAAAAAATATTATAATCTATACCACTTCAGAAATGGCTCAACTATACAAATTCTCTATAGCTTTAATACTTTTAATAATGCACTAGTTAACCTGCTGTGCTTCTCAGCAGCATTTAGGCTATGCAATATGATAGCATATTGACTTTTATGGTTATCAGTTATATAAAAAACAATAATTGACAAAACAATGTAATTATATTGATGGTTAAAATATTTAATTAAGATGAATAAGAAAACTAATGAAACTGAAACTAATAAAAAAAAAAAACTAAACAGAGTTAACTGTCCTGAAGTAGCACTCTTGATGGTCAACTTATACATAATGCGTCGGCACACGGAGCATAAAGTTAAAATTTTATCTGTAATCTATCTGAAGACACAGTCAATATACCGATCTGATCTGAATAATCCAGATGGCTCAAATGATCTGAATATCCTAAAGCGCAGTCTACTGTGGAGAGTGCAGCACCAGAGCCTAGCGCCTATCGCCTAGCTATGCGTACGTGACAGGGTTACGAGAACATGCGGTGTTGGAATGTGATAATGCATGTTTACTGTTCTATGATTAACATGAGTTGGTGAAAAATAGTAAAAGTCACTTTGGTATGGGCAGAGTGGTTTAAAGTTACACATAGACTGTGACCAAGGAAAATATTGTGGTAATTAAACTTTAGAATGGTTTCCAAAAAGCTGGAAACACTATTCGAACAACGATAAGAAGTTTATGTGTGAAAGAACAAGGAAATATTTATTAGCCAGCACATATTGATACAACAAAATTGGGTACTCAGCAATACAATGATTATTAAATACTGAAATCAGTTACATTTCTAATCATGTAGTCAATATCTCACTTGAACTGTTTTAGTGAGAACGTATAAAACTTTTTCTTACACAGTTTAAAATGTGAACACAAACCACAGAAGGTAATCTATAGCATTGTCAATTATACTAGACGTAATGAGTATTAGACGTAATGAGTACACTGCAATACATTTATGTAATTTACTGTAGGCAAATAAATCATTAGTGAGAATGTATAAAACTTTTTCTT
The DNA here is from genome assembly GCA_030545055.2 of Neoaliturus tenellus. Classification (NCBI taxonomy): domain Eukaryota; kingdom Metazoa; phylum Arthropoda; class Insecta; order Hemiptera; family Cicadellidae; genus Neoaliturus; species Neoaliturus tenellus. The sequence goes on along the minus strand of CM061535.1, from coordinate 56,186,519 downwards.
ACACAGTTAAAAATGTGTAACACAAATAACAGAGGGCGATCTATTCCAAATTTTACTAGATTATTACAGTACAACACCTTCATGTGATTTATTTCTATACATGTAAATCACATTTTTTACATTTATTTAAGATGTGGCAGTTAAGTTGTGAACCTGAATGTAATGGAAAATATAGAGGTGGGAAAAGTCTGGAAACGGTTTATCTTTAAACCTATTTAAGTTACAAAACTTAAACTTTCCAAACTGATTTTAAGTCTCAAAGTCTACTTCCCATAGTCTTCTTGACCTTGAACCTCCAAGAGAGGACGGCCCAACAGGAATCAGAAGACAATCTTAAGAGAAAACATAGTTCAAGATGTACATCAAATTAAAGGTATCTCTACAAATAGAGAACAATGCCGTAAACCATACAATGAAAGGACGACTGAGCCAAAAATGACAGACGATCAAACTTTGCATTAAAATCATATTGCCAAAAACAACTAATGCAATAACTCCGAACATACTAGACTTCTTGAGGTCGGATTTATAGAAAATTATGCTCAGAAAGCAAAGCCCTTTCAAACTATGTATCGTAAGACGTAGGTCAATTATTTATTTCCCGAGCCTTAGGTAAATAAAATACATACTTTTGTTCCATACACACAATCAAATTAGACCATAAAAAGGTCATATTTTGCGAATGTCTCTACATACAATGTTGTCTTAAGTTGCTTTCAGTTTGATGCAAGCAGCCGCAAGGTCTTAACATGAGGCTATGGAAATTTTAAGAATCCCAAAGTCAAACGCTTCCTGAGCTCTACCACATACTTTCACACATTTTCTTGAAAAAATATCATTGAATTTCGCGAGGAACATAATTGACAAGCTGATTATGTGTGAGAGGGTACCCTTTCGAGCAGCGTCCCTAAAAGGGTAATTTGGCAGACACAAAAGGCTTTAGAAAAGTTGAGATGGGAGGTTGAGCTCAGGATAAAAACAAAAGCAGAAGGAGCGATCGGAAGGAGTGGGGTGGCCTTCAGTGAAAGTGCCGTCAGTGCCGTGTTCCTTGCGGGCCTGTAGAGACGCCATGGTGACTGCAGTGCTTACGATAACTCACAATTACATCGTAAGTACATAATTATAACGTGTATATGTACTGGTCCTTGAGTGTCATCGATGTGCTCCTAAAAGTTTTTTGATAGTTAGGTTAAAAATAATTAAACACCTTTAACAAACATGTTTTGTATTGCGGGGTCCCATTCACTTAAAGGTTAAAGGTAAAAATTCAAGTAGGCTAAAATCCATTGAACACAGTTGTAGAATTTTCAAGTTAAACTAGTGTAGCGAACCCCAAACTGGTCCGTCTACCGCTCCCAAAAGTGGTAGACAGACCAGTTTGGGGTTCGCTACACTAGTGATGAGTAAACGGACTATAAAATAACCTTAAATTAAACATCCTTACTAACAATAAACTAGTTTACTTCCCAACTATCATGGGTCTTCTTTTCAATACTAAAAAAATAAACCAATAACACATTTAGTAAAGAATAATGTTCCTCATTATATTACAATAGAGTGAACAGTTGCAAAAGCACAAACAGAAAATATCTAAACAAGTACATTATAGTGTCATCAGCGTCACTACCTTGATGAAGACCATTATTTCTGAATCACGCAAATCCAATTTATGCAGCGAATCTAACTGAATAATCTAACTGACTACGGCGAATTTTTTAACGTGTTTCACAAAACCTTAATCTGCAGCGCATGATTTCTCTCGATAACTTCAATGTTTGAATATGATTAACTGTAAAACATCTCAGAAAGCAAGAAGCTCAACATAGGGACTTACCCTGACTCTTACATATTTCACAGGACACATTCATCAAACTTTTGAAGCAGAAATAAGTGATAAGTGAAAGTTTCGAAGCGGTGATTTGATTTGATAAAGTGACCTTGATTCCTTTTCACAGACAGTGACCTATTTCAGCTGGACCCTTTGAATGACTAATTGCCCCTCGATTACTGTCGTAGTGAAAACTTCTTGTTAGTCAATTGCACCTTCTCGTCAAGTCATTGTTGCGCGTGAAGTGTCAAGGTATTGCAGGGTTGCCACAGAATTTTTGAGACCATTTTTCCTGACTTTTCCTGACTTTTACTGACCAATCTGAGAGATTTTTCCTGACTTTTTGGAACCGCGGGATTTTACAAATAAAGACTCGTTTTTTTATTTTTAGTGAATTTTCTTTGGAATATTTTTTAATGCAATCTCCTCCATTCCCTAAGTTGCTCATAGCTAAAATTTTTATTGAAATAGCCCCGTCACAGCGAAATACTCAGTGAATTCCCAATGGTTTAGTTTATTAAACTTAACTAAAGAAAAAAAAAATTATTTACATATAGCATTAATTAAGCCTTTTGAGATTTTTATTGGGAAATGTTAAAAAATAAGCAATATACCAGGTTTTATTGGTTTCCCATAAAAATAAAAATTTTATTTTTGGCTAAAAATAAAACAAAGTGTTCCAATAATAAAGTAAAAACCAACATTAACAATGAAAAACACAATAGAAATATACATTATTAATAGGTAATTAATGTATAAAATTAATACATTTTACCCACTTCTTAGTAATTCTGATTTATGAGAGGGGTCGAAAATCGAGACGTTCGAATTGTGCCACTGCAAATTTTCCTGACTTTTGGCACTTTTCCGCTATTTTTTCCTGACTTTCGGCATTTTTTCAAACTTTTTCCTGACTTTTCCTGACCAAAACCCAAAAATCCTGACTATTCCTGACTTTTCCTGACTTTTAATGTCTGTGGCAACCCTGTATTGTGTCAGTTGAGTTCCCATCACTGCGAATGTTACTATGATATTGAATACTAATAATATCAGAACTTTGTTCGTTATTGAACTGGAAGAACTACTAAGTTGTTTATTTGTAGTCTCAAGGTTTTAGCCAAATCGGGTAGTCAACAGCTGATTAAATTAAAATATATTAAACTGAGAGCAGAGTTGGAACATTGCTTATCACCACCTAGAATTCTTCAAGTCAGAGGTTCCAACAATATTTTTGTTCCAATTCTACAATTTTTTTTAATTCTATAATTCAAAGACCTTTGAATTCCATACAATATGAATGTAGTTTAAATTCAATATTTAGCCACTGACCTCGGGGATCTTTCCAGATCCTCTGCTACAATTTATAGTTTACATTTTTCTTGAGGTCAATGATACATTTAATTTTTATCTGTACTTTGGAAAAAACTCATATCTATGATCTATTTCTACGAATGACAATCGTTAAAGTGCTAGGTATAATAAAATCTGGATAAAACAGCTTTTCAGTATTAAATTTTATTTGACAAAAAATTATACAAGAATTTCAAAATTACTTCACAAAAACAGTGTTCAAAAATTAAAGTTAAAAACAAAAATCTGAGCCCGAAGTATCGATATTTGACTTGCTCTACACAGGGTCTGGACCAAAACCAAAATAAAAATTCCCTAAGTTTTCAAGGTTTTCACGATTCCAATTTGGTACTCACCCTGTAAAACTGAAAGAGTAAGATGAACAATAAAATGGCATGCTAAACTAATTGTTAGTACACCTTTAAATATAATGAGGCAAACCTGACTAAAAGGAAATGATATGAAATTAAAATGTGTCTTGTACATAGAGGCATAAAACATTTTACAAGGATTCTATGCATTTTGTGGGAAGCTTCTTCTGTATACAGGGGGATTATAAATTATTGGACACATTTTAAGATTCAATACATAAATAATCAAGAAACTTAGAAACATGGGAATTATTTTATTAAATATCATATTCAAAACAGTTTTCATCGTAATGCGAGAAAAAAATTCTGTTACATCATTCTTTTTAAAAGAAAACTAAAACGTTTCCACTTGCTCTTCATGGTTTGCAAGCAAAGTTTGCAGTATGAGTTCTATCTCAGACCATGTTTTCTGAGCACTGCTGGATTTATGCCTCCAATAACCTCTATAACTCTTTTCTGAAGTTCCTCAGTCACATTTAACCTGAGAAACCTTCTTTGCTGACATTCGTTCTTGTCATAAGCCCCAAAAAAAATCCTAAGGGTATTTTAATGTCTGAGGAATGTTGAAGCAAAGGAATTTGACCATTTTACAAGCTTATTATAATCACTTTTTGTATAATTACTGAAATATTTATAATATTTTTTTGAAGTTAGTGTATAAAACTGTTTTGATATGCTAATTAACAAAACAATTTACACGTTTCTAGGTCGCTTAGTTATTTATTTATTTAATCTTAAAATGTGTCCAATAATTTATGACCCTCTTATATTATGAATGAATGATTAACAATACTTACATTGATACCCCCATCGAGGAACAAAGCTCCCATGAGGGCTTCGAAGCAGTTGGCCATGGCGTGTCTCAGTTCCAAGTCATGACAGAGGTCGGAGCCGTGAGCATACAACATGTACTCCTCTAAACCCAGTCTCTGAGTGTAACATAACATGAAATAATATGAGACATAGAAATACTGAACTAAATTAAGATTTGCACCTCATTTAGATAGGCAAACATTGCAAGGACATCGTTCAAAATATATATCAACAAAAGATACGTAGCATAACACATAGCATGGAACCTACATGAACAAAAACATTTGCACATACAGTAAACTTCCTCTAATCTGGCATCCTACGATCCAGCACGCTTGGTAATCTGGCACGACTTTCAGAAGCATTTTTTTATAGGTAAAAAAAGTATTATGAAAATGAAAGTTTAGGTTTGTTTGGGATTGGAAGTCATGAAGCGACAACACTGTGCTATACAAAGCACTTTGTAATGTGTGGAGGGGAGATGAGTCGTATTCATCTGACATCGGGTGAAATCGTATAATTCTCATTTTAGTTTCATAATCATGTATGGTAATTTTAATTAGGCTGCATTATGTTTTGCAATGTTTTCATACTGTAGGTAGTAAAGCTGTTTAAAAATACAATTCCTACATATTTTTATGTTATTTTTTCTTGAATACACATTTACCTGATTTGATCTTCATACTTAAATCCGGAATATTTTTTAATCTGGCATATGTCAAGTCCCAGACATTCCATGTTAGAGGAAGTTTACTGAACCTTGAAAAGCAAAAAACTGAGAAAGTAAACTTTGCAAGAAGATTAATCTATAATATGTTCAAAAAATATTACTCTAAAGAATAGAAACATTTTAAAGTTAAGAAACATTTAACTATATCTCCTGGTATTTCAGGTTAGGAGATTGTAATTTATAGAGGTAAACCATTGTATGGTTTGAATCCATTATTTATGAAACTATTTTGAGTTTTGGTATCTGAACATAATTCAGCCTTCATTTGTTTAGCCCAGAAATCACTCATTAACTGATATATATATATGTGTAATAAACCCATTTAATTTAAACATTTTTTTTATGAGAATGATTAAAATTATTAAATTTCTCTTGATTCAATGATTTTTGTTCTATTCGATTGCTAAAAGTAGAAAGCTGTCTTCAACTACCATATTAAATGTTTATTTTTTATGAGGGTTCTACATAAAGCAACAGACTTCTAGCCTGGTCTAGCAGTGAGAGGGGCTAGTGCTGCCGTAACGGCAACAGAGTGTTTATATGCATTGTATGCAACTAGCCCAGGTAGTGTGTGCAGAGAGGCTCTTGTACTTTGTTACAGTGGCACATTTAAGGGCATGTAAAAATACCGGTTTAGTTTTAATTTGTTTTTCTCTGACGTCGGTTATCGGTTTCTCGATTTATTAGTTCATAGAGATGAAGATGTGACTTCATCACTACTCAACGCTCTAACTTGGAAATTAAACTGGGAGAAGGTGATTTTGGACTGAAATATAGGCGTTGAATTTGCTGGCACCCGATTTCTACAACAAGAATAAGGAAAAGGTTGTACCACATAAAACATGTCTTAATTTCAATGGCTATGGTGGAAAAATTGTCCAAACATTTAATGTTGTTCATTAGATTTGTAAAATAAACAAATTAATTATATTTCATTCACTTTTTTCATAACATCTGACATCTGTTACTTTCAGGCCAGCCCTCAGAGATCAGTCAATGGTGTTCACTTTGGCTGGGATTACCAGACGACCAGGTTTTGAGAGTCCGTCCAGTCCGGGTTTGTTACTTGTCCAGGTTTTTTAAAATTTTTGCAAAATTATAGATTTTACCTCCAAATTTACTTGAAGCAATAAAATGTAAACAGGAATTACAAATTAAATATATAAATGATTTTGTTCTAAGTGATAAAGTAGATTATTCTGCGACAAAGTCTATGGATTTTTAGCTCTCCTATACTCGGTTCAATTTATAGATATTTATAGTTTAATATTTTCAATTATTGATTAATGAATGGTTCTGTTTGATTTTACACTGGATAAACTTAGCGTAAAATATGTTATTGATTTTTTTTTTATTTTTAAAACATAAATGTTTCTTATTCTGTGTTTCCTCAGGGTGTCTACCAAACTCCACACATGGAATTCCGACTTTTTCCCAACTCTTCCAGACGAATTTTCTGTTTCCAACCAAAAACCCAGTCTCACCACCCGTATTTATGTAAAATTCTCTAAAAAAATTATTAACATTTATAAAATTGTGTAAAATTCTTTCATTTTTGTTATAAAATGAATTTTTTTGACATTTTCATTAATTTTTGACCTCAAAAATTTTTCAATTTTTTAACAACTTCACAACTTTTTCCGACTGGATGTTTTGTTGTAAACTGATTTAGTTCTAAGTGATGAAGTGGATTTAACAATTTTTGCAGTTTTCAAACAGTTTGAAGGAAACATTTTCCGTTGGCACGGTTGCTTCTTTCTCACTGTGTAACATTTAAGATATTTTGATCCTTTCTAAGATTATTCTGGGCATCAGAGAAATGAAAATTAGTTAAAACATAATAAAATTATGTTTTACCGAAAATATTCTGTTGGAATGAATATTAAGTTATGGATTATTCTGTGACAGTCTGTGCATTTTTAGCTCTCCTATTCTCGTTTTTATTTATTGATATTCAAGGTTTTATAGTTTAATGTTTATTAATGAATTGGAATGGTTCTATTTGATTTTACACTGGATAAACATAGCATTTTTTTTTCAAAACATAAATGTTTTTTATTCTGTGTTTCCTCAGAGGGTGTCTACCAATTCTTTTTCCCAACTTTTCCAGACCACTTTTCAGGAAAATACCCAACCAAAAACCACCCGTATTTTCGTAAAATTCTCTAAAGAATTAGTAAAGTTTATAAAATACAGGAAAATTCTTTCATTTTTGTTATAATTACTTTTTCTCGACATTTTCATTACTTAACCGACCTCAAAAAATTCCCAACTTTTTAAAAACTTCCCAACTTTTCCCAACCGGTAGACTTTCCGCACTAGTTGGGGAAGGAAGGTTATGGTATCTCAGTTATATCAATGATTCACATGATACCACAAAAAGTATCCAGGGTTAACTGAAAAAGTGGTAATCCTAACCTTGGCCAGGACAGCTAGGTGCTGGTTCTGTACTATGGCAGCACGGTACGTGGCCAGTCCTCCCTCCTCCAGGTCTGGGAATATGTGGAACAGATGCACGGAGGTGACAAACTCCACCACTGCGTCCCCGAGGAACTCGAGCCGCTCGTTGTGAGTGATCTGCGACTCAGTCTCCTCCGTCTTGCCGAACCGCGACATGATGTTGATCAGTGTGTTGATTCCTGCAATACAAGTTTCAAAGTTATTTTGTTCCATTAACTAAAAATTACAAATATTTTCATGAAATACTTTTAATTAATCCCCACAGTACTTGTCAGTTCTATAACCACCGGAATATGCACCACCTACTATTATTAAATTAAATTCAAAACATCTTAATATACATATACAGCAGTATAAATGAATGGTGTCATTCTCTACAGCTATGGTTACCTACAATTAATAACTGACGTTATTCAAAATTATTCAAGGGAATATAAAGCGTTGCTGGTAAGAATTTTTTTCGATTAATTTTGTCTTGAATTTATCTACGAAGATTCTGAGAAAAGATATCAGCTTTTCTAATGAAGAGCAACATATTTTTCAAGTAACGGTGTGACTTAATTCATTCATTCATTCAATGTGGTGGACCTGATCCCAAGGCGCTTCAGCCGAAAGGGCTTTTTGCTCTCCCCGTATATGTTTCAGAGCTCATCCCAGTTTATAAACCTGATTAACTTCTGCAGCCTGCAAACAAGCTTCTCTTGAGGAAGGAGAGTGCCCCTGCGTAGTCCATCAAGGGCCATCTCTGATACATTGCACCAGGTTTACTCTGGCACACTCCATGATTGCACCAACCTCAGCCTGGAACACCGTGGTGTGCACCTCCGAAGGAAGACAAAGTCCTACCCCTGCTTGCACCCCGTGTACTCCAGCTCCTGTTCGTCCTCTTACCTTAGACCCATTACTGAACCATTCCAGGTCCACATGTGGAAGAGGGTTCCCTCCGGACAGCCCATCTTCCCTTGCTGGAAGAAGGATCTTGAAAGACTTACTCAAGACATATTTGACTGGCATGTAATCCGGGGCATGTCCAACACATTCCCTCTTACCATCAGAATAATCCGAGAGTGACCCCGGAGTTCTCCAGTGTCTATCCAAAGATTTTCACATTTGATTCGATGAGCAGCTTTCTTTGCAGTGGTCTTGACAAATAGATCAATCGGCAACAAGTTAAGGAGACAGTCTAGGGAAGCCCCAGGACTGGAACTCGGGGCTCCTGTGATGAGGAGACAGGCGAGTCTCTGAATTCCCGCCAGTAACCTCACCGCTGTTCCCGAATCCATCTTGGGCCACCATACAATCGAACCGTAGGTAATGGCAGGTCTGAACCACGGAGACGTAAAGCCAGTGCATAAGCTTCAGCTTCACCCCCCATGTCCCCCGACCCCCACCAATCGCCTGCATGTAATGAGTGACCACTTACCTCGGTCTATTACCCTGTGGAGTTGTGGTCACCAACTAAGCGTCCGGTCCAGTTTAACTCCCAGGTACTTCACCTGGTTCTGCAATTCTACGTCGGAGCCTTGGAGTGTTAAGGGGCCGATCCCTCTAAGGTTCCTTCTCCTAGTGAAAGGAACCACCAAAACCTTTGAAGGATTGATAGAGAGACTTACCTCTGCACACCAGCGTCCAACAGACCTCAGAGCCCCATTCATGAGATCCCTGACTGTACAGTTGAACTTACCTGACACCAGAACCACAATATCATCAGCGTATCCCTGTGCGTACACGCCACTTTCATTGAGTGTCCTGATGAGATTGTCAACCACAAGGTTCCATAGAAGTGGAGACAAGACCCCACCCTGGGGACAACCTCAAATCGTTCTTGCCACTATCTCCTCATTGTGAAGTGATAGTTTTAATTTCTGTTTCTTGAAGAGGGCTTCAATCCACCTCCGTACAACCTCGTGGAATCCATGAAATGTGGCAGTGTTCTTAACAGCCGGAGTCTCAGTGTTGTCAATTTCGCCTTGAATGTCAAGAAAGGCCCCAAGTGCAACTTCCTTACACTCTAGTGACTTTTTGATCCTGCTTACTACCTGATATAGGGCAGACTCACATGGTCTTCCTGGTAAGTAGGCATGCTGGTGTTCATGAAGGGGGTGAGTCTTAAGAGCGGTTTTCCCCACTTACCTTGACACCAAATTCTCCAAAGTCTTCAAGAGGAAAGAAGACATTGAATTTGGATGGAAAGACTTCGGATCTGTATACCTAGCTTTACCAGGTTTTGGGATGAAAACTATACTAGAGCTGCTCCAGACTGCTGGAATATGTCCCAGGGCCAAACTATCCATGAACAATACCGTCAGAACCGGAAGAAAGATCTCTATTCCCTGTTGAGGACAGACGGGTCTCAACTGGTCAGGTCCCGGTGATTTGTAGGTTCTCAGAGAGTTGACAGCCCAGCGGATCCGGGTATGAGTCACAATGCAACCCGCCACCCTCCATAAAGTGAAGTTGACTCGCTGCACACTCGTACTCATCTCGTCAGTCGGCTGAGTGATTATGCTCCCCTGGAATTGTGTGCTTGCCATGATCTCAAGCACATCTTTGGGATTGTGAACCATGGCCCCATCAGACCCCTCGAGGGAACCAAGACAGGACAACTTATCTTTTGATAAGATCTTGTGGATCCTCGATGTCTCACAGAGGCGTTCAAGATTGCAGCAGAAATTTCTCCAAGAGAGCCTCTTAGCTCTCCTAACTGCTAGTTTGTACTGGATAAGCAATCTGTGATAGGCGTCCCAATAGTAACTTAATTTGGCCCTTCTGAAAAGAGCTCTAACCCTTTTCCTCAGGCTACCAAGTTCTGAATTCCACCAACCAGATCTACCCTATCGCCCTGCCTGAAACCTGGGCGCAACTGTAGTGACCAGGTTCTAGCTCTTACTTCTTTCATCGAGAATGAGTTTGAGCGAAGACTGCAAACCTCTGTTATTTTCTTAGATCCTACTGTAGCTGCACTGTCTGAAGAAAAGGCCTTCTTATAACATTTTATAACCTGATTCCTTGCCCGTTCCTATCGTCTCCTCAACTCGATGCTATCCAATAGGATGATTAAAGTATATTTGGGGCGCAAGGAAAGTACTCTTAGGCAGCTAAAGGATGGCCTACCACAGGGGTCAGTGCTTGCACCACTGTTAATTAATGTGTACACTGCCGACATGCCTGACACTCGCTCCTTAAAGTTTGCCTATGCGGATGATATTCCACTGGATTACCAGCACAAGGAATTCTGACAAGCTGAGAAAGTACTAACAAACAACCTCAAGACCTTCGGTGAATACTTTAAAGCCTGGAATATAAATCCAAACCTAACTAAAACTGAGGTATCTTGCTTCCACTTGAACAATAAACTGGCCCACAAGTTTAAAATCGTATTTGACGGTGTTGAGCTAAAGTACAATGACCATCCACAGTACCTGGGAGTTACTTTAGATCAGTCTCTCACATTCAAAAGCCATCTACAAAAGACAGCAGCCAAGGTTTAAAGCTAGGACTAACACTGTCCATCACCTTGTTGGCTCCACATGGGGAGCTAACACACAAGTTCTGTGAACCACTGCTTTGTCCCTGGTTTATTCAACTGCTAAGTCCTGTGCTCCCGTGTTGTTGAACAGTGTGCATGTTGGAGAGATCGACGTCCAGCTAAACAGGACTATGAGAGCTGTTAGTGGTACACTCATGGCAACCCTTGGACCCTGGCTTCCGGTGCTGTGTAATATCGCTCCACCTGAAATAAGACGAAGGGAGGCACTTACTACTGAATATAATAAGATCGCATCTGCTCCACGGCAACCTATCCATGATTACCTACCCCACGTGAGGGGCCGATTGGGGTCCCAAAAACCACCACTGCAGACAGCATCCTAGTTGACAGAGATTAACTTTTCCATCCATACTGACTGGACTTCCTCCTGGGACTCTTTCCAAAGTCGGAATCACTTTTTAATTGCTATCCCGACCTTGGCAGTAGGTGGTATGGATCTTCCTCGGAAGCAGTGGACTGTTCTCAATCATTTCCGCACTGGAGTGGGAAGATGTAATTATTGGAAATACAAATGGGGAATGACAGAAGACCAGTCATGCAGCTGTGGAGCGGAGTCCCAGACTATGACTCACGCAGTCACTGAGTGCCCATTGAGTGCTTTCCCCAAAGGGTTGGTTGATAGGTTTGCATTGTGCAAATGAAGCTGGGCTGCAATGGCTTAGCGCCCTGGATTTAGCTTTATAGAGATCATAAATGTTTGATTTAGTCAAGATGAGTGGTGTCTCTGACACAAGATTACAGGAAAAGTATCCTCTATCCTATTCTGCAGAACAGTTTTGTATTTCTGTCAGTCCGTCCTTTTGGGGTTCCTAAACGTGTTCTTTTCGGTGAAAAGTTGCATATGAGGAATTTTATGTATCTGTGATCAGAGAGTGATGGCTCATGAGACACATGCCAGTCGCCAATCTCAGATCTCATCCTCTCAATATACAATGTAAGGTCGATCAAAATTCAAAATTCATAACAGGACCCATTCAAAATTCATTTTTAATAATTTTTCTGAATATCTAGTAACAAAATTAGATTTACATAATTAATCTTAAAAAGTTTTTATAATATACAGTTTTATATTAGTAATATTGGTAGTTTTCAATTAGCTCGACCACACCACAATTTTCATTTTTGAGGTATAGAAATAATAAAACCTATATTTTCAAAAGAAACTAGACTTATTTTAATATATACAGGATAACTCACAAAGGATTAACACATTTTAAGACTTCAAGAAAGAAGACCAGAAGGCAGCGATGTCGCGGAGGAGTGCGTGGAACGGGTCGCCGCAGTCAGCTGTCACCGCAGACCGCCACATGTACTCCAGGACAGGTAGGAATCGAGATGTTGACGTGCAGTACCTCTCTGCCTCTTGTTCCTCCACTTCGCCGAACCCCACATATGCTCAACATGCTGCGTGCTAGCTCCGGTTTCAGGGTCCACGAAATTATATTTGTGGTTCACTGTGTAATGTTGGAAACCGGCAGCCTCAAGCTCTTCTGTCTTGTAGGCCTTCCAACAATCCGACATTATTGTACTGTCTGGCTCCACATGGTTTTTAATTTCTTCCATGAGTGTTTTTGCACTCCTGTTTGGAACAGCAACAAGGAAACGAGCACCCGTTTCTCTACATAACCCTAAAAACACCCACTGTTGCGGCAACACACGACCTGCATTTTTCTTCCGTTTAGAAAACAAACTTTCATCTATCTCCACAATTAGACCGTCCCCTCCTATCTTACCTCTGTTTCTTTTTTCCACTGCTAACACACATACTTCTCACCAGTAATTGTTCTAGTCTACCAAGGTAGGTGGCGATATGTTTTTCACACCACGACACTGATGTCAGTTCATAGACCCAAGAATAAAAAATCTTAGAATAGTCGCAAAGGGGTTTCGACAGTTTTCAAACCAAATACCCACACGTAAACCAACCTTTTTCATACATGGCCTGGTAGTACACTTCCAAAATGGAGATTTATCGTACGAATATAGGTTAATTTCATGACCGTTCACGCAATGTTTGGTTTTCGGCAATAGGTCATTAATTTGCAAAAACTTAATTGCTTCCTTTTCACTTTTCGGCAAATCCCAAATTATAATTTGGTCACTCATTTTGAGCACGCACAAGTATTAAGAAATAAATCACCACTCACTGGTACAGGGTTATATGCAAACGATGTCGTGACACACAGGACAGTGAGTGGCCGCGCGACCTTGTTTGCGAAGGAGCGGGTGGGAGGGGGCGGGGAGAGGGAGTCTTATTGCTTCCAGACAGATAACAACCATAGATAAAATACTGCTCTGTACTAATTTTGCTGTATTGACCAGGTAACCTGACCCTTCGAATTAAAATTGTGTTGTGGTCGAGCTGATTGAAAAGTACTGTAATTTTTATCATAGTATTGTAAATTATCATATGTAACTTTTAATCACATGTTTATCAGACATTTTATATTTGTTTTAGTTGTTTGGTCTGAGGATGCATTCCTTGAATGCAAAGAGCCTCACCTCAATGAAATTTATTTATTGTAAATTTGAAATAGTAATTTAAAATTTAAACAGTATGACTTTTGAATGTGAAGGACTTTGAAGGTATCAAAATTCTTTCTCTAACTTTCTTTCTTTCACAAATATCAATGCCTGGTGTAAGGAAAACCTCATGAAACTTAAAGTCTTGAAGTGTCGTCATATCTTATAAACGCGGTTCTTCTCCATTTCGACACAATTATGTTTTAAGTAAGTGCACACTGAGGAGAGTGGGCAAGGGCTGTGATCTTGGAGTGACTATGAGCCCTCAGCTAAACACTCAAGAACATATTGTCCACATCAAAGCGAAAGCTAACTCCATGCTCGGGTTTATATTCAGGTCAACTAGGAACTTCAACTCGCTTTTCACCTTGATCACCTTCTACAAATCCCTAGTACGCCCGATTCTGGAATATGGCTCCATTGTCTGGTCTCCTTTCCAGAAGGATCACATCAACCAAGTGGAGGTAATTCAAAGACGCTTCATACGGATGCTTGAACCGAGGCTTGGCTTTACCTACCGCACCACCCCGGTTGAGGATGTTGAGAAGTCCTTTGCTCTGCTATCCCTGTCACTCCGTCGCCATCATGCCGATGTAATTATGCTCTACAAGCTGGCGTAATTGACTGTCCCGATTTTCTGAGCAGTATTGACTTTTCCGCACCCAGAGGCACTTGGTCCAAGACGATATTTTGCCGGCGTTTTCTCCCTACCTACTACGTTTACAACAGCGGTCTCCCCAGGGCTGGAAGTGATGTGGCTGCCCAATTGGACTTCTTCGGTGAGAAGCCCCACTCGTTCAAGAAGAAGGTTTCCCCTCTGCTTACTTGAGTAGACGCAATCAACATCCTTGTGACCCCAGTTTTTGAAACCTGTATTAATAATGTATAATGTTTCGATTAGTAACTTGTGTATATCTTATAATTGCTTTTTGTGCCTGTAGAGTAGCCGCATTTATTTATCTATTTACTAAAAATTATTCCACAAGTTTGTTATTGTTTGATTCATTGCCCGTGTACCTGATGTCGTTTTTTCCATCAGTTCTTTGTGCCATTGCTATTTGTTGGATTTTTTAGTGGTAAGTTATGATATTGGAACCGCATTATTGTACCTACCTAGTGCCACCTCTAGTATTAAGCACTTTATTGTTTGACATCTAATTTCAAAGTCAAATACATTTATTTATTCATCATACATTTACATACTTTTATACAAAACTACAAGATATTTTACAAAAAGTTTACAGAACATAAATAAATTTGCAGTTACACACAGAGTGAATACATATCTATCTATAACATGTATTGGTTTATTAATATTTTAGAATTGATGAATAAATATAGGGGCCTCCAAGGCAATGCCAGTTTTTAGGCTTCCATCACTAGTATACGGTATATAAGTAAATATGGCTGAATGAGATTGGTTACATAATTTTCACGTATTTAATAATAAAAATTAACTAGCTTTCTGCAAAAATGACTGTTTCTTAACTTATAACATTCATTCCTGATCACCAGAAAAAAAACATAAAAAATTTAACTGTGAGTTTGACTTCTTACATATAAACAATAAATAACTTAACAGTAATAATAACTAATGGCAACTAAGAAACAATCTGAAGTAGATACTCTACACTTTCAACAGTATACAAACATGATCTTAAGCTGTTAGAATATGTACAAAATGAGTTTGTGTCCCAGATTAAAGACAATGTAAAATTATATACACGGGGAGCATTAAAACTAAAGAAATGTCTGTAAAAGGTGAACTTATGTTTAGGTACAGGTGCTACATTACAATTACTCAGGTTATATCTATCAGGATAAACAAATTTACGATCATGTACAAATAGATGAGTCGAATTAGGCATAAAAATAATGGGTGTTTGGATGTTGCGAGGGGGAATCTTAAAACCTGTTTTAATCACTACAGAATAGGATCCGAAAAAACATATTTTCGTCCACCCGAGTAAAAGTGGGAGCTTCAAGAGTTAGGGGTTGAAAAGGAATGAAAAGGGGAAAAATCCGTGTTTTTTGGTGTTTTGAATGAAATAACTCGGTAACCTTGCGATTTAGCTACTAACTTTACGCAACATTAATTGTTCCCAATTAAATTAGCTACAAAATAATGATACTTGTATGAGGATAAATCTTATAACTACCGTACAGTAAACTAAAATAAAATTTTAATGAGTGCAAATTCTTGACATTCTTCAGATGCTACATAGAGATAGTTACAGTAAAGATAATTTTATGATTTTTTGTATAAACGTGTTCAAAGTCAAGGTAATTATTTATAACAAGTTTGAGTTTAATTGGTAAAACCGTTTAATTATAGCAACTTTTTTAAAAAGGTACCTCGCAAAATGTAGTCAATTTTTAAAAACTTTCCTACTCTCAAATCACCAGCTTCCTATAAGTAACAATTTTTTTCTAAATAGAACATGAACAAAATTAAAAGGTCTACTAATTTTATTTCCATTAAAAACTTTTTGAGTTATTTTAAATTTTGTCTTAAACATTTACTAGATTTTTACAACGTAATTTTTAATTTATTTTAAAACATTTCAAAACCATATAATGTATATCTCAAATTTTCTTTGAATGACCTTTTCAAATCACTAAAATTTACTAAAATCGGTTCAGGGAATTTTGAATAATAACATGTACTAAAGTTAATCGCGTATAACAAAATACCAACCAAAAATACTGATTGATATGGATAGTAACATTATATTAACATTCATTTCTTTTTTTTTTCAATTCTAAACTTTGGCTGAAACTGTAATATTCACAAAAAATGCTTAAATCAACCCAAAAGTCGGATATATAACCTGGATATATACATTTCTTTACTCTTCCAATAATTATTAAATAAATAAAAATAAACCATATAATATTGTTAAATTAATGTATATTGTGGATATTTGCAAGACAACTGACATGGCCAACGATTTTTACTGCCAGTGTGGCACCCTGGGTCAATTTTTGCGCTACAAAAACCGTCGCAACACCGCGATTATTGTCGCTTCAGTGTGACACCCCTCAGCGACTATTCCCGTCGCGATTATTATCGCGCAACAGAAACAGCCTAGTGTGGCATTACCCTTATACAAGTATAATTATTTTGTAGCAAATTTAATTGGGAACAATTAATGTAATGTTAGTTGCTAAATTGCAAGGTTATCGAGTTATTTCATTCAAAACACCAAATAACGGATTTTTTCCTTTTTCATCCCTTTTTCAACCCCTAACTCTTGAAACTCCCACTTTCACGTGGGTGGACGAAAATGTGTTTTTTTCGGACCCTATTCTGAAGTGATTAAAAAAGGTTTTAACATTTCCCCTCTCAACATCCATGTTGACTCCTAATTTTTCTCAACTAAAATTTAATATGAAATATTCTTAAAATTTTTAATACATAACAATGTCTGAATGGAAGAATTTTTAACTCACAAAACAAAAGCCATGAATGCTTTGTTCTATTTTTCTTCAACATAATTTGAATAAAGGTTTTTTGTAGAGTAAGAATAGGTTGTATGGTAGATACATATGTTCCACCCCAACAGCTCAACCCATAATTTAACTTAGAACTAATAAGAACATGATAAATATGTATCATAACTTTTTTTGGACAAATATTTCTCAATAAATCAAATTTATGCAATAGACTACATAAATCTTCCTTGGCTTGTTTATGTGACGTTTCCAAGACAGATTTGAATTTATAACAAGGCCTAAATATTTAATCTCATCGACTTTTCAAAACATACTACAATTATTACAAACACTAGAACATTTTGGGTGATGGTTAAAAAGATTTTCTGTAAAGCTGTACTCATTTCGTAGCCCAAATATCATATATTTTGTTTTTTCACTTAATACTAGAAAATTACGGTCAAACCAGTATCGTAGTAACTTTAAGTCCTCTTGCATGTTTGACTTGACAACATTCAAATTATCGCCTGAGTAGGTCAAAGCAGTGTTATCTGCAAAAGCTATCTACAAACATAAATCAATTTACCATAAAAATGAGCACTGCATAAATTGTTAATTTATATAAGAAATAAAATGGGCCCAAGTACCAAGCCTTGAGGAACCTTAGATAACCTGAGCTGCTAATTTTATCTTTAATTTTAGTACATTGAGGTCTGTTTTTCAGGTAGCTTGAAAATAAATCTAGTGTTACACCCCTTATCCCAGCATACCACATCTTTTCCACAAGAATTTTGTGTTCAACAGTGTCAAACACCTTTGTGATGTCAATATATAATGCTGAACAAAATTTACCGTTGTTGAGATGTTCATAAACTGGTTCTATAAATTTTAAAAGAGCATCTTCCGTTGCCAAACATTCTCTGAATCCAAACCAACTATTACTGAAAAAATCACTACCATTCAAAAAGTTCACAAATCTTTTTTTATAATTTTTTTTAGAATTTTTGAAAAAATTGAGAGTAATGAAATTGGACGGTAATTTGAAGGATCTGTTTTCCCCTCTTTTATATAATGGAATGACTAATGCAGTTTTTAAACATTAGGGAAAAACACCGTTTTCTATGCTTAAATTGTACAAATAAACTAATACTTCAACAATGTGGGCAACGATTCTCTTAAGTGCATAAGCTCCTACACCATCTACACCAGGTGCTTTACCTAATGTGAGCTTGCTTACAATTTCCAATACTTCTTGACAATAAGTTGGTAACAAAAACAAAGATTTCACATTAAAAGGATTCTTAAACATACTGTCATAATTTACTAAAGTCTGTTGGTTGGAAATAGTTCTTTTCAATACTTCAGGTACACTGAGGAAAAAATTATTAAAACTTTCACATATTTCCATTGACTCAGTTTTTTCTTCTCCGTTATAAAATAATTTTCATATGTGGGAATCAGTTTTGGGTTTGTTTGTTAGTTCGTTTATTAAGTTCCACTGCAATCTAGAGTTCCCACTGAATTTTTTAAACTGAACCATGCAATATAATTCTTTGGCTTTATTTAAGTCTTGTTTCAACTTATTTCTGAATCGGTTGTAATATCTTTTTAGAATATTATCATGAGGTCTTAATCTAACACATTTGTATAACTTTTTCCTCAGTTCACATCAAATGCACAGTCTATTTGATATCCAAGGCTTCAGTTTTTTTACTTAATTTTTTAACCTAACAGATTCTTTACAACTGTCAATAATTTAATTTAATAAATCAATAAATAAATGAATACCAATTGAATGACAGGTTGCTTGATAAATGAAAGACCAGTCAGAGGTACTCAGAATACAATCCAACTTCTCAAAATTAATCCTCGTTTTGTAGAAATTGTTAGTAAACATTTAAAAATTAAAATTCAATTCTAGAGATGCAAGTGAATGATCAGTTATATCTAAGATCGGAGAAACGGGTGAAAAAATGATCGATGCAAGTGCTTCTATTCTCTGTCACTCGTGTAGGTTCTAAATGATGGATTCTAAACCTAGGCTTTTCATTAGAGTATTGTAATTTTGTGGAGCAGTATCATCGGAAAGAATATCACAATTCATATCACCAGTAACAACAATATTACTAAATTGATTTTGATAAAGCATATTTTCTAAATCATAGAGAAATGTGTTAAAAGAGTTAGCATGCAGCCTGTAGAGTGCTATCAGTGCAAATCTAAAATTACCTAAATTTATTGCCAGAGACAAACAATCATCTGATTGAACACATGGAAACAATTTAAAGTCAGTGCAGGAGATTTTGTTCAAAACATAAACAGCTACTCCGCCAGCACGGTAACTCTCATTACAATTAGTGTACATTTTATAACAATCTATACTGTAATAATTGCAATCATTATTAGTGATCCAAATTTCAGTTAGAACAATAACATGAGGACGCTTTCTCAAACTATTTAATTCCATTAAAAATACATTAAATTGCCTTAATTATTGCCTTAGTTTGAATGATATTGCCTTAATGGTTATTTGCTCTTACTCTGTATTCATAGACTTAAGTTGTCATATATTACATTTAACTAGCTGCATGTGCATACTTAGTTAGCCATCTTAGATCACCTGGAAATTTTTTGTAAAATGGTGTAATCTGTTGGGAAATAAATAAACAACACACCGGTTGGGAATTATTTTGTCTTTTCTTAAAGCAATTTTAATTATAGCATTTGCACAATTTCATTTGGTAATATAACTGTTCGAAAGGCACTTGTTGACTACACAAGCTAAACCCACAGTCTTCACACAAATCAATATTGTGATTCATTATATTTTTTGTTCCCTAGCAGTTGGTACAACTATGCTCAATATATTAGTGCTGAGCAAGTCATAACTTATGAGGGTTCCTAGACTATGACCCGACTATAGTCTTTGTCTTATTGTGTACTCTTTGTCATATTGTCCTGCCTCAGTTGTCTCTCGTCCCTCTCCCAGGGCTTACAAGTTCTGTTTCAATATTTTAACAATACACCTAATTATTCCCATGAATAAAACAATATACTCCCTCCACACATGTGATGTTATTATATACATAATATCTAAGTTACTCTCTTTCTCTATGCATACATTACCAATATAATAATTATTTTAATGCACGTCTGGTGCACAGGGATTTGGGCCATGTGGGCATATTTTCTATTTATAATAATGTACTATATTGTATATTTTTTTAATTTGTTTTGAAATTTATAGAACCAACGTTAAATGAAATTATATTGAGGGGCAATTGACATTCATGCACTAATAATTTTGCTGTTTCTACGATGTATCTAATCACAGTATAATTATTATGCACAAAACGCTGCTTCTTTACACTATTACATAACTATTTAGCATGTCAATACTTTCTAGGCATATTTTAATGTAGGCTAATATGAAACAACAGTGAGTGTAAAAAAAGTTTGATTCATTGTTTGGCATTGATACTGAGATCAGCTAATTCTTGAGTTAGCGTCATTAAATGAAATGCGGAAAAAGTATATTTTTTTGAAATTTATTTTGAAATTTTATAGAACCAACGTTAAATGAAATTATATTGAGGGGCCACTGACATTCATGCACAAATAATTTTGTTGTTTCTACGCTTTATCTAATCACAGTATAATTATTATGCACAAAACGCTGCTTCTTTACACTATTATATAACTATTTAGCATGTCAATACTTTCTAGGCATATTTTAATGTAATATGAAACAATAGTGAGTGTACAAAAAATTTGATGCATTGTTTGGCATTGATACTGAGATCAGCTAATTCTTGAGTTAGGGTCATTAAATGAAATGCGGCCAAAAGCAGTTGGGTCCAGTTACAAACCTTTAAAAAATTTATCAGTTTTACTCGGGCAGAAACCTCAAAGTTTTAGGATAGATAATACTGAAATGGTTACCTCTCTTCCTGGTGTTCTGATAGTGAATCTTGCGGTCTCCATATACAGGCTGGCGTATGCCACAGTTGGTCAAAGAGTTCCTCGCGTGGTCAGGATTGGTTCCAAAGTTTTCCCTGAAATATTTCACTAAATAAGCATAATCTTAGAGAGCAATATTGGCCTTTCAATTTGTTTTAAGTTGGAAAAGAAAGCATCTCATGGAAGCAAGCATGATAATCCCATCCCTGAATTTGAATGGGATATAAAAATTCCCATCTCTAACCAAAAGAGCATTCCCGTCCATCCCTACCAAAATGCGACTGACGCGCCTAGGGATTCGTTCCACCCCTATGAATGAATAAATAACCTGTCGGATGCTCAGTTGGTTTTGTCTAGTTAATGACCCCAGTAACCTTATATTATTCTGAAAAGCTGGCTACAACAACAACTTGTGTCGAGAATGTCACTAATTACTTGTGTGGGAAACATTTTTCCCAACTTACTAGAGCAGGGAAACATTATTTTCCAAACTCGAAGCTGACATTGAAAACTTACTTTGAACTGTTTTCCAAACAGTGTGATGAAAAAATTATTACTTTCTGGCTGGCCCTCCAAAGGAATCCTGTTTATACAATGATTACAGAGCATTTCCCAAAGTTGACATTCATACATACACATACCTGTACGAGGGATGAGTCAGAGCCAGCTGCAGAAGGTATCTGTTGTTGAACTTGTATTTGATTTTCTCCTCCAGGACATCCAGGGAACGGTGAAATCTTAGGTGGGACACCAGTACCGGGATCAGCATGGCATGCTGTGAACCACATATCACAATATTTAGCAATAGTTGTTTTGATTTTATTATGACCATATTTTTGAAAACAGATTATTTACATACATTTTTCAGTATTACAAAGCTTGTGAAATAATAAAACGATGATCTATGCTCCTACAAAGTAAATAACTGGCTGGGTAGCTGAGTAGTTATAGAGCTTGCCTATGAATCCAAAAGTTGCCGGTTCGATCCTGAGGAAAGTTAGAAGCTTTTTAAAGGATCGATTCTGGACCCAGTTGCCATTTGTCATTGGGCTATTAATTAATGATGCTTTCTAACAACTGGTCAATTTGTTTATGCTCAACATCTGCCAGCTGGCAGATACATTTCTCAAAAACCTGTTACTGTTTTTCTTTTTTATAAACAAATATGCCATTCGTAGTTTTCATAAACAACTTAGATATAAAACAATTTAAATCCTGACATGGGTATCTTTGTGAGGGGTGGGGTTCATAACTTCCAGGGATCACAACTACCAGGTCGCTATTTATTTATAAATTTTTACAATATCATAACTTCCAGGTGTCAGTTCTACCAGGTCTGTTTAGTTTAATATAAATTATATTCACTTCATAACTTCCAGCTATTTTAACTTCCAGTTTCACAACTACCAGGTCTGTAAAATCAAATAATAATGTGAGCGAAATAACTTCCAGGCCTCACAACTTCCAGGTATCGTCTCAACCAAAAGTTGTAGTGCGGTTTGCCGCATCATGACTGAAGGCATTAAGCTCCGCAACGCTCGGCGCGCTGATCATCAGCCATCACGAATAAATCCAAGGAACCTGCTTTGTGCTTAGGTCATTTATTAATTGTCAAGGTGTATAAAAGTATATCAACAACACCATTCATAAATGTGAATGTGAGTTCACATTCCAATGTTATAGTAATCTCACATAAAGAGAAATACTTGTTTCGTAATTATAACACGAAAAAGCTGAGATCATGGTGATTTCAAAGTGGAAAATAAAATGAACTTTCCACAAAAATCTGTTTATATAAAACCAATGTTAAATATACTTCCGCTATTATTTATTTATTTTTATTTTTCGTTATCAAGCCGGGTTTAAACTAGTCAAGTTACTTGATTCAAGTTGATTTAAATGTTATATAAACATTCAAGTAAAATTGGCTGTTTGTTTTCTATTTTGACTTGAATGAAGTAGGCTATAAATAAGTTATGATTTGCCGATATGATGATCATCTGAATATGAAACAAACAATGTAAAAAGACTATTTTTTAAACCAATTTAAATGTAAATTCATAGTCTCTTAAAATCTAACTGTAAATTGTAATACAGTAAAAACTATGCCTATTGTTTTATGTTACGACTAAACTTATTGTACATTGGTAATTTATCTTTTATTATTAATTTCGTAGTTTACATCTGAAATATTTATTAGACCAAACCATTGTTATGGACATAAATGGTTTATTTGGGCATTAAGTACATAAATATTCATAACTTATACATTGAGGTACTAGGCTACATAAGTATTATTGAGTTTGGCCTAAAAAAGTAATTAGCCACTGGTAAATCAAATTTTCATAAGGACAGACGTTTTTTTTTTTTTTTATAAAAAAAGGGTTATCTAATGAGCCACATTTTAGCGACAATTCTTAAGTCTACCTGTAGTGTGGCCTATATTCAACTAGTCATAAAATAGAAAAAAATCATTGAGAATTCGTTTAAATATTTATTGTACATAAGAATGTTCTGTTATGAAGCGGAGTTGTCCCATCTCACGCCCCTTTACCCACAACCATTTATATATATCGGCGTCGGGCGACGGATGCCTGGCGCGCGTCATTGTGATGTTAATTGAATACAATCCACACCGCTGTTGGTAAAGCAAATACTCCATAACCCAAGTGCACTAGTTGAAAGTAGAATAGAATCAATCAAGATATGAAATATTAATCTAATTAATGTTGCGCTTTGTGCTGCGTCGGTAACCCTTGTATTTTAATATAGAAGTTAATACACCTTACGAATTGTATTATACTTTTTTAATAATAAATAGGAATCATGTTAGGAATCATATTTTTACATAAATAAAACAGATTATTATGTATATGCCTAAATGTGTTAAATGTATGTGCCTGCTAGTCTGAAATTTTTTTCACCTTATGATAGTAAGCATGAACCCCGTGGTGTTCAATGTAAGAAAATGGTTTAAGGGGAGGCTCTATTTATACTTTTTTACTAGACGCAAAACATACATTGAAAAAACTAACATTAGTTGTTGTGTTTCGCTGATAAAAAAAATCACGGTTTTAGTTATTAAAAAATGAAAACGTTGATAAACATAATCATACGTGCTGTCATAATAGTGAAAAAACAAATTTAATGTTTCAATGATAGACATTGATTGCATTAATTGTTCTTAAAACCGATTAAACCCATAGTATAGTTTACAGTTCTACAGAGCCTTATGAAAAGTTCTATATAAAATTGGAATTCGGCCAGATAAAGAATGCGGTAAATGTGTGGCAATAGAAAGGTTTGTTTTTAATCAATTAGCCTATTTAGTCTTAGTTGACACGTTAATCGTGTCACTATATTGTTATAAACATTTAAGAATATACCTATCCATAATAATTTGTACGTCACTGCTATGAAGTACAAATTTCAAAGTACGTTATAGGCTGTACGTCACAGAAGGTCACAGTAAACGTCAGTTTGTACGTCCCCATCACCAATCACTGTATATAGGCAGAAGCCACATTTACACTATTCAACATGTTTTATAAACTTATGTTTGTAAAACATGTTTTATACAACTTTTGTTTCTAAAACTTGACCTTGTGTTTATAAAACTTTTGTTGTTAAACATTTCATTTTATGCGCTTCCCTTCAGTCAAACATGTTTAACAAAAGGCCACAGTCCCCTGAGCACCATGAGTGCTTGCGACGATGATGTGGTGTTGGCTGCTGCCGCATGTGTTGTGATTTGCTGTGCTAGGAAGAAAAGAGAATACCCCCGTCGCAGCAGACCTGCGTACTCAGCGAATTTCCAAACGATCTTGAGATATTGTCTTTTCCCCATAAACACCATAGAAATGGGTATGTGTGTTTGCTGCCTTGGGATGTTGTTAGAAAATGTTAGTTTTGTTAGGAAATGTAATAGTTACGTTAGATAAATGTCAAACTGTATCAATATAAAAACGAATGATTTTAGACAGTTATAGCTGAAATTAGAAATTTTATTTTAAAATTCTAAAAACAGAGCCGACGAGATCCGTCTTTTTACTTACAATTACAAGATTTTTACTTACTTAATTTACAAGAAACTCTTGAAGATTAATTATTTAAAAATAAATATTTTCCAGCATATTACGAGGTTGCATGTGAATTTGGGGCGAAGCGCGCATCTTATCATGTGTTACTAAAAAGGGAGCAGGGTCTGGTGATCGGGGGGGGGGGGTATGTTCGTCGATAGCATGGTGTTGGAAAGGGATGGGGGCGGAAAATTTGGTCTTTGCAAGGGCGCTAAAAAACTCACGAGCCACCCCTGAGTGCGCCAATATTATAT
This sequence comes from Neoaliturus tenellus, assembly GCA_030545055.2. Classification (NCBI taxonomy): domain Eukaryota; kingdom Metazoa; phylum Arthropoda; class Insecta; order Hemiptera; family Cicadellidae; genus Neoaliturus; species Neoaliturus tenellus. The sequence goes on along the minus strand of CM061535.1, from coordinate 56,161,166 downwards.
TCTAGGTGAATTTTTATTTCGTCCCATGTTTTGGTTAACATTTTTTAGTAATGCACGTCACTGCATTTATTATTCTCTCTCTTGTCTAAAAATTAGGAACTGTAGTAGAGTACACTTGACAAACCCTTAGGATCACGTCTGGTGACCGAGCCCATTTAGGACCGAGGATTGTGTTGAAATGTTTGACGTACAGCATCAACTGTGCGTTGATCAAGATTGAAATGCTGAATAAAATGACACCACTCGCATCTCTGAGAAAACTGCCGTTAGAATATAATAGAATTCTAATTTATAATAGAATAAATTATTCGTGTCGAAATAATCAGTTTCCATCAACTATTATATCGGTACTAAATATAAGCCTCCTTGATTAACACAGGACGCCATATTTAAAAATTGAGGTTATATGAAACAATAACAAACTTTGATCACAGCTAACTCATTAAATTTTGCTTAACAATTCAAATTTTTGTCTTCCATAAGAAATGCATTGACCCAATCTTTTGAAGAGTTGTAGGGTGTAACCCCAAGGGTAATCGTGTACTTAAAAGAGATTCTGCAAATCTACGCATTATTACCTTTAATTTGAGACTTAAATCATGAGACTTAAATCAGTAGTTGCTGAAAACGTAGCGTTACAACCGAGTATTTAATATATAGAATAACACAGTAAATAACCCCACGTACGCTGCCCTGGATTATGACCTTGGAGATAAGCACTATCTCACTGATCAAGTCCCACAGATAGCTAGGCGATGGATTTTCAAAGCTCGCACAGAATCAATTCCTACTCTAGTAAAAAATCTTAAAATGATGCACTGTTGGCTAATTGAAAAACGAAAAATAAATTGGAAAGGTGTTTTGGTTTCTGTATAAATCATGATAAAAGAAGCAAGCTAACTAGCGTTATAGGGTATTATCAGTATTATCGACGCTAATACACGTATTATTAACGATAATACATGCGTTTCACAAAAAGTATGTAAGGAAAAAATAAAAATAAAACTGTAGTTGAATAGAACTTGACTCTATTTTGCCAAGGAATTTAATTTTTCACATGAATACTCGTTTTTTACCTTTCTTTCTTACGAGTATTGCTTTGTTTAGGACCATATTACATTACATTATATTAATTTAAATTGTTTCCAACAAATAAAACTTAAATATAAAGTTTGAAAATTATTTTATCCCATTAAAAACGCTATCACTAGACCAGTTATTTAGAAGTAATGATGTAGGGAGGGGCGTGGAGGGGCGATCGGGACTTTTTTCCTCCCTACCGCGCCAGCCCAGTTCTTCATTTATATACGTTAGAGGTGTTGCCAACCTCACGCATTTGAAATGTCCCGTTACCGGACGTTACCACGAAAGTGCTTGGTATACTCTACGTAGTGTACTTACTACATGGTGGGTCTTATGCCACAAATAGGTCCCCATTGAAGTTTTGAAAAATTCATTTTCTTTATATTACTAGAAGAAAAGCTGTTTGTCGACATATCCTGCCCCCAACGTAGTTCCCAGACCTAGGGTCTCCCTCAGTGGCGGATCTAGAACATTAGTAAGGGGGGGGCTAACCGGGAGGTCTGCGCCCCCCCCCCCCCGATCGGCGGGGGGTTCGGGGGCCCTCCCCCGAGAAGTTTTTGAAATTTAAGTGTTAAAAATAGCAGTTTCAGGTCATTTCTTCACCCGTTGCTTTGGAAAACAATACTAAATCGCCAATCAATTTTTATTACAAACAACAGTTTGGCCAATGTACCAACTTTCATTGCTCTTATTATCATTAATATTTAATGAGAATTTTTTTTGCATCGTGAAGTACAATGCATACACTAACCTTAAAAAATTTGGTTCGTTTTTATAGGCCTGTTGCTATCTTAATTTTCATTATCTTTATTTCGTATTGAAATGGTACACTCTCGTGTTAACACTTTTAACTTTAATATACTAAGTCGGTAATAGGTAGGTAGGTTAATATTTTAAAATGTTATTAAAATTTAACTTTAATATACAGTACATTTCATCATGGATTAGCCACTAGATCACGTATAGGTTTTGGGTCTTTTTGACCCATTATGTGTTTACAGTTACAATTACATTAATCCTTCAATAGTAAAGTTGTCGTAGTATTAAAATTAAATAGAGACACAGACTCCAACTCGGACACGGTACCTACATTTCAATGAATAAAAACTGGCCATTATGGTATAATAAAATCACGTGCGTCGGCACCAAGTGATGAGACTCGGCCTTTCAGACTGTTTTAATGTAGGACTACCGTTGCGAATGGTCAGGTTCACGTTACATCCACCGTAAAGCGGTTTGTTTACGTTTTGCTAATCACGTGACTAATTTCAGACATTTTATTTGTGGGATTGGTCACGTGATAGGCAAAAACGTAAACAAACCGCTTTACGGTGGATGTAATGTGAACCCGACCAATGCTGCACTCTGGTTTATTTATTGTCGGATCAGATGTTCTAATTTTTTTGTTAACAGATGATTTCATTATTGTTACTATTTCAAGTTTTAAATTCAATTGCAACTCTAAAAAGTGCTTAGTTGTATTATCTATTTACTTTACTTTTATTTATCTAAATATTTAAGCCTTCATTATTTCTTTTTTCAGTTTTGTACTTCATAATACCATTGTTAATTAACGTTAATTACATTAATTAACAACGTAACGTTAAGCAACGTAATTAAGCACGTAACGTTGTTACGTTAATTAACGTAATTAACGTAATGGTACAGGAAAGAACTTAATTTTACTTACTAAGCTAACTAATTTTTATGTCATTCGAAGTGCGGCCTTAAAAACACATCAGAATTCATTTTCCTACTGCTGGATATTGAGTTTCAAATTGTTAGCTAAGATTTTTACCTGTACAATATCCTTTTTGGTGGTATGACGACCGGTTTCGTGACGACAGTCACATCATCAGGTCAATCCTCGATTTAACGATTCGTCAGATTAAGTTAAAATTGACACAAACACATTAAAACATCTACAAAACACTAAAACAGTACATTTAATCACGACACATTCGGGTCCCGAGATCGAACTCATCATCGCGGTGCGTGCACGCATTACATCGAGCCGGCGGCGATGTAATGCGTGCACGAAGTATACAAGCAACACTGACAGAGATACGGAGATAAACGAAAGGCATTGCCGAGCGTACCCGATCGGGTACGGCCGCACCCAAGGGGCGCCGAGCGCCGTACCCGATCGGGTACGGCAGCATGCGACGTGTTAAACTTGAGGATGGAATACGTCACTCCCCATCTCCGCCTCGTAACTATACGAAGACTCGGCATATACACACAGAAGGACTCTGGAAGTCTCAGAATTGGTGCCCCACCGATTGAGATGGCGTACCAATACCTATAGAGACACTAAAATGATAGTGTCGTCTAGTTGAATTACCAGAAAAGGACATTATAATATCATTTTTAAGAACAAATATTTTTAGGAGTGATGTTTATATTTCACAGTGTGCATAACAGACACAAAGTAGTTTACATTGAAAAATATCGGAAAAACGTGCGCTGGTTTGCCGGCGACCCATCACCCGGCCTGCGCCCGACACGGGCCGGCGCCCGCTCCGGGCCGTCGCGGCGCCCCACCTTGGCCCCCAAGGGGGGGGGGGCTATAGCCCCCTTAGCCCCCCCTTGGATCCGCCACTGGTCTCCCTCCTATTAGGCCTAGGCATTTATCGTCCAGCTAATGGAGCATGGTATCGGTGTCATCAAATATCTCTGCCCCAACATACTACAACTGTAAATATTTTTGTCAGGTTTTCTTCGACAAGAAAATATACAAAATATATGATATCATTTATTGATAAGTCCTGTCATTATTATTTATTATATTTATTTATTCCTGTCATTGTCGTTATTTATTAGGATGTTTCATTTTGAGACAAAGCCTATGCATTATAAGCTCATACACCACTACACCAGATATATTCAAGCTCTTCCAGTGGCGCGCGGCACGAGCCGCCTGGACAACTTCCTGCCTCCCCCCCTCCTCAACGCCTCCACCACTGCCAACATCTGATTATGAGTTTTATCAATGTGTCTCATTTCAATCACCAAATTTATTCCGTAATTTCTATCTATAGCCTTCCATTCTCTGCACCAATAAATATTTTTAGTGATTATTATCTGGGCAATCTTAAAAGGTACGGTAAGCGGTTCTGCGGTAAGGACAGAACACGTTAAATATATCCTAAATGCACATTTAATGTATAAATATATTCCTTGTCAAGACCAGTTTCCAGATATAGGGAGTAGTTCGGTATGTTATTGGTCAAACCAAAAATTCTTTTTATGAAAAATCTAAGAACACCATTTACATAATCACCCTCCCATAGACCCCAAATCTGTCATCCATAACATAGAATAGCTCTTACTATAATACAAAGTAACATATAAACTTTCTGCTCAGGGGTACATTATTTTGGTTCATGAAATTTTTCCAAATCGAATTTATTGCCAATTTTGCCGAAGCGCATTTTTCTTTTAAGTGAGTCTCCCAAGTTAATTTCGAGTTCAAATTAAGACCTAAGTATCTATAATTAGTAACCACTTCAACTATTTTACCTCCAAAGTACCATTTTTGTCATTTTTACTTAGTTTCCCTCCGTTTCTAAAAACCATAATCTTAGACTTATTTAAATTTACTTTTAAATTCCAAAGCTGCCAATATTTTTCTACGCCATTCATCATTAATTGTAGGCTAGTGGCAGTTGGAGCGATCATAACAATATCATCTGCATAAAGCAATGCTTTTATTCTAATGTCTCCAAAAATACACCCTCCTCTCAATGAGTCCACAATATCATTTACAAATAAACTGAATAACAAAGGAGACAAAATACAACCTTGTTTTAAGCCTACTTCTGTTTCAAAATACTCCATGTTGTTCCATCTTTGCACCACACGGACGCTAAAGTTTTATCATACAAATCACTCAGCACACGTATCATGTGTGTGGATATTCCAAGGCAAGATAGTTTATAAAACAGTGCTTTTCGGTCAATTGTATCAAAAGCGGCTGTAAAATCAATGAAAAATGTATGTAGTTTTCACCTTTTCTTATTTAAACTTAATTTTACATAATTCAAAAGAATAAACACACTGTCAATAGTGGAATAGCCTTTCCTGAAACCAGCTTGGTACTCACATAATAATTCTTTGTCCGACAGCCATTTATTTACTAAGGGTGCGCTCTACCTCGGCGTCAAAATCGTCGAGCGAGACTGTTAACTGCCGCTGTACGCGGAATGTCATATTTTGGAAAATATATGACGGGTGATTTTAAATTTTGTTACTTAATCTTAATGCTTATTTTCGTTTCAGTGCGAAATCGATCGGTGGTCTAACGATGTTCTTGAAATTGCAGACCTTTCGCATCTCCCTTCTTGCATCGTTATCTATACACTTTTTACCAATCTTATTGCAGATTCTTGTTCTTAAGATTATATTATACTCACGTATCGTCTTATTTTTTTTTCAAAAAAATTGTTTTTAATACGTTAAAACTTGATACAAAAACGCTTATTTCAACATTATTAGCAAGCACCCTGCTGCTTAGTAATTTTAATTAATATCGAAATTTTAAGACGATAGCGGAGTACAAAATTATATTACGAAAAGAATGACACCAAAATATTTTAAATCGGTTTACAACTGGGGCGACAAACACGGAGATTCGAAACCCTTGCATCCGCCCGCGGCAGATGGGTAGAGCGCACGGGCGTGCATCATTTGTGCATCATGCGGAGAGCCAGGTAGAAGGGATACTTGTTTTGCGCATCGAGCTCCAGGGGGCTCTCAGGCATATGCATCGTTTGCGCACTGCAGGGTGGTGGAAGCGGCATTATTTTTATTTACAAAGTGATTGAAAACTCATGTCCGTGTTCAAATGGTATTTTGAATGATTAAACGTGTAACGTCTTAATGTCTGGCAACGAATGATTGAATGATGAATGATTGAACTTTGAATGATTAAACGTCTTATGTCTGGCATAAGACATATAAGTTTAAAAATTTGCAAAACAATATTCAACAGAACATAAATAATGGCAAATAATCTACGCAATATCACGGCCTTGACCGTACATTAACACTTGGATTTCATATTTACCAATTGTAGTTTGTTTCTAAATTAGACAGGAAAAATAAAAAATAACAAACGCTTAACTGAACACTGAATCTAAGAGCTCCTTAAAGGTGTAACTCTGGTGGCTCCAGACACCGACTAGGGGGTTTGAGAAAGAAAGTGAACTAGTTTGTTCTTTACTTGGAATGTCTAAAAGTCCAGGGGGTGGGTGCCCGCCCAATGTCCGCAGGTCAGCGCCCCTTGCGAGAAGGGTTTGGTATGCGTGCTCGATACACATGTGTTGCCGTCCAGTGGTATGTGTGGGGGACGACTGTTGGCGAATTGTTGTCGACAGGCTGAGGCTACCTGGACGGGAGATGCGCAAATGATGCAAGGGGATTAGGCGACCCTTCGAAATATTTTACAGAAGGATTAAAAAGTGCGCAAATGATGAACGACCGAGCGCACCCTTAAGAGTCTGCAGTACCTCGGCATTTTGTATTTGGTATTTTGTCCCATAATAACAATTTTAAATAAAAAAGACTACAGCGAGTTTGTATTTCGTCGGAAAATTCATAAACTAGATGTCATTTTAAGTGTTACCATAGTATCTTTCATTTGAGGTGATATAAAATTAATAAAAAATTATTGATTAAAATTACTATGGTCAATCATAGATATAATTAATTAATTAATTAAAAGTTTAACGAAACAGTAGCACTTTATAAAGCAGATTTCTTGTCAATAGGGACATAAAAACTCATTGGCGTCATCGGGCCATCGTTTTAAAACCAAACCAAGACAGACTCTGTTCGATACTAATTTGATGTTCTTTAGGTAGATGTTCTTCTGGAGAATTTTTTACGTTATTTTTGTTTTCCTCACGTCATTTTGGACATGCACAGTTATTTTTCTCGAGTTCCTTTGGCCAAACCCTTTATTTAAGACCACCGAGTGAGTTCTACAAATCGTATTTAATTAAAATCGGTATAATTAAAATTTAAAAAAATTACCCTATCACAATTAAAATACATTATCTAGTTAAAAGCAAAATAAGGAATTGAAGACTGAATATTGAGGACATATTGATCGGACTACCTAAACAATTTTGGAAATTAATCAATGAATTTATCAGGTAGAGTGAATACAAAAGGTCAATTTCCTATTAAAAAATTTACTAGTAACAACCTTCCGTCGGTTAGTCAGTATAACCAAGTGGTAAATGATATTAATTCATTCTATTCAAGCTTGACTTCTTGGAATCAGAACGTCGTCGTTGCCGGACGCGCGGTGTGGGTTATCTACTCAGATAAAACTTTTCTCTCTGTCTACCCAGCTATATTGGAGATTCTCAATTTTTTACACATTCCTGATATTTTAATATTAATATTTGAAGACTTGAAGATAGTTTACAACGATATACCGTCAGTTTACAAACTGTCTTTCCAGGTACATACATATATATATATATATATATATATATATATATATATATATATATATATATATAAACTGTTTGTTTTAAATAAATTTCTGATTTGACATGTCAAAAAATTAAGCTTTGAAAAATAGCAGGATCGTAAAAGGATTAAAGATAAAGAAAATAACCTTACCTAATTCTAAAAAGTTCTTGGAAATTATTGATCTATCAAATAAATATTTTCCAAAACTGTTTGAACCACCGGTTCAAACAGTAAAACAGTTAAATTAAACCTAGGTGCGATTCCCTAGTTTTTCATTTAAACACTAAGTTATCAGTACCGACCTCTTTATGGTCTACTACAGTTTAACACTGTACCAACATCTTACGAGCTTTGGTATGAAATAAGAGGCGAAGCGCGAGTCGCGTCGTAACATTAATTTTTATCATGAATTACCCGAAACTGAGCAATGGAGCCAGGTCTAATGAATGGGTGGGGGGGGGGGTTCGGGGATAGCATCCTGTTGGAAAGCGGGCGGGCGGCAAATTTGGTATTTTTTGCACGGGCGCTGAAAAAAAACTCATGAGCCTCTGCTGGTAATAATGATGGTAGTGTATCAAAAAATGCTTAAAACAATTTCAATCACTAAAAGACTGCTACAGGATTGAACTAATCAAAATTAAAAATATATATTCTTAAAATCTTTTTAAAAACACAGACATTTGCGATTTGAATTTACAGAAAACCTTTTCGTAAAAACTGCTCTAAGGCCGGCCGCACACTACATCGAACGCGACACGACAAGGCACGACGATTTCTGTTTTGTTTTGTTCTGTTCTGTTCTGTTTTGTCGGATGTGTGAAAAAACATCGTCCGACACGACAAAACACGACTGCTTCCGACGACCCCTCAACCCCTCTATTTAACTTTTGTCAGTTCAATTTGTCCAACACGTATGCGCAGAGTTGGATTCTCTGATTTTGTTTGATAGCGTTTTGTCATAAAACGGAAATTTCAGTACCTTCGCCAGACTGATTTAAACTCATACTATCTGAGCCGTATAAAACGCCTTCCGTCAAAATGTCTTGTCGTCTCGTGTCGCGGTCGATGTAGTGTGCGGCAGGTCCACTGAATTTACTTCTGCAGCTTACTAGCGCTAAAATTAGCGCCAATACTACTAGCTACGTGTAGATTGGAACATTCGCGCTAATTGGCCTAGATTGTGCTAATAGCAAATATTAGCTGCTAGTATACTAGCCACGTGTACACGGGCCTTAAGTGTGAATGCACCTTAAGCGATACCCTTAAGAGTCTGCAGTACCTCCGCATTTTGTATTTGGTATTTTGTCCCATAAGAACAATGTTAAATAAAAAACATTACAGCGAGTTTGTTTTTCGTCGGAAAATTCCAAACTAGATGTCGTTTTCAGTGTTACCATAGTATCTTTCATTTGAGGTGATATAAAATTAATAAAAATATCGATTTAAATTACTAATAAAATATAAATATTTAATAACACCATTTTAAAACAATGTTAAACTATTTGTAGTAGGTTTATTGAAAATTTATCCACGTCATATGAACCGCCATACAAACATGGTGAACATATTTTTAATTCATGCGAATCCAAATCAAGATTATCGAGATAAAGTAGACACCTAACAGTAATATTTTTAACCCAACATTTTTCTTATGGTACTAAAAATCCAAGATGGCTGGGATACTGCAGACTCTTTATTTCTTATCAACTACTACACGAACGTTATTTTAATTTAATTGCCAATAAATTCACACACGCTCAACAAGAAAATGTCTGAAACTTGACATTCCTCAGCTCCGACTAACTAAAACTGTAACATCATACCTTGTAAATTGTATACATTTTTTATATAAACTCAGTCAGTCAGTCCTGGACACTACACTTACCAATTTTAAAAATAAGGTAATAATATGGCTGTAACCAAATCCATTTTCTTCTTCTTCTGGATTTATGAACAGTAATTTAGATATAGCGGTTTGAGTTCTATGCAATATTAATAAAGGTATTTAAGTATTTCAATTTTGACGTTTTTTTTGTATTACAATGCCCATTTTTTGTAAAGGATCAAAGGCAAATAAATTATATCAATTTACCTGACACCTCAAACGTTAAAATCCGTAAAAAAAACTAACTATGGGGAACGAAAGAAACCCCGTCTATTTTTAAATAGCTAACTTGTTACTGCTCCGTATTTAAATTTAATTTAAAATATTTATTTTCTAAAAAATTAAAACAAAAAACAATCTAACAAATAATCTCATACCACAAAACCTACTCATAAACATTTTTATGAATATCGTAATACTTTCGACAAAGTGATTACCCCAGTCAATAACTTCATAATGTATAATATTGCAATTAAACTGTATTTGAACTTCTATTCAAGTTAATGTAATTAACTGATTTGTTTTAATGATCTAGAGATTTAAAGTTCAAGCTAAAGTTGAAATATGATTAGAAGTGCGCGGCGGTGACGACTACAGCCGCGGAAGCGCCTGCAACGTGAGCGAGGCAACCTACGCGACGCGCATCATGCGGGTTTTGACTGTACACCTGGTAGTTGTGAGACCTGGTAGTTGTGAGGCGCTCGCTTTATTTATATAAAAGACCTGGTAGTTGTGATCCCTGGAAGTTTTGATGCCTGGAAGTTATGATTTCTTATAATTTTGTATTGAAATAATTAGACCTGGGAGAAATGATACCTGGTAGTAGTGAGGTTGTTAATAATTATTAAATTTTAGCGACCTGGAAGTTATGAAACCTGGAAGTAATGAAACGCTCCCGACTAAACTTGGTTTTTGATTGTTCCGTTTGTTTTTGTGTTTCATCAATCATCAGGGACACATGAATCTTTATAATTTTCTTTTTGTAGATGGTTTTAATACGATCTTATTTAATACATTGTCAGCTTTTAGAACAATATTCAATAACTGTCTGGTTTTGAATCATTGAACAACAACCTAGAAACCTTGAATAGGCCTAACTTACAAACTAAACGTTTTGAGGTTATCGCACACGCACAACAGTCAGATTTCTGTATCGCAAAATTTCACTGACCAAGGCTATGAAAAACTTTACTTTCCGGACGAAATTACAAACAGCTTAATGTGTCTGTTTTTGTGTTGTTTCATAAAATAAAAACAGATATGAGCAAGTGAGTCAACACTTTGGCACCGACTCCCGCGAACGACATAGCGTGCGTCATTTGCAGCTCGCCCGTTTCCATAGCAACCAGGCTTCTAGATTTCGCCAACCTTAGAGAAATGACTACAGATAGTCACTGTGTTCGTTGACCAACACTTTGGGAAAATTGAAATCCTACTCTATAGAGTTTTTGACGTTAAAAAATGACTTGGGTATTTAAAAACCTTTAGTTTTAATACTCGTTATAAAAATATACTTCAAAAAATCGCCCCCCCCCCCCCATCTCAGAAAAATACCACATTTTCGACCCCCCCCAAAAATTTCAACGACGCAGTCTGCGTCGTAACCCCCCCCCCCCCCTGTGGGCACCCCTGATTTCTTCGATCAATGGCAATAATGTCAATCCGGCGTGTGCTTCCGCTTTCGGAGGTACAGGTTACTTCTTCATGGACTTCATATTGTTTTCGTAATTCTTCAGCTATAATTTTTCGGACGTCATTATGCCGTTTGTTGATCAGAAGTTCACCGTGCCTGCAAGAGCCCAACACATGTGCAAGTGTTTCAACCTCGTTACAGTGTCTGCAACGGTTTGTGTTGGGACACCTTCCAGGCACGGATCTCACGGATACAACATTGCATGTCATCTTCAGACAGTCCCTCCACTCTGAAGCTGATAGTCCTCTTTTATTATAAATCCACGAATTGGCACCTAGAACCTCCTTGAATAAGCAGACCCCTTTGCCTTTTTGTGGGAGAGCAGACCAGATATTAAATTCTTTTTCTTTAAGTTTTGCTCTTACATGGAGTCCCTTAACCTTTTCTATTTGTATAGGTTTGAAATCCAAAAATGTTAAATCCATACATTTTAAAATGGTTTCTTTTACTGTTTCATAAGAGCGTGGTAATAAATTTACTTTAGAATTTTCCAAAATTACACAAACATTAAATTGTTGAATATATGCTTCCCAAGTGAGTCGCATAATACCTAACCCTTTGTATTTCTTGTCTGAATATAGAAAGCTATTTGGTGTGTCACTTGGTAACTGTAATATTTCCTTTACACTGCTCCTTATTAATTTATCACCCTCCTCAAGGAATTTTCTTGGAATTACACTGACTTTAGCATTTTGCAATGGATAGATTAGGGTGGGAGAAATGTATTGGTTCAAAATATTTAGCTTTTGATCTCCAGTAAGAAGGGTAGGCCTACTTTGACTAAGGTTATTAAGTTTTTCTGATAATTTCACCAAGATTTTGTTTGAATTGAAAATTAAATTTTCGGATATGTTTACTCCAAGATACTTTATTGATTCACCATGCTCTATAGATTGTATTTCTTCGTTTCCAATTGTTAAATTGCTTTTCTGTTTTCGTCCACTTTTGATACAAATTGCTTGTGACTTTTTAATATTTATATTCAATCCTATTTCATTAAATCTATTAATCGCCATTCGTGTTAATATTTCTGCAGACTTATGGTTATTAGCTACCAAAACTGTGTCGTCCGCAAAACCCAACTCTGAAACGGAATTAGCATCCTCCTCCAATTTAATCCCATATTCATTACAAACATCAGGTTCCGAAAGTTCATCCAGGATATGATTCGTGCTCATGTTGTATAAAAGTGGGGATATTGGGGATCCTTGGAAAACTCCTTTTTCAATATTTATATATTTAGTCTTTTTTAATCCTACTTGTATTTGTGTTTCATTATTAGACATTAGATTTATAATTAATGTTTTTAGTTTGTTTGGGATGGAAGAGGCTTCAATTGTTTTACTTAAATGATTGTGACCAACACTATCAAACGCCTTTTCTACGTCCAAAAACACTAATGTGGCATCCGTTTTATCCAGTTTCGTCTTTTCTAATACTCTCTCCAAAATCTTAATGTTAACTTGGCAACCAGGTGAGTTAGCAAATCCTCTCTGGTTTTCATTTAAGACTACGAACTTTCTCATTTTCTTCTCAAAAACCCTTTCAATAGTGCGTCTAATCACTGATGTAATAGATATTGGCCTCCAATTATTTAAGTCAGATACATCTCCCTTTTTAAATATTAGAACTGTTCTGGCCTTTCTTAGAGATTTTGGAAAGTATCCTGTGTTTAGCATTCTATTTGCCTTAGTTGCGAGGATCGTTGCTACATTTTCATTTTTAAGTGTTCTCATTATCACTCTGTCAGGGCCTGATGCCGTGTCACTTGAAATTTTTTTCATAGCAAACAATATATCATGTTTTGTGATAGTGCGGTTATATTCACTATCCAGCTCAATTTTTTCTAACAGTTAGCTTACTCTCATAATATTCTCTAGTGCATTCATTTTTAACACTTAACTTATTGCTAAAGTACTCTTGAATGTCTTTGATATCACGTTTACACTGATGTTGATTTCTTTCGTTTAGTACTTTTCTTACAGCTTTCTTCCTCTGATTGTAGTATAGATATTGAGTAAGTTGATATTCGTATTTTTTGAGCCTTTTCTCCTTTTCACGTTTTGATTTTCTAATGGAATTAGTTGTGTCTTTATATTTGTGAGTTTCAGGTCTAGGAAGTTTATTTTTTCTCGCTTCATAATATATTTGAGCTGGATGCTTAGGGCCTGGGAGTTTATGGATGGCTTGAGCTAACCACTTCTGAAATTCAGAAATTAGATCATCCCATTCATTATCGTTTAGCGCTCCACCCTTAAATTGCTTACACCAATATTCCAATTCTAGATCAAATTTGGATTTCGATTTATTTTGGGTACATGTGTCAATTAATCCCTGTTAATTCATTGACTGTTTAGGTCTCAATATATCATTCTGAGAACATGCATTAGAAAACTTTTTGTTGTATTTCTTTATTAAGCTTTTCCTTCCCTCTTCACGGTGTGATTTTGCTATGTGTATATTAATACCGTGTTCCTTAAAACTTCGCCCACAAAAAACACATTGAATGGAAGATGAACAGCTTTCTTCAGGGTTTAAGGGATCTTCTCGGTCCCTGTCATCATCATATTCTTGGCTGTCATCTTGTCGGGTTTCATGTGTTGTGTGTGACATAGGAATCACTTTTTCAATCAAAGGGTCTTCCTCATTAGTGACTAAGATGTGTTTACTGAGACATTCATCGTCACTACTATCATTGTTATACTTATAGAATGGCCTCGTGTATCTAGGGTCTCTACCTTTTGGTTTAGTCATTCTAAAAGGGTTGTGTGTCGAAGGTCCAGGTATGGCCATAACATCTTGTTCATTAGAAATTTGTGAACGAGAACTCACTTGTTCTTCGTTTGCAGACCATCTTTCACTTATGATATCAATATTTCCCATCCCAACATCATTAAAATTAATTTCCGAAAATTCAAATGTTGACTCTTGTGAAGATTGATCATCTAAATATGTGAATTTTAGATGATCAATCTTCTATCTAAAAAAGTTTTATCTAAAAATGTGCTTCTCCCCATTGGACTTTAAAGGTTCTATGTATCTAAATATATAAAAGGCAAAGCCCTCACTCACTCACTCACTCACTGACTCACTCATCACTAATTCTCCAACTTTACGACTAGCTAGAGTAATGAAATTTGGTATACTCATTCTTTAGGCTCTAAATAGGAAAGTCTTACTATTTTCATATTACCCTAGTAGCACAACAATATATTTAAAATATTTGATTTTAAATCTGAAAATATTTTAAAAAGATTGATAAATATTTTGAAAACCTTTTCAAATTATTTCAAACATGTTTTACTGCACCCAATTAGTTTTTTCAAAAAATGTTTAAAAAATATTTTACAACATTTATAAAATATTTTTGAAAATATTTTTAAAACATTACAAAAGTATTTTTAAATATGTTGTAAAAGGATTGTAAAATATTGCTCAATATTTTGAAAACCTTTTCAAAATTTTAATAAAATGTTTACTGCACCCATTTTTCTTTAACAAGCAATATTTTCAAAAATTGTTTTAACATTTTAACAATATTTTTTGAAAACTATGTAAATATATTTAAAAAAAACACTAACCTTCATCACATACAAACCCTGTTAAAAGTGCAATAAAATATTTTTAAAATCTTTCATTGCACCCATTTTTTATTCTCATCAAATTAGTTTTAAAACAATATTATTAAAATGTTTTAAAATTACTGTTCAGCAAATATGAGGTTTGTAAACAATACTGACTGGAAACTGAATTGAAAACAAAAACATAAAGTGGTAAAAATATTCTTTGAATATATAGAATTATTTAGTTTATGTATAGTAGCAGTATACAAGCATTACACGTGTTCACATAGAATCATTGAGGTAGAATAATTAAGCGGAGTATTACATAAAAATCTCTTTATTAAATTTTGTTTACAACATACAAATTAATGGCGACACCAAAAATAAAATTAAAATAAATACATTATGCACAAATTAGGAATTTAAAATAGACATATCTAGGTGGGAAGAACACAATTACAATGATAAATCCTACATTCAGTTTTGTGCACAAAATATAAATGAATGGCTTCAATAAAAATTAAATTACATTAAATATATTATGTATGAATTATGAATTTAAAAATGCATATTACAAAATATCTACTCACATCATTGTTTTCCTCCGACAACTTTACGTAGTGTGATACAGTATTAGTTTAACATTTTATATAAGTTTTAGTATTTTTTATTACAGTTGGCATAGGCGTCATTTCAGCATTCTGATTGGGGGGGCAAGATTTTCATAAGGTCTTACCCCCTCCCCCCTTCCCACAAATACGCCAAACATCTTAAATTTCGCTAAAAACTGTCAATAAAAGCTAATTAGGTTTACATTGTGACACTAAGCTGTCCATAAATGTGAACTTATAATATAATCTTACAAACCCATGAAAACAATACCCTAATGCATGTAAAATTTGATTATATAACATGTTTCTATATGTAGAAAGTCGTTATTCTTCGGGGACTGCCAGTGGCTACTGTAATGTAAAACACCTTAAGAAATTTAAGGAATTTAATTGGTTACTGGAAACTAAATCGTTGAAGTTATTTTTATTGTATATTATTTACAACTCTAAAATTTTACAGTCGGATATATAGACTAAAACTTCATAGGCCTACATATGGTAAAATACATTGTTTTATCTTTATCAAAATTTAGTTTTTGACAAAGCACCTTTGCAGTCCGCCGTATAAGGAACAAAAATATCATTTAACTATTGTTTTGTTAGGATCAGTACAGTCACGTTATACATACATTGCCCATTATACATAACCTAAATTGCTATTGAGGACAAGACATGTAAAAAATTACTAAGTAATAAAAAAAAGATAAGTAATGATTTACAAAAAACATCTATACATATTTAATACGTGATACGGGTTTTTGTACAAGAAACTCCTCCCACAATTTTCAATAGATTTTAATGAGTTTATTGCCTATGGATAGAGCTCGGCGTGAAGTTGTTTCTAAAGTAAATTGGTAAATTATCCATTTTAAAAGAGGGGACCTACAAGTTTGTAGAGTTTGTAAATTTCACATTTGATTACCCATCAGTAAGGAAATTGATTGATTTTCAAGTAAACAGCTATAAGTGTAAACATCGGACATCAGCGAAAGTACTATCTACCTTTTCACATGAAAGAGGTTATGTTTAACCCAGGCAAGGCTCCGATCTACCTGAGCCCGAACGATGTTACCAAATGCCGCGGCCGTAGCGCTAGGCGAGTTTGATGGCTGCAGAGGTTTACGGGAATCGTGTTTTAAAATTAACTAATTAGGATAGAGATTGACTCTTAACTTTTTATAAAAGTAGAAAGACGGATCTCGTATTCTCTGGTTTTTGGAATTTTTAAATAAAATTTCTAATTTTAGCTATAACTGTCTAAAATCATCTGTTTTTGTCGATGAAAATGCAAGGGTTTTTTGGAATTCAGTTATCTTTTGCTAAATGCAGCCTAGAGATACGAGAGCTACAACTAATGTGTCATATCAAAGAAGAATAACGGTGCTAAATTTCCTTTCTTACACTTTATTTATCACACTTTGGTAGTATTATCAAAACTAATGGAAAACTTAAGTTAAAAATCGAGAAAAACAGATGATTTTTGACAGTTATAGCTAAAGTTAGAAATTTCATTTAAAAATTCTAAAATAGAGCCTACGAGATCCGTCTTTTTACTTTTAGAAAAAGTTAAGAGCCAATCTATATCTTAATTGGTTAGTTTTAAAACACGATTCTCGTAAACCTTTTCATCCATCAAACTCGCCTAGCGCTACAGCAGCGAGGCCGCACTCGGTAACGTCGTTCGTGCTCAGGTAGACCGGAGCCTTAACAATTCAACAGACGTGAGTGAGATGGGACTTCCTGCAAGATGACAATTGCAGAATGAGTCAATTTAAGAGTGTTATGTAAATAATTCAAAGTAGACATTTTGTTAAAGTCTGATTCAGAAGTTTATACTTGTTATATACAAATATTTCACCATATTACATAACCTAACATTTTAATTTCCAATTTTAAAAAAATCACCGAAATTATTGGGGGGCAACTGCCCCCCCTTGCCCCCCCCAAATGACGCCTATGACAGTTGGAATGAAAAAAGGTGAGTGAATGGCTTCACCAAAAAGAAAATTAAATTAAATACAGTATATTATGTATGAATTATATATTTAAAAATACATTTTAAACACATTAAAAATCAAAATGCTGATCAAAACAAAAATTTATAAACAAGCTTAACAAGATTGTTTAATAAATTTCATATTTTTATTTTTAAAAGTTGCCATCGATTTCATTAAGCAACTTTTTATTGGCTTCATTAGAGTACATTAAGTTACTTACTCTAAATTCAAATGAATCGCATCACCAAAAATAAACATTTTCAAGTTTTGTACTCTAAATACAAATGAATAGCATCACCAAAAATAAACATTTTCAAGTTTTGTACTCTAAATACAAATGCATAGCATCACCAAAAATAAACATTTTCAAAATAAAATGTCCATAAATAAAAAAATTGAATTGCATTAACCTTGCATTCCATTTGTGCACAAATGAATCACTAAAAGAATCCAGGGGTGCAGAATATGTCCGATTCCAGCGATCTAGGATCAGGGAAAATTTTCAGGTTTCTGGGGAAATTATGATTTTTGTTGTATGTACACAAGTGGCATTTCTTACTTTGTCTACACAAGTGGCATCTCTTACTATCACAAGAGTTAAATATTAGAATTACAAATAGTTGTATAGAAATACTTTTAAACAGATACTGAAAGTAGTTTTGATTTTATTTGAAGTAGGCCTACTTGTGTTTTAATATAACAAATTAAAATATAAAAATCTTTATAATTTCACTGCTCCAATGTAAGCTGTTGAGTTTTAAGGCAGTCATCATATATGTCACATATCTTTGGGGGAAATCTTTGATCTGTAACAGTAGAATTAGGGGGAATTTTACGAGTCAACACATTTTCTGCACCCTTGAAAAAATCAAATTAAGTTTAACATATTATGCATGAATTAGGATTACAGACATAATTTAACTAATAAAATACATAATATCACAAATAGCGTGACTAGTGATGGGTCGGTTGCAAAATTTATCGGTTCGGTTTTTCACTGGCACCGGTTGTCGGTTTTTTGGTTTATTTTAGAAAGTACTGTAAATATGAAACCAATCAAGGTTACCATCTAAAATCAGGCTGAGCCCTATTTTTGGTCCTTTAAACATTTATGTCAAATTGCAAGAAAATATATAAATATTAAATGTTTATCCAACCAAAATACTGGCCTTATATTTTATCTGAAAGTGGTCAAAAAGCAATACAACAATTTTAGTGGGCAAATTTGCAATTTTAAACAAAAACTGAAAAAATTGAAAGATTGGACCATTGTAGTTTTGTAGGAATTCATGAAATATGTGGGAGGATGGGAGGATAGAATACAAATATTGGTACTGTAATAAAATCCAACCAATTAAAAAAAAGTTAAGAAACACCCTAAAATTATGGCTTAAGAAATATTTTGTTATTCCCTCTCCATCTTTTTAGGAATTACTATTTATCATATGTAAAAAATGCATTTTGTTCAGACAATTATTTCTAGTTTTAATTATTTTAGTTCAGTTAATGTGAATAGGTAACATACACCTACCTACGAGGTGGTTCATTCGTGAAAATCAGATAAAAGAAATGAGTTACATTTGTTTTTGCATGGCAAATGGGTCAGAAACAAAATATTATGAACTAGGGAAGTGATAAGGACATCAGATAATCGATTATCACTGGTTATATGCCAAACAATAGAGCTCTTATCAGCAGGTGTTCCGCTCATTCCATCTATCTATCATATTACATTTTGTTGTTATCTTCCTAGAATTGTGGACATCTTTTTCTTTAAAATGGATTTATGTTAAGGTTTTACCGATAAAACCGACAACCAACTCGTCCTTAAGCTTGTCAAATGGAGGCAAGATGATTGTGGTTATTGTTCCAACTGCTCCTGCTCCGGATTATTTTTGGTTAACCTGTAAAGAAAACATCAAAATTAATCCAACTTGTTAATGTTATTAAAGGCACTTGATTAATTAACAGGGTTGTCAGCAGACAGTGAAGCAAAATTCACATCTTACGAGTTTTTCCCAGTTTTCCCAGACTTTTTAACAAATTCCCTAGTTTTAAATGTCGGAAATTGCCAACATATTGCCATCCTGATAACACGAGCAATGTTTTTGCGGTCACTGATATTGCTTGCGACATTAAGGAATCTTTGATATTACCATAAACATCTCTACGTTTTGATTTCACCAATGACACTCTAGAAATATGAGCGTCCCGTTTAAAATTGAAAGCGTACGGTAGTCTTCCTAAAAAAATGTAATATTTTAGGATTTCAATAACTTGATTTAAAAACGCTTCTATTTGGAAAGTTGATATTGTGTTTATTGTTAGTACAATATGTTTATATTATATTATGTATATATATATGAAAGTAATTCCCCCTCCCCCCGTGAATCCTCCCTATATGTGTACAGGAATTAACACACATTGATCTCTTGGTAATTCAGAATATACCATAGGTTTAGACTGCTCCTGAGTTCTTTAAGAATTTCCCATTTTAAATTACCTTTCATGTTTTGCCTTTGCTTGGGCCAGCCATGCCGCCGCGATCGTTTCAACCATGGACCGGTCGAACCCGGGCCAACAGCGCTTCATAACAGCTGCAACAGAGAACAAAATCTTAAACTTACAGTTCCAATGCCACATGTCTGCTGTGCACCATTAGATAGAATAAGTGCGCTAAAACGCCAAGCTTCTTTGATAGGTTTTGTACCTCACCACTAAAATTTTAATAATTCTTTTTGGGCTGTATTTTACTACTGTGGAAAAATGTTTTTGTTTCAATTTATTTATAAGAAAACAACAATCATTAGGTATATAATAAATTAAAACTTCCTTTTACCATAATGTAGCAATGTAAAAATGTAAAATAATTTGTTCTAGTTTGAAACCTTTAGGAGTGCAACTGTAATAAGCTAACTGTTTGGTAAATTCTCAATACTGAGGCTTTAATTAAAAAAAGTGCTGTGTTTTTGTTTTTGTTTTTCTCTGATGATTTATTGCAACTCAAAAGTAAACAACACAAACATTTTATTAACCCGATCATATGATTGATTACAAATATTAATTAATTGTAATCTTATGGTGAAGTCGTGACATATTTCCAAATTCCATGATTAAATCACGGACTTTGGAAACACATATTGACTTTTAATTTGGACTGAACAATGTTTTTTTTTTTTTTTTTTTTTTTTTTTTTTTTCATAAGAAATATATTAAATATTGGAAATAGGCCTAATACATTTTAAACACTCCAAAATTATACACTTAAGTCACTTTCTAGATAAATCAATTTTTCTTGTTGGTAAAGCATACGTAAAATGGTTATGCTTTTATCACGGACTTTAGCAGAAAGGGAAGAATACTGCTTTCCTTACTACGTAAAACCACGGATTTTGGTAACGACGTATTGACTTTGTATCTAAGCTAACAATGTTTATTTTTATCAGAGACATATTTTTAAGTTTGACAAACCTATATTTTAAACATTCATGGTAGTGGCCTATTGACTTTGTATTTGGGCTGAGCAATGTTTATTTTTATCAGAGACATATTTTTAAGTTTGACAAACCTATTTAAAATTTCTAATTTCAGTTATAACTGTCTAAAATCATCCATTTTTCTAGATTTTTAACTGAAGTTTTCCATTAGTTTTGATGAAATAATTACAAAACTTTAACAGAGGAAAATTTGTAAACTTACGGTTCTTCTTCTTTAATATGACACTTCATTTTAATTATAGCTTTAGGCCTACGCTGAATGTAGCAGGAGATGACAAGATTCTCAAAAAAACCCTTGCATTTAAGTGGTGCGCCAAGGGTAGACCGGAGCCTTAGGCTAACCCTCAAGTTTACGCTTCACCAGTAAAACAACAGAGGGCACATGCGGAGTTTTACTCCGACACACAATGAATTTCATAAATAAAACCCATTTTAGGTGTTTTTATAAGGAAATACTGAGTTTAACTGTTTACTAACCTAATTGGGGACCACATTTCATCGTTGGAACCTTTAATTGTATAACCTATGAGGTTTAATAATTTCAATTAAACATTGTAGGCTAAGTAGACCTAATTTTATAATATTAATTAGGTATCACAGTGTTACGTGAGAGGACGCATTTATCTCCGCATTAATAAAATTGGCCTATAAGCTACTGTACCGATATGCAAAAAAATGTATTTATTAATAATTAATTATAAATGAAATAATAGGCCTACAGTACAAAAAAAAAAAAAAACATACATAAACATAAGTTAGTGTACAATAACGTATATGCCTAACACAGAAAGTTTCACGAGGAAATAACCTCCGCACTCAGCATTCTCGCGAGATGGGGCGCACGCACAGGGAGAAAATCTGGGTGCAGTTTCTTAAAGTATCTAAAGTATCTAAAAGTACTGGGCTACCCTACAACCGAATGAAAAATATCGATTGATACGATCGATATATCGCATCGGATCGATTGATATGATTGATATATCGCATCGGGTCAACATTTCTATGTATGTATATCTAATCATATAGGTAACTATGTTTGCACATCAAAATTCACAATTTGGTATATTGTTGCTAAAAAGTACAATAGTTAAAATGTTGATCAAAATCTAAACCTAAATCTCTCAAAAACTTATTAGTCAATGTAAGTTATAACATATAATGGTTGATTTTTCTTTTATAAACATGAAAACTGAACACTAACATTACTATATCTATTTTCATTTTCATCCCCTTACCAGTGCACCACACTGCTCACACAACATTTTCTTTGGTAGGTATCAGTTCATTATCTTGTAAAAATCCATCACATTGCTCATATCTATGACCCAACTAAATATCTAGTATAAACTTTCTATTAAAAATAGGTTAATAATAGAAAGTTTTCTGAAACTCATGAGACTAATCAAAATAACTAAACTATCCATACTGAATATGAAATCACCTAGTAAAATCTTGGTTTAAATGTTAGATAAACAAACAATAATATTTAGTAAGCCTAAATAAATATAAAAATTCTCAAAAAAAAACATATGTTTAAAATATTTTATCCGATGCGATATATCGACCTTTCATCTGATGTGGCGTATCAATATTTTATCCAATGCGATATATCGATCGTATCGATCGATATTTTTCATTCGGTTGTCGGGTAGCCCAGTTAAGAAACTGCACCCGAAAATCAATTAATTATACGAAATTAATTAAGTGGCGAACAACGTTCTGTCCAGTGAAAGGCTGTAGTAACTTGCGGAGGTCTCCGCCAGGGTCCTCTGATGGTCGGACTGTATGCGCTTTATTGTCACGCCGCCCGGCGCGAGAGGGGTAGCGGTAGTCGGAGTAGGGGCGTTGACCGGTTCGAACGTTGACCAGTCGAAACTTTAATATTATTCCGTTTATTTAAAATCGTTGACCAGATGCAACATTGACCGGTTGGACAATTGACCGGTTGGTAGCCACCCAGATTTAACATGGGGAAAAAACCAACATTTCCAATCCTTTGGACAGTTCGTCTGAGACTTCCACTGGACCAATTTACACGCAGTTTGTACCAAATAAAACGTAAACCTTTGTATATTAGCAGATTTTATTTACTTTAACGTTATCTTACTTCCTTAAATTTAAAATATCGACATTTTCAAACATTTACAATTTATTTATTTTACACGCTTTCAATCAGCTGATTGTAAACACACGAAGTATTTAGTCTAAATGCAGTGGATGAGCAAAAGCTCATGAAGGATTTGTTTTATTATGGCCAGTACCTAAAAACGTTTACAATTATTATGATGTATTGTCATTTATGAAAAGAAAGTTGCTTAATCATATAATTAACGTTATCTTACTCCCTTAAATTAAAAATGTCGACATTTTCAAATCTTAACAATTTATTTATTTTACACGATTTCAATCAGCTGATTGTAAACAACGAGATATTTTGTCTAAATACAGAGTGGATGAACAAAAGTTCATGGAGAATTTGGTTTATTATGGTCAGTACCTAAAAACGTTTACAATTATTATGATGTATTATCCTTTAAATGGAAAGAAAGTTGCTTAATTATGTAAAATAGCTGATTGCTTTAAAATTAAGACTCAATTGTAAAGGTTTAGTTTAGATAAATTGCTCACATTTGTATTAAAAGAAACGGATGTATCGGAAATTCTTTGTGCAATCAATTTGTCGTTTGCAACGTTGTAATGCTTTACATTTACTTCGCTTAGCGACAGTATTTGTGGCGCAGTCGGTAGCGTGACTTACTCCAAATCAGACGGCCAGGGTTCCAGACCGATCTTCTCAAATACACTTTTTGTAATGTGTCCAATAACGGCGTCACTAATAAATGTTTTACTGATGGTACCGATATTTATTTTAAGCAAAATAGATACATTAAAATGTTTATAGGCCTGTT
This sequence comes from Neoaliturus tenellus, assembly GCA_030545055.2. NCBI lineage: Eukaryota > Metazoa > Arthropoda > Insecta > Hemiptera > Cicadellidae > Neoaliturus > Neoaliturus tenellus. The sequence goes on along the minus strand of CM061535.1, from coordinate 56,137,442 downwards.
CAAACTCTCAAAAAACTTATTTATTAAACTAACAAGTTTACAAATTGATAGTTTAGGCTTGCTTATTTTTTATGTTTTTAACTAATATAACGCTTTGATTAGGCTACTAAGGTTTAGGCCTAAGTAAACAATCGATTTTTTATGTTTGTAAAATACTAAAGAGTGTCTGTGTTACATAGTAAGGGTGCAGCATTATTGTTTTTAAGGAATATGCCTATTATAGGCCTACTTTGACAGACACTCCAACTAATTATGTAATTTTCTGTGAAATAAATTTGTATTCTTTAAATTTGGATAGTTATTGAAACTTGCACAATACAGCATAAATATTGCGATATGAAAGTGGTTATAAATGGTTTCTCTACGTTCTATCCTACCCTAATACACCAATATTTGTTAAAGCCAACCATCATAAGTTACAACACTCTAGGCCTTTCCTAATTCTTGAAAAAAACTGTTAAGAACAATTTATCCAATAGGCCTACAAGTGGATATTGGTCTACTTATTTCTGATGTTGTTGAACCTAATAGAACGGTTTCCTTAGGCTAATTAGGTTGCGCCTACCTAAACAATCAAATTGACATGTTCATAAAATATACTAAAGAGTAGGGCCTATAAGTACAAGGATGCAACATTATTGGTTTTACGTAATAGGCCTACTTTTCCGACGCTCCAACTAAAATCGTAGTATTTTCTGTAAAATATATTATTGTTCTTGGTATGGCAATTCAAAGAAGTACATTTTATAGACTACCTTACATGTTTGAACTATTATAGCGTTTCATTTACCAATAATGGAGGAGCTATATCCGTCGAGTATCGACGGGCAACAACTAGTTTTAAATAAAAGACAAAATTTAGTAAGTTTATCTATAACATATGATTCATTTCATTAAGACAAACAGCTGTCTTCATAAAAACAACCTGTCTCCCATCGTCATTTTAATTTATTTAGTTTTTCTGTTTACTTATCAGTTAACTTTAAAATTCAAATACAACGATGACTGACGAAATGATAGTGTTGATTTAACATGCAGTTTTCATTCAGAGTAGGCCTATTAGGGAGTGACAATTAGTTTATTTAACTAGCCTATGTGATGGTATTTAAATTTACATTTTAATATACAAGTTTCACACCATCTGCCTAGCGCTCAGACTGGATCTGTAATTGTCGTGTATCGACTGGCAATGACTCATTGGGTGAAATTTCTTATTTTTAGGCCTAGGGAAAAAGCTACGGTAGCCCAAAATACATTTTAGAACAAAAATACGGTATTTAGAACAAAGTACCAGGTTAACTGAGCCTTGCTCGTTGGTTTTTATTCACTTTTGTTATAGTTTCAAGGTAAAAAAACTATTCAATTTCCACCAACAACCAACTATACCTCTTCAGAAATAACAGCTGTTTCCAAAAGACTGCTTAACATTAATCAAGAATCAAGAGTTTTATTGCCATTGACCTTTTTTTTTACAAAGGAATAGACATTGTCAATATAATAAAACATAAAAATACAAGGCCTGAAAACCTTACAAAGTCCAGCTGAGTTTCTATATCAGGTAATAACAGATATAGAGTAAAGATAAAAAAGAAAAAGAAAAAAAGGCTTAACTATTACTTATATATTAAAATTCAATATTTATATTTGTTTCAAGAAATTCGGCAGTATCATAAAAAGGATTGTCAATCAACCATTCACACATTTTGGATTTAAATATCTTAAAGGAAACAGTTCTGGCTGAATCAGGCAGTTTATTAAAAAAACGTATGCAATTAATTTTATGACTGATACTACTTTTTTTTAGTCTGTGAGCCGGTATATCTAATTGAAGTTTACATCTTGTATTATAAGAATGAAAATCTTGTCTAAGATTGAAATCATGTAAGTTCATTTTAGTATATTGCAGAATTTGATAAATGTATAAATTGATTACTGTCATAATTTTAAGTCTGATAAAGAGAGGTTTACAGTGCTCCACAGGCCCCGCCCCACAGATAGTGCGTATCACTCTTTTTTGCAGAATAAGAATTTTGTTTATATGTGTTGAATGCCCCCAAAGCATCGTTCCATAAGATGTATGCGACTGGAAAAACGCAAAATAAGCTAATCTTAAATAATCATAAGTAACAAAGTCTTTTAGCTTCCAGATCAAGTAATTGACGCGGGAAATTCTTTTACAAGTATTATCGATTTGTTCTAGCCAGTTTAATTTAGAATCTATATAGAAACCAAGCAATTTGACAGAACGTTTTTCAATCTTGTTTCTTTCTTAAAATAATGTTTCTTTCTTTTTGTTTACATTTCGTTGTTATTTCGTTACCAAAATACCAACCCATAAGGCTAATGTTAAAAATTACAATTTTAAAACTTAATTTTAGACCAAATTCGATTTTTCCTGGGGTTGAGGCTGTTTATAAACTTATTTTTTGGCCAAAACACTCTTTAATGCAAACTTTAAGCAAAATCTAACAGCTAGATTTCGAGATCGTGGAACACACATCCCTTCAGATATTCCTCGTATTATAGTGTAGGATTCACAAATGATAGTTTATTTCATTGTCTTATCTGGCAATTGGATCAAAATGATAACCATAAAAGGTGCAAGACTTCATTTCATTTCACCATCTGTCAGAGGAAAACCTTGATTCCAGTCATTTAAATCAGAAAAGAAATCATTATTATCAATAGATTAAGAATTGGTCACGGAAATTTCCCCCTCATCTGTTGAAAATTCATTTAAAATCAGACCTTTCATGTGAATGTTCTGCTCCAGAAGGAAGTTTGGATCATATAATTTTAATTTTGAGTGTCCACTCTTAATCAAATCAAGACCGAATCTATTGGCAACTCTTCAAAATTGTGGTTTTCAAAATCCTCAAGATCTCAAAATTGTAAATTTATTAAAAGACAACAGTCCTTTAGTTTGGTTTTCATTGGCAAAATTTTTAGTTGAAGAAAATTACTTAGTGTGATGTAAACGTTTAAAATTCAAGCCATTTGGACCTCCAATTTATTGTTGAACTTCATTATTTATGTTGTTAGTTTTATAGTTTTATGTAGACCTACACAATTTTTGTATTATTGAAGTGGGCTTTCATGGTGCACTGCCAAAGCCGAAATAAAACGTAGGTACTATAGGTCAACTTATGTTCAAGGAGAAATAAGTCTTTTAATATGAGCTTAAAGTCATTAAAAATAGATAAATAAATAATCCTCTTATTTGCTAAGGATTGAAGATTCTTTGTTGTAAGATTGAAATTCTCACTGAAACTTCATTTTATTAAGCACTAATAAATAGTAGGCCTATGTTTTCAACAGATTACAATATGTAAGATATATTATAGTGTGGTAGAAATATATTCTACACAGCTGATTATTATCATTATAATTGATTTGTTTATACTCAATGTTTTCCAACACTCATTAGTTTACTCTGAAATGTATATGTTTTAATAAGTTTAATTGTGTAAAATAAAGCCTATATATAACAGGAAAATCTTGTTCTATTCTTTAACTGAATATTTAGATGAACCTTGAAAGAACTTCCCCTGAGGGGCCTAAAGGAAAACTTTTTCATGTTTGCTCGTTTATACAATTTGTATCAATTTAAGTAATTGCAAATAATTTGCCTATGTAATTTACTACCTACGTGCTCTGGACATTAAAAACAATTTTTTCTCATATACTTGTTGGTAGTGTCTATTGAAAATTATATAAAATATATCACAAAAAACCTTACTAATTTCCGGTATTGCAGATTCTTAAAAAATATTTCCCTAAAATAGAAATTTTAACAGTATACCGACTTTATCAAGGTTGTTCGGAAACTCCGTGGGGCAATTCCTTGGATGAGAATGAACAAAATATTTTGTAAGACCATATGTCATTGTAAAATGCTTCATTGAGCCGCTAGCTGCCAGTTTTTTTTTAGACTCGATAATTTTTATTTCGGTAGCCTAATGGATGAGTGCGCTGTGGAAGCTCTCCTATCCAACAATGGATCAACTGCCTGTCATATTAACACGTTTGCTACCAGCCGCCGCATATATGCGGCAGTCAGGCCAATCCCACCGCCCACCAAAAAAATCATGGACTTCCCTGTAGACCGGCCCTAGTGGTTGTGACTTATGCCACCGACCACGAATAGAAACTGTCCAAAATTAGTTTTACACTTAAAATATCTTAATTTCATTAAATAATTTTTAGCCTATATATACAATTTTCTCTTCTTTTTGGTAATTTTTTGAACGCCGCACATTTGCGGCGCATGGTCCATCAGATTACAGGTAGGCCTAACATGTTTTCACCTCAGAGACTAAGTGACGCAAGTTAGCGTCGGCACTAATATAACCTTATTTTTATTTATAACCTTTGAAAAAACGGAAAATAAAATACGGCTTATCCATAAAATTATTGTATTGAAATATTTAGTTTACAAAAAGATTTGTTAACAATTCATTTACTTAGTATCATTATGATGTTTTACAAGTTTACAAAATGCAAATGTTTATACTTTTTTCTTACACAAGAAACATTTTTTAATGTGTCATATTAGAGATTTGATGAATATTTGTGTAAAGATATCTCAAATACGCTATAAAATACATTAAATAAAAATGTACATAAAAACATTTCAGTGACGTCAGTGATCGCTTTAGCCACAGACTATGCCGTAGACTATGCCTAAGCTGTCTAACCATTGAAATAGATTGCACCGAAGAAATTTTGTATTTAGTATCATGGAACCATCACCACAGACCTGCGGCGGTGGGCTCTGAGTAGAACTCGCCCCCCGCAAAATTGTGGCGGCGGTCTGTGGTTACGATTTTTTTTTAACATTGTGGTAGCGAACATGTTAACTGACTGTTCTCCAGGAATACAAACTTCACCCTGCCAAGCAAGCCAATGTTGCGATATTGATATAAAAATTACTTTTATTTGTTGCAACTTTTAAAATTACTTTTACATGTTGATCACATGTTTCTGTAGTACCGGTAAGTAAAGTTCAATCAGTTCTTGCTACTACAGTACTGTGCTAACATTTGCTAATTTTGTTATTTAATAGTTTGTAACACCGTAACTATCTTCCACCTAACTATATTTAAACTATAACTAACTACCACTATACTATATTTAATTAATTAAGTACCGTGATTGATTGTGGTAATATAATATATCGTGTTGCAAATTTTTTTTGTTTAATTGATTCTAATACATATTTTTTGTATTATTCTGTTTAACTGAAATTTTCCGTTATCCAACCATAGTCTGGCCCCATGGGGGTCGGTTAAGAAGATTTCTCAATATGCAGGTCTGCTATGACAGGGTATTTAATTTACCATGGTGATTATTATGATATGACTGATTTAGTGATAAGTGGTTCACAGACCCATAAATCGTCTAATCCTTACTAACAGTAAACAAGTTAGGATTAGTTTGATTTATTTCCTTTTTCCAGATTTCATCTTGCAGAGGAATCCTAACACATAGCACATTAGAGAATCTCAGTTATTCATCTGAAAAAATATTGACCTCCTCTCACAATCAAACAAGTGAATATAAATAGAGACTCCGTGAGAATGAAGCTGAACAATTGCCTAAGTTGTGAATGAATGGTGGGTTGAAATCCTTAAAGACGTGTGTGAATTTTTACTTTTTACTAAAACAATAACCCGGTAGAGAAAATTTTAATTATGAGAGGTTTTTCATGAAACGCAACAGTAACATACGGAACCACTTCAATCAAGAGTGGAATGAAAAGGGATGAATTCCTTCATTTTTAAGTCTAAAGAAAGGTGAGTGAAAAATTTAAAATGTGAGCTTTTATCACAAAGCAACATTGTTCTAATTAGACAACATGGTTTGTGAATACGGATTTAATAATATAGGTAAACAGTTTTATTAGATTCATTTTAACTAAGACCAGAATTCAAAGATTTATACATTTGGTTCAAAAGTTGATTACCATCAGATGCAAAATAATTTTATATCGGTGAGTGACCTCATAAATCTCCTATGTGTGACAAATCCATCTTGGATGGATTCATTAAAAAACAAAATCCTTTGTTAACCCACACCGGTGAGTGACCTCATCATCAGTAATGGTATTTTTTTTAATTATGCAAGAAATGTTTTTGAATCTTATTACGTGTTGCATATTACTGATAAACTCTTTTAATTGCCTTTAGCTCCCTAATTATTAGGGCTAATAATAATTGTATAAGGCTAATGCCTTATACAAAACTTTTATGAATGAAATAATCTTTTAACTATGCATCCTTTAATTTAAATTTATACAAAAGTTGATATGATTTTGTAATTTTACTGCTTACCATAAAACACGATTCAAACTATGTCCTTGTACAAAGGCCGTTTCTGAGCTTACTCCATTGACGGGTACACGTCGCAGCATACTAAACTATGTCATTAGATAAAATTGTCTTAGCTTTCGCTGTGTCAGTTTGATTAAAAATAAACACTAAACACATATTACATTTAAAACTACACTAACAAAACATTGAAGCACGTGCACAACTGTAGACGCCACCGACTACGGACTGCAACTTGGTCATCGCTGGAGCTGTGACGTATGCCTGCTAAACAGCTGATGTTATCAGTGTGCCAAACCCACAACACCAGCTGTCCAGCAGCCGTACGTCACCATTGGCGCACTCAGAAAATAATTATGGGGGGGGGGGCTTTTTGGTCCCTGGGCCAACCGACGGCAAAATTTTTAAGGTTCCATAGAAAACCCGGTTTTATAAGGCATTACTGTATATTTTAGCTCTTTGAATGCAAGTTTTGTGTAGGAATTATAGGAATGAATGATAAAACCCAGCAGATTAAGATGTTATGTTTTATTTTGACAAAATCTTCTTATACCGTATCAATTAAACAATATGAGCCAAAAACTGACACGGACCTTAGAAGGCGAGTGGGCGAGGTTTACTGCTGGCCTTTCGCAGTTGGGTTGTGGAAGGAGAAAACCCTTTTGTCCCATCCTGGGTTTCTCCCACCCGCCACCAGAAACGAACAAATCAAGCGTGCGTGAGAATTGTTCCTTTGCAAAATTTGTAATATTATAAAATTAAAAAAAAAAAAATACAAAATATTGGAAATATTACGCAGATTTCGAAAATGATAGTTTTTTCCTGCGGAAAAGCTCAGAAACCCCCGGAAAATCGGAAAAACAGGAAATGAACATTTTGCTCCGAAATGCGACATGCGGGTATTTCAAATAACTGGTATGTCGAGCTGATCACGAATATGTAAAATTTATTTTGATCCAATTTTAAATAAGCCGGAAAGTGCAAAAAATGTCGGAAAAGCCGTCAGATGAACTATTTTTAAGTATGTAATGTGGGTACACTCGAAAGACGTTGAATTTTGTGTAGAATACAAATATGCATATATTAATTGAATAGAACAAACTAGTCATGAACAAAGAGAAAATCCCCCTTATAAATAAAATAAAAACACCCTGAAACTTGCATAAATAAACCACTAGGCTAACAATGTTTCAAATGGTTGTTACTGATATACTAGCTTACATCACATATAATCAAAATCACACTAACTTAACTAACATAAGCTAACTAACCTAACCATCATGTGAGTCATAACAAGCAAAGTTTTATGTAGAATACGAATAATATATAGATATTTATTATATGAAATACACCAAATTAGTATTCACACGATGGTTAGTGGTTAGTAGTTAGTAGTTAGATTAGGTTATTTTAGGTTAGTTAGGTTATGTTAATTATGTTAGTGTTATTTTATATTAGGTATATAAGTTAGTACCTATGTATATAGTACTGCATATTACCTAATAGTTTAAAGTAGTACATCAATAAAACCTATTTGAAGTATTTTTAGTAATTCACTTATTTATGTAAGTTTCAGTAAGCTATTTATATATATTTGTCTATTTATCCACTACTAGTTTCTTGTATTCATTTAATATGTACATATTTGTATTCTACATACGATTCTGCGTCTTTTGACATACTTTTAAGATAGTTCATCTGATGGATTTTCTGGCTTATTTAAAATCAAGGTGACTGTAGGCCAGGACCAGGTGAGCTACATCCTATGAGAGCAATGGTGTCACTTTCTGCGACATCCGTGGATGTCGCCACAGAGGTTTTGTCGGTTAAAAAGTGTTAAAAATTCAACATTTTACTCTTTGTTACCTGCAAGTGTTGCCAACGCTGCAGGATGTTAAATTATTAAAAATAACTCTTTTATATTTTAACACACCAGTATAATCTATTAACATTCATACAATAAACAACACATGATAATGTAAACAAGCTGTAAGACATATGATTAAATATAATATTAGTTGAGGATGAAGTTGTCATTCCCCAACACACCCCCTCAACGTAAGACTCTACTCAGTCCAAGGCTTGCCACTGATTTTTGGAACTTTCCTCCGTGTACTGGTTTTGTTAGTAAATCAGCTTGATTATCTTCAGTTGGGCAGTACACGAGACGTATTTCATTTTGAACTATATTGTCTCTTATAAAGTGTTTGCGAATATCCAACTGTTTGATTCTAGCACTAGCTTTTTCATTTTCTATGAATTTTATGCAGCTCTGGTTATCCTCGTAAATTTTCGTTGGTCCTATTTGTGGATATCCCAAATCCTTTAACAGAAGTCTTGTCCAAACAGTTTCTTGAGTAGCATTACTAGCAGCAATAAATTCAGCTTCTGTAGATGATACAGCAACTGTGGTTTGTTTTTTACTAATCCAGTTAACGGTACTATTTCCTATTTTATGTATAACTCCACTGATTGATTTTCTGTCAGCTAAATCTCCCCCCTAATCAGCATCCACATAACAAGAAAGTTTTATGCCGTCTTCTTTGCCTAAACAAAGCCTTATGTCACTCGTGCATTTTAGATATCTTAATACTCTTTTTGCAGCATTCCAATCACTTTGAGTTGGTTTCTCAACTCTCCTGGCTAGAACCCCAACAGCAGAGGAGATGTCAGGTCGTGATGTCACTGAAAGATACAATAACGATCCTACTGCCTTCCGGTATTGTTTGTTGTCTGGTAGAGATGGAGATGCTGCTGTTGAATTTAGAAATCCAACTTCCATTGGCGTTCTAGCTGGCTTTGAATTTTCTAGTCCGTGTTCTGCAATGACTTTTTCAATCTTTCTTCTTTGGTTTATGTAGAAGTTTCCATTTTCACGTTCTACCTCCACCCCCAAATAATTGTGAACATCATCTAAGTCTTTTATTTCAAATTTTAATGGCAATTTCTCAAAGGCATTTCTAACATCATTTGCTGAACCAACACACAAAATATCATCAACATGAATGACCTCATAAGTACAACTCTCCCCGAAGTTACTGACATATAAACAAGAGTCAGAATTACTCCTTTCAAATCCAATATCTAGCATGGTTGAGTTTAACATTTCATTCCAAGCTCGAGCTGCTTGCTTCAATCCATAGATTGATTTTCTGAGTTTATAAACTTTTCCTTTTGTTTCTGGCGTCACAAATCCCTCCGCTTGTTCCATATAAATGTCTTCCTGTAGGTTTCCATTAAGAAAAGCTGTTTTCACATCAAAGTGATGTACAGTAAGATCTTTTGTTGCTGCTATGGTCAACAAAATTCGCACCGTTGTTGAATTAACTACTGGAGCAAAAACTTCATCATAATCCTCCCCATATTTCTGCGAGTATCCCTTAGCTACTAACCGTGCTTTGTAGCGCTCAACTGTCCCATCACTCCCATATTTTGTTTTAAAAACCCATTTACACCCTATAGGCTTTTTACCTGGAGGTAAATCAACGATTGACCAAGTATTATTTTTTAACAGTGCGCCCATTTCTTCCTTTGCTGCAATAATCCAATTATTCTTTTCAGTTTCCGGTAATCTTTCCAACTCTGTCCAAGTTTTTGGTTCATAAGTACCGGCAAGTCTTTGTTCTCCTTTGGCAGCTAATGAATAACGTTGTGGCGGTATACCTTTTGTTTTTCTTTCTGATTTCCTTAGATTTTGTTCCGGTATACTGATTCTTTCATTATCAACTTCGGTTTCCTGTTCCACTATATTTTCCGTCTCGTTTGATGATGTTTCTATCACTTCTATATCTTCTGAAGAACACTCAGTTGATACCGGTAGCTCTATTGGTTGATTTTCTGTCTCCTTTGATTGATCCCCATTCAATTCTTTCTGTTCTGGATGAAATCTATCCAAAGACACCTTCGTCGGTTTAGTAGAGGGGTCCTGTCTTAAATCTGAGCATTTAATGACATCAAACACCACATCTCTTGTCACAATCACCTTCTTTTCATCTGGTAACCACATTCTCCAACCCTTGGAAATATCAGAATATCCCACAAAAAGCCCTTCTTTAGTTCTCTCTCTGAATTTGTCATTTGTTTTGTTAAAAATGAAGCCTTTACATCCAAACCTTTTGAAATATGAAACATTGGGGATTGTGCCAATCCATCGCTGATATGGTAGTTCACCATTGATTGCATCAGATGGGCATCTGTTTCTGACATGAGCCGCTGTTGAAACTGCCTCCGCCCAAAAAACTTGTGGTAGATTCCCTTCAATAAGTAGACATCTGGCCATGTCATTAAGCGTTCGATTCATTCTTTCTGATACCCCATTTTGTTGGGGAGTACCACTGCAAGTAAGTCTTCTCTGAATCCCACTGTTATTTAAAAGTTCATCAAAATTACCATTAATGTACTCTCCTCCATTGTCTGTGTGAAAAAATTTTATTTTTCTTCCAGTAAATGTTTCTACCTTATTCTTATAACTCTTGAAGGCCTCAAATGCATCACTTTTCTTTCTCAAAAAGTACACTTCAACCCATCTGGAACAATCATCGATAAAAGTGATGAAATACTTTGATCCTCCAAGTGAATCAGTGTGCATTGGACCACAAATATCAGAATGGGCAATGTCTAGTATGTCTGTTGATCTTTCACTTTTTGGGAATGGTGCTTTTGTTATTTTCCCTCTGACACATATTTCACACGAAGGGACTCCTTCTGTTGATTTTACACTGACACCTCTCACCATTCTTAAATTTATTATTCGTTTCAAGTCTCTGAAGTTTAAGTGTCCAAACTTTTGGTGCCATGACAGTAAATTTGACTGTTCACTGCCAACAAGGACATCTTCATTTGCTTCATCTACATAATACAAACCGTTAGTAGTTCTTTTAGCACAAACTTTAGTTTCTCCATTTTGGTCAATGATCAAAGCAACCTCTTTTTTAAATAGGACCTGATATCCTTTATCAGTGATTTTGCTAACTGACATTAGGTTTGTCCTCAGTCCTGGTACATACAAAGTGTCATATAGGTCACATATCAAATTCTTCTTCCCGTTATTAGATCTAAAACTAACTGTACCAACTCCTTTTGCATCTGTTGTGGAGTTATTAGCAAGATTCACATGCCTACCAGTATCAGGCTGACAGTCAATAAATTTATCATACATGTAAGTCATATGTGATGTGCAACCGCTGTCTAAACACCACCGAATGTCTTGTTTTGACTCACTTCCCAAACTACATATAGCTCTAGTCTCGACTAAGGTATGAAGACCAGCGTGTTCTTCATTACCACCAACTGAATTTTGGTGACTTTCTCTTGCTCTTGGACAAAATTTTGCCTTGTGTCCAATCGATTTACATATATGGCATCTAAAAGGAAATTTTGTTTGAAAATCTCTATGAAACCCCCCTGGTTGTGGCTGATATTCACTTTTATTCTTCTGAAATTTTCCAAGCAATGCTTCACTACAATTGTTTTCTTTGTTTACTTTTCTTGCTCCACATTCTTCCAATATTTTAATCTTCAAAGCTTGTGGAGAAGGTAATACATCTCTTGATTCAATGGCAATTCTAAAGTTTTCAAAATCATCTGATAAAGAATATAACAGCATGATTGCTAATAAATCATCATTTATTGCAATTTCCATATCATTCAATTTGTCAACAATGTCAAAAAAATCATTGATATGATCCCTTACATCCCCTTTTGGAGACAACTTTGTCAAAAGCAGCCTTTTCAACAAATATGCTTTCTTTGCTGGACCTCTGGAGTCATATATAGACTTTAATTTTTGCCACATTTCTGCTGATGTGTTGCATCCTTTTATTTGTCTTAACTCACTAGGACTAATGGCTAAGATTATATCTGCCTTTGCTTTTGCGTCAGCAACGTCCCAAACTGCTTTTTCTTCCTCACCTAAAGGCCTTTTAACACTACCCAAAACATACCCAATGCGATCATTCTTTACCAGAATGGCTTCCATTTGCATTTTCCATGTATCATAGTTTTCCTTTGTCAGAGGATCTATACTTATATTTGTGTTACTCATTTCTTTCAACATTTAAGTCTCATAATCTGTTAAATTATTAAAAATAACTCTTTTATATTTTAACACACCAGTATAATCTATTAACATTCATACAATAAACAACACATGATAATGTAAACAAGCTGTAAGACATATGATTAAATATAATATTAGTTGAGGATGAAGTTGTCATTCCCCAACACAGGAAACAATAATCGTTCTCGTTTGGGTTGGGGATTTTTTATCTCAACTATAACTAAAATAAAGAATTTCAAAGCAAACTAGGGTATAATTTATGGTTTTAGATTTACCTTGATTGATAATTGTTAATTTGGTCATTACCTAATGGTTTGTTATTAACTAATAATTCAAATGTAAAATAGAGTAATATGGTGTTGTTACGATAAATATCGTACCAGTGGTAAGACTGCTCCATTCTCTTTTTCAATCAGCTGAGTAATGGTAAATATTATAACGTAACTTGACTTCCGTTTTAGTTTAGACGCTTCATATCCGGAACACAAAAATAAGCTATTCAGCTGACCTGGGAAGAAGTTATGCTTCTTCCTTTACAGACCTTGATTTAAAATCGGATCGAAATTAATTTTACATGTTCGTGATCAGCGTAACATCCCGGTTAATTAGAATACCAACTCGACGTATTTCGGAATAAAAATGTCATTTCTGGTTTTTCCGATTTTCCAGGATTTTCCGAGCTTTTCCGCGGGAAAAAAATCATTTTCGGAATCAGCGTGAAATTTCCGACATTTTGGTAATGCCTTTTTTAAACACAATCGTGGATAGAAGCAATGGCTTGTGGATATGATATTCCCTAGTGGGGATTAACGTCCGTACTTGTGAATACTAGTTCATCCACGAAGACCATCCTCATCAGGTTTGCCAAATAAAACACTCTAAAATAGGGGCCAAGGTTTTGAAATCATCCCTACTTGACTCCTGAGTCCAAAATAGTGGTTAAAACATTAAAATTTTTTGATATCTGCATTTAAATTATCCTTTCAATGCATATATCAGGTGTTTTAAGAGTCATCTTCACCTCTGGCCCAGTAGCCCATTGTTGCAGTATACGGCTTTTATTCAAAACATGGTATTTTATTCCCCTGTTTAAGACGCTGTTTTTCAACCGATTTAGTTACATTAAAACTTGGTAAGTGTTTAGATGAATAGTTATTTTAGGTCCCTCATATTTCAAAATTTTAAAAACTTAAAAATATTACTAAGGAAAATCGATTTACTTAGCGACACCACAGAGAGTAATATTTGTTAAATTTTCAAAATGTTGAGACTGTATGAGTGACCTAATATAACTATTCAACTAAACACTTACCAAGTTTAAAGAAAATATATATTTATACCTGTTAAAAAATCTAATACTACTTAAGTTCATTAAACTCCAATTATTAAAACTTTTCAAACTGTAAAAGGTCAAAAAAAAAAAAAAAAAAAACTGGGTGATGGAAATCTTTTAAGTTTGAATATTTGCTACTCTTCATATTTTAGGTTAGTTATATTTTAAAAACAAAGAGATTTAGTTTAAAACGCTATATTTCAACACAATTACACTAATCTAAATTTGTAATTCTTCAAATTACACTTTAGCTACTGAAAGCTAAATGAGAGACTGTTGTGATAAAAATGGCATTTGCCTATCAAAACGGTGCTGCGGTGTTGACAGCCACTTAAATATTGTCAAGGGATCTAGTCCTCAAAACTGGCTTTGCCTAAGAGGCTCCTATGTTTATTCATAAAAAATTATACATGTAAAAAATATGAAAAGTTGTTAGAATTTTGCAAATACGGTATGTATTATGTATTTATAGTCAATATTCATTGTTATTCACTAGTAAATGTGTACATTCCAACAAATCACTTGTCAGCTTTAAAGAATAGCACTGTTAATGTAGGCTATTCACCTAATGCAATGTTTGTACTGTATTATTGTTGATGAAAAAATAAACTTTATTGATTGATTGATTGAAAACTTCTCTCTGGGACGTGGGACAAATTTACTAAATAAGGAACTGTCCCTTAAAATCCGGGAGGTTTGGGAAACCTGATCCTCACAATTAGACCAGTTTTTTTATATTAAGTCGAAATTGTGGTTCGGATCCCATGTTAAACTGTAGGTCCCTAGATACCATTGGCTGTTGGGCTATTAATCAACAGTCCTGTCTAAGGAGAACGACGGCCTTAGTCAGGCCCGTGCTGGCCCACCGGGACGTATCCCGGTGCGCCCTCCGCATAGAGAATATTTGGCGCCCTCCAGTTCCGAAACAAACTCATAGCAACAATGAAAAGTAAAGTTTTTTCAAAGACGACTCATGTAACAGCTTTGAACGTCGTCTTAAGTAAACAAAACAATAATTTATACTAATGTAATTTAATCCGGATCATTCTTGGACTCGGATAATCGACAATAATACCGAGCGGAAGACTGAATTTTACTACTAAATGGAACTCATGGTCCATACGGTAGCGCGCGGGGCGCCCTTGGCCTTGGCCAGTGATTAGGGCAAAAGAGGGGGTGGGGTTGGAACGAGATGTCTGCCATTGCCGTCTTAATTTCGTCTGCCTGTTGATTTGTCACTATAATCAGTGTGAATAACCTCATGCAGTATGCCTACTTGTAACATGGGTGGTGAATTATTCTGTGATTTATTGTCCTCGTGCAAGTGTCTAATTCTTTAAAACAAAGTTAGCTTAAGTGTCGTGGGTTTTCGGTTGTTTATGTGGAGGCTGGAACAACGAGGTTAACCTAGATATAGAGTGCTACAAAGATAAGGATATTTGCCTCCACCGATTTTCGTCATTTTATCCCTATTCCCGCTGTTTCCTTAGTTAACAGTCCGTTATTTATAGTTTCCCATCCGGTATCTGTCATTTTACGCATAAATGTTCGTTGTTTCTATGGTGACTAACCTCAAATAAACTCAATAGCCTGCCCAAAGACCATAAACTCAAAGTGGCTTTAGAACAACAAATAATCAGATGTTTTATAAGTATAATCCAACTAGGTTATCTATTTAACCTCGTTGGTATAATCTGTATTTTTTTAGACTTCTTGTGGCCAACTAGAATAGCTAAAACTGGTTACCAAGGAAACGAAGACGAAGTGCCAATGGTTACTAAGAAAATGGTGTTAATCGGGGATAAAATGGCGCAAATCAACAGTGGTAAAAAAATTGACATGTTTATCCCGAGAGGACACTATCTCGGGAGAATCTCTCTAGCCCTAAGGTTAATCTTAAAATTATACTTGCTGAAGTTTATCGTAATGATGGCGGCTACTGCTCTTACTCTTCCAAAACTTGTTATGAACAACTGAATTAATACGACTCAAAATTTAAAATAACATTATTTTACAGTGGAATTATTTTTTTAAATTCCATCACGATTTATGTTTTTAGTGGAAACTGCATTGTTGTCAATCATTAGGTGTTAACAAATTAATGAGAAAATAATAGATTACCGTACCTTGAAAACAAGAAATGTTAGATGCGAGTGGCTATAATTGTGTCCTTACAGCAAGGCTATGTAATCAGTGCAAGACTACGGACACCCGGTGTATTTTTATTTTGGCATGTTTGTTTAAGGGATCTAGAAAGACAGGTAACATTTTTACTTTTCATTGTTATTTGAAGGCTAAATCACTCCAATGAAGGAGGCTGCCAAGCAACTAATATCAAACTGTGAATTTTTCTATTGACGAAAATCGAACCCGTCATACCAAATAATTTTTTTTTCTATTGTTAGTATTTGGTTATTATGTACTTTTAGTATCATGAAATTAAGATTAACTAGTAAACTCTTGCAACGTGTTATTGAATGTATGTATTAACAATTAATAGTTTGAGATATTTGCTTTATTGTTAGAATGTTATATTGTGTGTTTAGTGACTCTTTAATCATGTTTCAACTACTTTTTTCTCTCTTATTCTGTTTTGCTCTAAGAAATTAGTGATATAGACTGGCCACCATGAAATACCTATAGGGCTATAAAATATTTATCTAGCTAATTATGAAAATAATTTTTTCCCCTGAAGCATAAATGAGTAAAAAAGTAAATATTATTTGTACTATATAAAGTGTATTTAAAGCTATCAAATCGTTTGAGATTTGTATTAAGATGTTAACATTTCAAAATATATTCACTATATTCAATACTTAAGACCCTAGATAATTCTCCTTGTGACAACAAGGAGTGGGGAGGGGCGGTGGACGGGGGTTACACTGGCGCCCTCTGGCCATGGCCGTCCACCACCCTAAGAAGAGAGCCAGCACGGGCCTGGCCTTAGTCAGTAACAAGATTACAAGATCGCGCCACAATCATCCTACACTCATCTCTCATTCATATTCAGGGTAAAATACCCTCTATGTGAGGTCCCTGTCTCAAAATAGTTTTATATTAGTATTGTAAGATCATAGGTTTATGTTTACTTTTCTATTGAAATGTCAGTTGCAACGATGAATACAGAGTTTTTTTAAGAAGGTCAGGTCCCATGTTAAATATTCTGCCGTTTTTTAATTGGGCAAGTCACCACAAGAGGAAGCGTCGAACGCTGGCTTTTCCTTCTTCGTTACACCCCTCTCCGTTTCTTGAATTGGGCCAATCACCACCGATATCTTTAAGCGGTGGCTGTTCCAACTGGCGAACACCACGAACAGCTGGATGTTCCAATTGCACTTCACCCCCCCCCCCTTGTATTTGATTAACGCTGCAAAAAAAAGAATGGTTCAGATTAAAAAAGTGTAATATTTTGTAGCTATAATTACCACTGAATATATTTAGTTGTGATGTGCTATTAATTTAGTAATTGCGTAGTGATTGTAATAAAATACGCTAATTGTTCCTCTACAATGCTGCAGACATCTGGTCAGGATTTAAGAGGGGAGGTAAACATTATGGAACAGGATGATAGTACAGCTAGCCCTGTCTCGTAGTGACTTGCCCAATTATAGATTCTGGCAGGATAAAAGCCATAAGACCTGACCTTCTTAAAAGACTGTATTCATTGGTTGCTATTGCCAACAGTTTTCTATGTAATTTGTTTACGAGAGATTAGCCTTTGGTAATGGAGCTTCTTGTCTAAGCTAGCGTGCTGCTATGAATTTACAATAAACATCATTATGCTAATTATTGGTCGAGTGATTAAACCAAAGTACCAAAGTATTAACTTGTGTTTATATACTTACTTTCTAGTTATTGAAATGCTTGATTTGGTGAAAAGATATATTTACCTATATGCCTAATGTCCTAATTTACATCCGCAATATGTCCAATTTTCCATGCTATTTCAACAAGTGGGGGCACGAAAAGCTGACAATAATGATTACAAGGAACTTAAAATCATCAAATTTTCCAAATCAAATCAAATCAAACTGGTCCAATCATATTGAAGGGTTCCTACGGTCAGGGGAAATCAGGGAATTGAAATTTGATTAGGGGAACTGACCATTAGACAGGGAATCCTGAGCTAAGGCTTATTTTACCAACACTCAGTTCCACAAATCAAAGACGGGAAAATAAATATGTTGACTACGAATGTATAGGTGACGACATTTACTATTTTACTTTTTTACAAGATCGTACCACAATCATCCTACACTCATCTTTTATTCATATTCAGGTTAAAATAGCCACTATGTGTGGTCCCTGTCTCAAAATAGTGATATAGTAGTATTGTAGGATCATAGGTTAATGTTTACTTTTCTATTGAAATGTCAGTTGCTATTGCCAACAGTTTTCTATGTAGTTTGTTTACAAGAGACTGGGCTTAGGTAATGGAGTGTCTTGTCTAAGCTAGCTAGCTGCTATGAATTTACAATAAACATCATTATACTAATTATTGGTTGAGTGATTCAACCAAAGTACCAAAGTATTAACTTGTGATTATTTACTTACTTTCTGGTTATTGAAATGCTTGATTTGGTGAAAAGATATATTTACCTATATTTGCCTATGAATCCATCTATTTATTGCAAACCTTGCTTGCTGTAAATAAAACTAATTTGCTGTATTTTCTTTTCACAGACTTCAACTTGCAGAGAAAACTCTACAGATAACTTGATGCTACATTAGAAAATCATTGTTATTAATCTGAATATATTACTGAGCTCTGGTGACAATTTAAGCAAGTAAATTGAAAGAGACTACCTGTAAAGGCAAAGCTGAACAATTGTGGTTTAACTTGTGGTTGAGTGTTGGGTTGAAATCTTTGAAGATGTGTGTGAATATTTTTATACCAAAACCATAGGCCAGTTGATAGATTAATTTGTTAGGAGAGGACTTGCTAAAAAAAATTAATAAAAAGGGTGGATTAAACTGATTTGTTGACTAGTAAGTCAAGCAAGATTAGCAATGATCTTATTATCTTTCATCACAAAGCACCATTGTTCTACACCCACCTACAGTCAAAATTGTTGGTGGATAAAAATATTGTAATTAGCATAGGTAAATGTTAAATTTATTTTAACAAACTAACTAATAGAATTGGATGATTTTAAAAATTTAATTGGTTCATAAGCTGATTAACTTACATGATGCAACGTAATTTAAAAAAGTATTATTTGCTAACCCGTACTAGTGAGACCCTCATCATGTGTGAGAAATCCTTCTCCCAGACATTAACTTTTAAAAATAATTTTTCGACCCAAACTGTTGAGCTACCTCATCAGTGTCCTACATGTGTAAAATCCTTCTCTACTTCATCTTCCTTAAAAACGCATGTGTTAACCCATACCGGTGAGCGACCTCATCAGTGCCCAACATGTGAGAAGTCCTTCTCGGCTATATCTGCTTTAAAAACTCATATTTTAACCCATACTGGTGAGCGACCTCATCAGTGTCCAATGTGTGAGAAATCATTTACTGTAAAAACAAGGTTAAAAGACCATATGATGGTAACCCATACTGGTGAGCGACCTCATCAGTGTCCAATGTGTGAGAAATGTTTCTTTAGTAAATCTCATTTAGAGGAACATGTGTTAACCCATAAATTAAAAAAGCATGTGTTAACTCATACTGATGGGCGACCTCATCAGTGTCCAATGTGTGAGAAGTCTTACCTACAAAAAAGTCATTTAAGGGTTCATGTGTTAACCCATACTGGTGAGCGACCTCATCAGTGTCCAATGTGTGAGAAATGTTTCTTTAGTAAATCTCATTTAGAGGAACATGTGTTAACCCATACCGGTGAGCGACCTCATCAGTGTCCAATGTGTGAGAAAGCATTCACTGTAAAAACAAGGTTAAAAGACCATATGATGGTAATCCATACTGGTGAGCGACCTAATCAGTGTCCAATGTGTGAGAAATCCTTCTCAACTACATCTACACTAAAAAAGCATGTGTTAACTCATACTGGTGAGCAACCTCATCAGTGCTCAACATGTGAGAAATCCTTCTCAGTTATAAGTGCTTTAAAAACTCATATTTTAACCCATACTGGTGAGCGACCTCATCAGTGTCCTTCATGTGAGAAATCCTTCTCAACTACATCTAATTTTAAAAGGCATATGTTAACCCATACTGGTGAGCGACCTCATCAGTGCCCAACATGTGAGAAATCCTTCTCGTGTACATCTAAATTAAAAAGGCATATGTTAACCCATACTGGTGAGCGACCTCATCAGTGTGCAATATGTGAGAAATCCTTCTCGTGTACATCTAAATTAAAAAGGCATATGTTAACCCATACTGGTGAGCGACCTCATCAGTGTGCAATATGTGAGAAATCCTTCTCGTGTACATCTAAATTAAAAAAGCATGTGTTAACTCATACTGAAGGGCGCCTCATCAGTGTCCAAGTGTGAGAAGTCTTACCTACAAATAAGTCATTTAAGGGTTCATGTGTTAACCCATACTGGTGAGCGACCTCATCAGTGTCCTATGTGTGAGAAATCTTTCTATCAAAAATGTCATTTAAAGGTTCATGTGTTAACCCATACTGGTGAGCGACCTCATCAGTGTCCAATGTGTGAGAAATCCTTCTCATGTACATCTACATTGAAAAAGCATGTGTTAACCCATACTAGTGAGCGACCTCATCAGTTTCCTGTGTGTGAGAAATCTTTCCATAAAAATATAATTTAAATGTTCATGTGTTAACCCATTCTGGTAAACAACCAAGCAAGAAAACCAATGCATAAGATATTGTCCTCTTGAGAATGTCTGAAGTTTCATGTCTTAATCCATACAGGGTAGCAAACTTATTCAATGTCATGCAATTTGTTTACACATACACATCAGCCTAATGAGTTATGCACAGAGTCTCTAAACCTTATTGGGGTGTCATTTTTAATTTCATTGTTTTCAAAAAAGTTTAGTTTTGTCTGACCTACAATTTAGTATGAATCGATAAGACTATAGTACTTGAGATACCTTTGAGATTGCAGCACGGATTGTCATTTTACTGGAGGTTATAATGCCATTTGCTTTGTGGTGCTGTACTGTGTGTGCCATTGAACTGAAGGGGAGTGGGGGAAGCAAATAACCTTCCCCCATATATTGGTATTAAAAATAACCAGTTATACTTTTCTTGTAGTTTGTATGCACGGGTGTACAGCTATTTTAAATAATTTAGGTTTAAAATGATTTTAATTACTTTTTTAAATGTAATTGAAATTTTTAACTGAGAAATGTATTTCTATTGTTCAAATATGGTGTATAGTAAAACCGGCTAACTCCGGACAGGCTGGGTAACCCTAGCCACGTCATACACTTCTCATAAGATTATTATTTATAAACCAAATAAATAACCTTACCTGCTTGACTAATCAGTTCTTTGTACCTTCATATAGAGAAGAAAACGAAGGAAACACCTGTTCAGTTAGACGTTAATAGGAGAGAGTTTGATATGTTATTTAACAGATTTACCTATTTTGCTCTTTTGGCAAAAAACAAATAATGTATGTCTAAGAAATGTAATTTTCGTATTTTTACCAATTCTTTTCGGGAAAGTATATAGTCATGCAAAATTTAATCATGAATAGAATGAAATAATTTAAACTTTTATGTTAATTTAACGGAAAAAAAATACACTGTATATAGTACAGTTTAATTAAAGACACTCAGATCCGGCCAATCAGGACAGCTGCAGTTTCATGAGTACATTGTTTTTTTTTGTTTTTTTTTTTAATTTGTCGTAGCTTTCATTAAAATCCACCTTACGTTTAAATGTTTTTAATTTACAACGTATTTTTTGACAATTTATCAATTATAGTGTAATATACTTAACATGCAATGTGTCAGTTTTCATTTTCCCTCCCCACTTTCCTCTTACATGATCCTTCAAAAACAAATTTTTTACACAACAAAGTTACAAAGATTTGGAGATGTAAAACACTGACCGTATGCATACAGATAACGTTATGTTATCAGTTTTAATGCTCATTCAATGTGTGTCCGACATTGCAATACTTTGGGAGGTAATCCCGAACACTTTTATAAATTTCATTTTGAAACGTAGTTAAATAAGAGGTATGGGGATATAATAAATAATACAGTACACACTATTTACGATGGTAATGTTCTTATTGGGGATATTCACATAGAGAAGGAGCTATAACCTAAAAATAGGTAAAAACTGTCCGGGATCAGCCGGTTTTATGGTATTTTAATAGTGTATTAGCAAATTACTCCTGTTACAGCTCTAAATGGAGTCGCCTATTATACATCAAGACATAAGTATATAACAATGTTCATATGGGCCTATGTATATGTAAACACAAGAGTTTTATCTATCATTTTTGTGTAATCAGTGGGATACCTTGTTTGCCTGGATTTTGTTACTTACCAAGCAAATTGCTTCTTAGCGGAGGTGAATCATTATCATGTTATTAACAAAGGCAGTGCAACAAATTTTTCATTCTGGGAGTAGTGATTTGAAATCAAACGTACAATACTTGTTGGAACGGAACTGTGTCCTTAGTGATAAGCCAGTTTACTGCCCACAGTTATTCCTTTATGAAATGTTCCTTTACCAACCAAATCAGTAATATAGATTTAACACATTCGCTGTGGCATGTATCCGATAGGATACAAAGGCGTCCCTTCGCGGGTGCGGATGTATCCGATCGGTTACACATGACAATGTCAAGATAATGCGACTGTTTCTTCTCGGGCGTTTTGGAGAAGGAAACACATATTGTGCATCAGCGTGTAGGGAAGGGTATTGAGCTTTTAGATTACTTGTGTTTTGTATATATTCTACAGGTTTTTAATTTCGCACTAACGTTGGAGGAATGTAAATATAGTTCAGCGTGGGGGTAGAGTTTTTACATTTTATATGCTGCAGTGAACGTGTTAATTTTTGGGATGATTGTTTTATTTAAAAGAAATAAATAAAATTTGTATGTAAATGATTAAGAGAGCTCCTTTTTCATCCTTTTTAAACACAACTTCCATTGTTCGATCATCCTCGTGGTTTGCAAACTCAACTAAACCAACTAACAAATGTAAACTCAAACTAAAACAAAAAATAATGTACACATTGAGTTGATTAATTTATTAGATCTTTTATGGTTAACGTTTAACCATACAAGTACTAAGCATTCAAATTAATGAGGTTCACAAAAATAGTATGATGGAAATTTGAACAGCTGTGTTCCCCCTCGCCCCCCCTCACCCTGCAATGTTGTAATTGGTTGTGTTTACCATGTGTAATCAGAGGGAGATTTGGAAATTTGTCGCCCCTGGGCTACTGAAATAGTGCCCCCCTCCATAATGTCATACTTTACATCCGCAATATGTCTAAGTTTCCTTGCTATTGGGGAACGGCTAGTGGGGGCACGAAAAGCTGACAATGATGATTATAAGGAACTTAAAATTATCAAACTGGCCAAATCAAATCAAACATTTTCAGTCATATTGCAGGGTTGCTACGGTCAGGGGAAGTCAGGGAATTTAAATTTGGTCAGGGAAACTGACCATTAGACAGGGAATCCTGAGCTAAAGCTTATTTTACCAACACTCAGTTCCACAAATCGAAGACGGAAATATAAATATGTTGACTACTAATTTATACGTGATGACATTTACTACTTTAGATCTTAATGAATACTCATATTATACAGGGTTACATAAATAATGGTGCAAAATAAAAAATGTCTACTTCTGTTTCCGTTAAGGCGAGTTCAAAAGTTAATTTGAAAAAAGTTTTCTTAAATATTATTTGCTTGGTTGACTGACACTGAACCTTTGATAAAAAAGTTACCACAAAGACGGTTTATTTCGAAACGAGACTCATTTATCAGCTTATATGGACACGGGTAGTCCCAACCAACCTGTCGCCCACCTGTGCATACCCTAGTTTAGAGTATATTCCAAAGCTAAAGAGACTAGTGGCAAGTAGTCCCAACCAACCTGTCGCCCACCTGTGCATACCCGAGTTTAGAGTATATTCCAAAGCTAAAGAGACTAGTGGCAAGTAGTCCCAACCAACCTGTCGCCCACCTGTGCATACCCTAGTTTAGAGTATATTCCAAAGCTAAAGAGACTAGTGGCAAGTAGTCCCAACCAACCTATCGCCCACCTGTGCATACCCGAGTTTAGAGTATATTCCAAAGCTAAAGAGACTAGTGGCTAGTAGTCCCAACCAACCTGTCGCCCACCTGTGCATACCCGAGTTTAGTGTATATTCCAAAGCTAAAAAGACTAGAGGCAGTTAGTCCCAACCAACCTGTCGCCCACCTGTGCATACCCGAGTTTAGAGTATATTCCAAAGCTAAAGAGACTAGTGGCAAGTAGTCCCAACCAACCTGTCGCCCACCTGTGTGTACCCGAGTTTTGAGTATATTCCAAAGCTAAAGAGACTAGAGGCAGGTAGTCCCAACCAACCTGTCGCCCACCTGTGCGTACCCGAGTTTAGAGTATATTGACGAAAACTTGACAAATATCTAGATTCCCTTAAGAAACTATGCACTGATGTGATCATAGGCGGTGACTATAACATAGATATTTTAACTGATGATCATTAGAAACACCGTTTTTTCAACATCCTTAAAAGTCACGGCATTGATACAAAAATTGACAAACCAACTAGAATTACCGACTATTCCGAAACCTGTCTTGATAATTTTATTTGTAATACCGGTACTACCTGTGTAACAGCCGAAACAATGGAACCTTTAATATCAGATCACCAAGCCATATCAGTCACAATTGCCACTAAACTAAACCACCCAGAAGCCTCTATTAATTTTTCCTTTAGAAAGATAAACGAAGAAAGTTTGAATGAACTAAGAATTAGAGTAAAAAATGAAACTTGGAATGAGGTTTATGGTGCTAGTGATGTCCATGAACAATATTCAGAATTCATCAAAACCTTTTGTTCCTACCAGGACATAGCCTGCCCCAAAAAAAAACTCAAATCTGAAAATAATACTGAATGGATAAATCATACAGTTAAACAGGCCAAATCTGCAATGTTTGACACCTTTAGCATTTGGAAATTAACTGGCAATCCCAAAGATAAAGACAACTATATTAACTCAAAAAGTTATTACCATCACTCCGTAAGGACTGCAAAATCTAATTGGATGAAACTCTCATTAGACAATGCGAATAATAAATCCAAAACGGCTTAGAACATTATCAATGAATTTAGATCAGGAAAAACCAAAATAGACAGTAATATTATATTGAAAAATTCACAGGATAACAGCATAATTAAGAACCCAGAAGAAATAGAAAATAGTTTTAATCAATTTTTTATAAACGTATCAAAAATAGTTGGTGCATATAAAGGAACAGATAATGTCTTAAACCAGATAAATCCAGCCACCCCGCCCAACAGCCTTTTTGACTAAGGAAGTAACCGTAGATCAAGTTAGTATAGTATATTAAATAACATAAAACCAAAAACTTCAACAGGAATAGATTATATTATAATGAAAGCCCTAAAATTTTGTCTTGGAGAAATAGTAAATCCACTCACATTTATTTATAATTAACAGCTCTTATAAATCTGGCATATTCCCAAGATAGCAAAAGTAAGACCACTATTCAAGAAAGGATCAGAAACCGACATCAACAACTATCGACCTATATCACTCCTCCCGGTAGTCTCTTAAGTTATCGAAAAATCAGTTTGTGATCAATTAGTTTCTTTCTTGGAAAATAACGCTATTTTATGTTCAAGTCAATACGGCTTCAGAAGAGTAAATCCACCAAGCTTGCATTAATAGATTTTGTGAATGGGTGTATTGACGCGGTGGAGGGTGGTGAGTTGGTTTTGTGGGCTGCTTTGCCGACCTGACCAAAGCCTTTGACTGTGTCAGTATACCTATTCTGTTACATAAACTCAACAGCATAGGAATAAAACCATTGCATTTAACTGTTTAAAGATTATTTAACAAACAGGACACAAATAACAGAAATCCGTCACACAGCTTTTTCCAAACGGAAACTCGTTAAGTCAGAAGAAGGCCAGGACATCAGTGGCGTCCCACAAGGCTCTGTAATAGGGCCTGTGATTTTTTTTTAATGTATATTAATGATATAAGTCAAGCAGTTTCAGAAGTAACTTATAAATTCGCTGATGACACAACGATTTTCATCAAACATCAAAAATACTCAAAACTTGGAAATAAAGTCATTAGAAGCAGTCAATCAACTTTTACAATACTTTTCGCAAAACAACTTGGTCCTCAACCCAACAAAAACAAATTTCATGCTCATTCAAACTAACCAGAAAAAGCTGAGGAACGATGCCTCTCTTGAGCTGTACATAGAAAATTTAGACAATCAAGACACTCCAGTCACTTTGCAGCAAACCAACCACACAACTTTCTTAGGAGTGATATTGGACGATGAGTTGAAGTGGACAAGCATATAGAAAGCCTGGAGAAAAAACTTGCAAACAGCCTATTCATCATAAGGAATGTCAATAAATGTAATACCACAGATCTCAGTAGGATGGTCTACTTCAGCCTGTTTGAGAACCACATAGTCTACTCTGTGGTGCTCTGGGGGGCAAGCAAGGGTATCTTGGAAAAAATATTTTTTTGGCAAAAAAAGGCTATAAGATCCATAGCTAAACTTGCACCTCAAGCTCACTGCAGAGAATTCTTTAAGCAACTCAACATATTAACAGTTCCAAACCTTTTTATTTTAGAATCAATTTGCTATATAAAACAAAACAGAATCCATGAAATAGTGGAAAACAATAGTATAACTAAGCATAGATATAATACTAGGCATAAAAAACAATTTGCAGAACAGCATAGGCTGGCAATTTATGAGAAAAAATTAGAATATATATAGGTATCAAACTGTACCAGGCTTTGCCACTGTCTCTAAAGAGTATCGCCCCCCCTTTTCTAAATTTAAATTAAATTTATTTTTAATCAAACATAGCTTTTATGACATTGATAAATATTGGGAGGTATGTAAATCCCACCTCTAGCTCTCCAATGGTTGGAGAGTGGTTCTACGTGGAATACTGCGTGAACGTGACAGATCCTACGCCTATTGGGACACAGGACGCCGAATATAAGTCAAGTCAAATTGACACTGTCGACAAGTGAGAGCAAAGCAGTCTCTCGTACATATGCCTACTTCCGACCGAGTCGAGTAGAAGCCCTTTACTCTGTGGTCTGAGCGGCGTAAAACAGCTGTGCGCTTCCCGCGTCAAACCCGGATAGGCCATTGAATCTGACAAACAAATCACGTTTAAGTGGGTCCCAGGGCATTGTGGTATTCGGCAAAATGAGACTGTCGATAAACTAGCCAAGGAAGCAATATCAACAGGAATTAGACTTCCCAATATTCATATTCCAGCAGATGACTTTAAAATTTACAGAAATCAGCAGTAACTTATATAAAAAATTTCAATGACCAAATTAGAGATTCAAATAAAGCTAGGTGGTATAAAATTATACAAAAGGAATTTAGGAAAACCCCTTGGTTTAAAAACGTAACACTTAGTAGACTTGAAATAACAAACATATGTAGAATAAGATTCGGCCATGCTAATGTAAACACTACTCTATTTAGAATTAAAAAATATTTTACACAGTTATGTATAAATTGTACTGATGGAAAGCACAAAACTTTGGAACACACTTGATTATGGAATGTCCTCATTTTTATCATGAGAAGAAAAACTGTCTCAGAACTGTAACGGAGGCTGGAAACAACTTAAACTGCATGACATCACTTCTTGATCTATTCAGTCCGAAAAGCTACAGATTTACATAGAAATAAACAAATTCTTGGCACAAATAGGAAAACACATTTAACACAAAACATGTATGTGATCCTGGTATCTGGTTTCTTCTATCCGTGGTCGAGTCAATTTTCGGATCAGGAAGTCTGCTAGATAGACCCCTAGCAGTGAAGAATGCCTATACCCAGACCCTCCTTATAACCTCCTCAGACCCATACCCACATTAAAATTTTTTTTATGTAATGGTGGTTTTTGGGTTACAAAAATATCAAAGAACACAAAACAATTTTTTTTATAATTTTTTTTTATTTGTAAGTATAAAAAAACGCATGTGTCAAATATGACACATTGGGACTAAGGGACTTAAAAACGTTCAATATCAAAAATGTAAGAAAATGTTTAAAAACCCTAAAATTACACAAAAACACATTTAAAGTTCGTGGAAAAGCTTGTAGCAATTTCTGGATGTGGTTATGCAAAGATGTTCCGCAGAAAAAGCGCACATTTGTTGATGAACATCCCGGGAAACAACATCAGTGCCTGGTTGTTTGGTCACATTAAAGCAAAATATTTGTTAAATATTTTATAATATTTATTAATATTTATATTGCAAAATATAATATAATATTATATATAATATAATATTATAATATTTATATTGCAAAATCTATATATTAATACGCAAGCATGTTTCATTTCCTCCTTTTTTCTCAGCTCGTGTACATCGTAGAAGAAATCCGAGCATACCGTTAGAAAGGTATATTCCTGTAGATGAGCAGAATCACATTCTAATTCACATCGGACTCCAGGGCTACGCCCCACAGGCTTTCAAAGTTCCAATGTTAATCTTATGGAGAAAAGAGAAATGGATGAATCATTAGACAGCTGCTGTAAAAACAACTGCTAGAAAATTAGGAAGAACAGATGTTTTAGTTCTAAAATGTTTTTAAGCTTCTTGGGTGCCAAGCAATCAACTGAAATTTTGATCGAATTTCGATCATTAGGCGATCTCTAGTATAAATTAAAGCAAAATTTGTTCGGTCGCAGAACTACTGAAAAAACAACAAAAATTGGCCTAAAACCTCCAAAAATGTAGACTGGCATATAAACTTTAATGTAAAACCAAACCTTTTTTATCTTTGGAAATAAAAGAATCAGTTTTCAAAGGTAAAATCAAAATATTGTACTAAGGAAAAAAAATAAACAATGCAACTCCAAAGTCCCTTAGTCCCACTGTGTCACATTTGACACAGTGATTTTCAAACAGCTGTAGTTGGCAGAAAATATATAAATATTATACAAAACCATTATTATCATTTAATAGCATAGCTATTCAAGTATGCTTCTATTTTTTTTCAACTCATTAGCCTAGATTTTCATTAAAATACTAACTAATTACTTTGAGAGGTTTGAGGTAGCTATGGAAATGGGTTGTCAGCCATTTTTGATGTTGACAAATGAAGTGACAACAGTAGTCAAATCACCAACTGAGTATTTCTAGTATGTGGTGGTACCTTGTGGTGGATGCTAGAACTACTCCCAAGTCAAGGTTAACCACAGTACAGCCAGGGGAAAATAATTTGCAGACGTGTCACATATGACACGCAGGATCCGAGGACAGGGCCGCCGAGAGAATTTTTGTGGCCCGGGGCAAAGTTCCGGTGTGAGGCCCCCCCCCCCCCCGCGTAGTGCATCCCTGCCCGTCGCCGTCTGTGTTCGAACCAGATGCAATATAGGCTACACATTTTTAGTTTTATTTCTTTGGATATTTATTTAGTACATATGTACACAATTTGGTTTCTTTTCTTAAATGATTCATAAATATTTTATTTGTATTATTTTAAGATATAGATAGGATAAATGTACTTAGGTTTACAGTAGGCCTACATGAAATAATTTGAACAAACTTGCACTTTGACTGGGTTCGAGAGTGCTTTTTGGAGTGCTACCATTGGTTTTAGGCCTAACTTAAGTATTTTGAAATGGCTTAACTTACATGGAAAATAATAAAAATGCATTTTATTTTAAAATGGTTAACTAATTACATTTTTTTACTAAAATTTTTTGAACTCATAATTAGTTTCTTAGCTTAGATAAGCCTTATCCAAGTCATTAGATAATTCAGTGTTGGTTCTTAAGCAAAACTAAGTACCGTTCACAAAAACTAACCAACTCGCAAACGTTTTTTTCTTGCCTTCAATATGGCAAATTCATTTATGACATTATTAAAAGACACTTTTATCTTATATATCTCTTCTTATATACTTGGACCAACAAACACAGACACGACAATATTAGTCGAAGCCGTTAAGGATCGGTTGCAAAATATAATATTTTTGCAATGGTATAGCTGTCAAATACCGGCACAGCATGAGGCGGCGGGTGCGTTGCCGCGGCGTCTGTTCACTGTCACCGAGCTTAAAACCACGGAGACTCATACAGGCTGATAGCCCTATATTTAAGGTCATAGCCTATACTTTGTTACGGTTTGAAGATTTTTATAGGTCTTCAAAAAAATACATGGTGTTACTATTTAGCCTATGCAGAGATTAAATTTTGCTACCATAGATAGGAAAAAAAATGCCTGAAGATAAGGCCCCCTGTCTCTTGAGGCCCGGGGCAAACTGCCCCCCCTGCCCCCCCTCTCGGCGGCCCTGTCCGAGGAGGATAATCCAACCCCATGTTAGTTATCCTTATCTAATGTGACTAACATTCTAAATAAACACTACATATACAATATATGGCTTACAATAGTCCCCAACCAACTGAATTAAACCAATTACTACATACTAACAAGTAAAAAGAAACAACCACAAAAATAATAATAATATTGAACCTCGTGGCTTCATGGTAAAACACCAAAGCCAACCTCGCGGTAAACTATAAAAAAAAAACAATGCATTGGTCCATGGTCCATCGGTGTCCATAACCTAAACTATTATGGCTGTTTATAAACTTATTTGAGTCAAACGCTTAAATTTATTTTGATATCTACTACACAGGATACATGGACGTAAGTTTTGTAGAACCAATAGTTTTACATTAGATTTTCTGTAGGTATTAGTAGACTCTACGTAGTAAAGGTTAACCAGTATTTTTATACGTGGCTAAGCTAAACACCAAGAAATTAATGATTTAAATAGACACAATGAGATTATTAATCTATCTTACTAATTCCGTAAGGAATTTCTTGTGAGCAGCAAAACTCTTTTATTTATGAACCGATTTTGGTGATTGAGGTGTCAAATTAAAGGGAATTCTCTGTAGATATCATGGAATAATTTTTGTCGCCCTCAGTTCAATGTGCTTCTCCCCATTGGACTTTAAGGTTCTATGTATTTTAAATAAAAGACAAAATTTAATAAGTTTATCTATAACATATGATTCATTTCATTAAGACAAACAGCTGTCTTCATAAAAACAACCTGTCTCCTTTCGTCATTTTAATTTATTTAGTTTTTCTGTTTACTTATCAGTTAACTTTCAAATTCAAATACAACGATGACTGACGAAATGATAGTGTTTATTTAACATGCAGTTTTCGGCGAAACTTAGTTATCCATCTCCACACCGTTATTATCGATGTTGAAATTTCGATATTCCGATTGAAATTGAGCGATGAAAACAATCGAATCAACAACGATACTGAGAAAAGATATGTATCATAATAATAATCTAACCTAACAGTGTAACCGTAAACCTCCGTCACTTTAATTGACAGCGATGTTTATAACAAAAAAAAATCAATGGTGTTTGGAAACATTTAAAATGCATATTCCTTCAATACAATAGAAAAAAATACCTTATTTCTGATTTGTCTGATTTGTATTTGGCAGCATTTGTGTGACGCCATTTTAGATCTAACGAAGTCTGCTTCTTCTCACAATTTGAATTTAGATACAGCTACACAACAAACTTGGTTAGTTTATTTTGTGTTGTTCTTTGTTACAGGTTACATTAGCTACAATTTTTACTTTTTCTGTTGTTGTTATTTTCAGTTACTTATTTGAATATATATATATGGTATTTGTTTTATTGTCAAAAGGTTTATTTCATTACATTAGAACGAGAAACTAAATCAGGTGATAAAATCGTAATCGTATCGTGTAATTGTATCATCGATATAATAGCAATATTATCGCAATATCAATATTGCCACATCGATAATAACGGTGGAGACGGATAACGAAGTTTTGCCCAGTTTTCATTCAGAGTATTAGGGAGTGACGATTAGTTAATTTAATTATGTGATGGTAGGCCTATTTTATTTACATTTTATACAAGCTTCACACCATCTGCTTAGCGCTCAGACTGGATATGTATTTGTCGAGTATCGATTGGCAACGACTCGTTGGGTCAAATTTTTTATATTTAGGCCTAGGGAGAAAGCCAGCCCAAAATACCTTTTAGGACAAAAATATTTAGAACAAATTCACAAATGATAGTTTATTTCATTGTCTTAGCTGGCAGTTGGATCAAAATAATAAAACAACCTTTTAATAATTATAGGCTTGGTTTTTATGTAATTTAATTCTAAAACTGTTCAAGTAAATAATTAGGATGAAGTGGGGCCACGGATTTAGTGAAGCCAGTGGCTACCTTAAACCCAAAACACCAAATTATATTTCTTTAGTCCTTTATCTAATATATTTAACATTAACATTGACTGTGACAGGACAAAAACAGTTTTTTTTACTTAAAAAGAAAAAACCTTACGTTTTGTTACCAAATGGAAGTGCAAGGGTTAAAGTTTGCACAATTTTTATCACTGTATGAGAAATCTTAAAATCAAAGTTGTTAATATATCTAGTACTTAGTATTTTATGTGTAGATTAAGCCTGTAGTCCATTTACTAAAAAATCCTTAGTAAAAAAAAAAATAAAGCCGTGGCCTCACTTACCCCTGGCATTTTTTGACATGGGGCAAGTGCAGCCACAGACCCCGGGGTAAGTGCAGCCAGTGAAAAGTTTGTTTTATGTACAGTCATTATCCTCAATGTTACTTTGTATTGAAATTGTATACCTTGTAGACGAAGCCTATTGCAATTTAAATTAGGCCTAATTGTTTAATAGCCAAGATAAAGAATCTTGAAAATTGGTTTTATTAGGCCTATTTGTACTCTTTTCAAGCATTTCCTATAAATATTTCATGGTTTAACACTATTATTTTGCTTTTGCTACTGTATTTTTTTATTAAGTGTTTTAATTTTTTTTTTTTTTTCATTTCGGTGGACTTCCTAGAGAAGATGAAGATTTAAATTACTCTAGGAATAACCTTAATTTAGAATTATAGAAAAAACTTTTTATTTATAAGTCCAAACATTTTAAGTGTTAAAGTAATCATCATAAACAAGGTTTTTCCGGTTAAAAGAGTGATTTTTAGTTGAATTTAATACAACCACAACCATGAGACTGGCGTTCCAAGTGAAATATTTTCCTTACACAATGTAAGTAGGCCTAATTAAAAAAATTCAATACAAGTTAATTTTTGTACATAAAATTGATTTCAAACCATTCACAAGAGGTCAGGAAATAGTTTCAAACTTGCAAGTATAAAAACTACTGTGAATTATTTAATTAGTTATAACAAAAAGTAATACCTATCTTGTTAATTTTAGAGATTTTTACGTTGTCGTGTTTTTGACCACAAGAAAAACTCGTAACTCCTAGAAAAATTAAGATATCTCAATGATTTAAAAATTGGCAAACTCAGTCAAAAATGGGCTATAAGCTACATGACCCATGTCCCTCTATGTGTGCTTTAAAGGTGAAATTCAGGCAGTGGCTGCACTTTCCCGGGTGTTCGGGGTAAGTGGTATCGTGGCTGAACTTACCCCTAACACCCGGGAAAGTGCAGCCAGTGAACATGGTTTAAAAAAAATTCTATCGGACAAACGGTTAAAGGGATTTTAAAATTGATTGAATCACCTAAAAGACAGTAAAGTAGGGATAAAGCATGCCAAAATTCATTGAATAACAATGAATAATAACTTGGTAAATTAAGCTCAAAGTTGAACTATGCAAAAACGTGGAGCCACTTACCCCTAATTGCTTTTTTGTTAGCAAATTGTATGTGTTAAATTACATCATAAAAAATGTGCGTCAATTCTGTTATTTACAGTGTCATTGCGGTTATTTTGTTGCTTGTTTTAAACAGGAAGCAAATGATTTAGGCCTATAGGCTATTTGCATACAAGGCAAAAAAGTGAAAATACAAAAATATAATACAAAAGCACCTATGACAAGTCTCCATCATCCTCAACAAGGAAACTAGAAATATAAGGTTAGGGTCATGTAAACAAAAACCATGATGTAGCCGGTGCAAGGCTTGACAGCGGATTTAGTTTCTGTTTACTAATTGCAGAGAACTGCCAAAATCTATGAAATGTTTTGATGTTGAAACACATAAGGTTTTTATGTTGGCGATAAGGTTGAATAATAAAACCTGTTAAGTAAATGCCAAAACTGTGTGTAAATTTAATTTGAAACTTACACTATTCCTTAAAATAATTTATGCTTCCATGTATTTTATGTTTGATGAAAATAAAAATTGTCCTACACGTTTGTAACGGTTGTTAAAATTGTCATAGAAACTTTTAAATTAAAAATATGTGATGTATTTTTTCTAGTCATTGAGATCTAATCCACACACTGTAAATAAAACATGTTTGAATGTCTGTTGATTCCACAAAACTGTGATCCTCTTGAGATTCTTGAACGTATTTTACTTTCGTGCTTGGGTAAATTTTCAACACACTCAGGTTCATTGTGCATTACGATAGCTTGATGTAAAATTGCTGTAGGCAATAACAATAAAGGAATTTTCATCACACTACATCGATGTCACCTGTTTTCGACCCTTGTTTCTACCGTCGAAACACCTGTTTTGTCGGCCTAGGCCGGCAAAATTTTCCGGCCTAGGCCTGCAAAATCAGCTGGCCTAGACCTTACATAAAAACATTCACAACACGTTGTATCACAAAAACGTGTGACTGCAACAATGAAATGAATTGGTTGCCTAGCAACCGGAAACACATTGCATCCCGCTAGATTAGGTTAGTAGTTATGTTATGTTAGTTGTTGGTGAATAAAATATTTTTTCATTAGCATAATATTTATTGCATTGTGTAGTGTGATGAAAAATATCGTTCGTAACTCGGGCCGAAAGCGTTTTGCCAACCCTCGATCGTTTCAAGTTCTCGACTTCGTCTCGAACTTGAAACACGATCTCGGGGCCGGCAAAACGCCACTTTCGGCCCTTGTGACGAAATATACTATATAGTTATAGTTTCAATAATGTTCTTGTTTGCATCATTTTCAAACACTACTGTATTTTAAGTCACTCCACGATCATATTCTTCGCTAAAAAAGTGTCCCTTTTGAACTTGCTAAAATGAATTAAGGAATATTTATTT
The DNA here is from genome assembly GCA_030545055.2 of Neoaliturus tenellus. NCBI lineage: Eukaryota > Metazoa > Arthropoda > Insecta > Hemiptera > Cicadellidae > Neoaliturus > Neoaliturus tenellus. The sequence continues at coordinate 56,102,489 of CM061535.1, read as the reverse complement.
ATGATAAAAAATATTTCAAAACATTTTTTCTTCTGAATATTAATGCAAATTAATTAACTCTCCATATAAATTGTATTTCGTTAAGATAAAACATAAAAATACCCCCTTCGCAGCAGACCTGCGTACTCAGCGAATTTCCAATGCAATTTCAGATTTTTTACTTTCCCCATAAAAACACCATATGATCGAGTATGTAGGTTTGCTGCCATGGGGTGTTGTTAGATAATCTAAGTTAATCAATAATTCGTGAATGTAAACACAAAATTGTATCAAGTTCTGGCAATTTTTTATATTCCCCATAAACCCCATGGGGGTGAGTGTGTAGGTTTGCCGCCATATGGGTTTTGTAAGAAAGTATAAGTTAAACCCTACCTAGATAATGTACATACCAAATTTGATTAAGTTATGTCAATAAATAAGCAAGATATAGGATTTTCTTGGTTTCCCATAAGAATAACACGGAAAACATATTTTTGGATTTTCCCCGTAACCAGTTATGCTAAGATAAAAATTCAAAATACCAAATTGTTTATTTTTTTAAGGTCTTTTAAGTGGTTTTGGTTAAAATTGATGAATTTTGAAAACTAAGGCCAAAAAATGCCAAAAACCCATTTTTCACCCCTTTGAAACCCCATTAAACCCCGTTCCCATAACCTGACAGTGCTGGTTCGCGAACTCATGAAAATAGACCCGGTCTTACACCTTCATACCAAATTTCATCAAAATCGGAGGTCCCTTTCAAAAGTTATCAGTACCACGGACACATATATATATAAAAGGTATCAGTTAACTGACACATACTTTCTCCCAACAATATAAAAAAGGTGTTAAAAGCCTCAAAACATTAATGTCTTGATGGCTCAATCAGATAGCTAACAGCTGAGCAGCACGAGATTAACCCTACGTGCGTCTGTGACTTTTAACAACGTACTGCGTTTACCGCTAAACCAAAAATTGAATTTTCTCCGCAACCACTTGACATAGAGCAATAATTCAAAGTACTGGATTATTTAGTTTTTTGAGCTTCATTTAATGGTCATGAGTAAAATTTATTTAAAATAACAGCTTTTTTGAAAATCCAAAAAATTGATTTTTGAAACACTTTTTACTCTATAACTTTTGAACGCGCATTTTCTCGGAAATGCGGGTGGTGTCATTTTATTCAGCATTTTATTCTTAATAAACCACAAAAGTTTAATCAAAATCGTTAGAGCCGTTTTTGAAAAATTTGGATTTTTCACGTTTTTTGAGGGTTTTTTGGGGTAAACTACCCTTAAAAATTAAAAATTCAAAAAAATGAAAAAAACGCCTGGAATTATCGTGGTTTTGGACCTACATACCAAATTTCATCAAAATCGGACCATTGGGGCATTCTCTAGCTCTGTATACATCCAGACACACACACACACACACACACAGACATCACTCCGAAAACCACTTTTTTGGACTCAGGGGGAACCAAAATGGATAAATCCACCAACAACTCAAATTCGAAAATTTTGACGAAAACAATACTTTCTCCATATACTATGTATAGGGGGAGAAAGTAATAGATATATACATATATATGAAAATAAACGAACGGTGTTTTTTGCTTCTGGGGACCTCAAAATGAAAAAGTATTGAGGTCCCGGGCTTAGGTCTTACCATGGCTACTACCGTAATAGCGTATTCCCTATAGGGAAATTCGCTAATAACTGATAATTTAATAAATTGAAGGTTATTTATGTTTATTAAAAACGTAAATAAGTAAATGGTGATGTCATAGGTGCAAAAGAACACCTGGTGCAAAGAGAGCGTTGCATGTCTCGACCCCTACCTTCTTTTTATTTATTTTAGATTCCTTGATCTTCAATGCTTTCAATACCTGTTAGTTTACATGAAATAGAATACACAACAAAAAATCTGAATTAATAAAAACCTGTGATGCTGATGGCATTTTTATGTGGCTTCATACAATGCGCTTATGAATTACTCGAATCTTTATTGACATTAATTAACTTTTCGTGCTAAAATTATACTTCTTATTTTTTTAAAAGATCCAACATTACCCACTAATTATAGACGTATCTCAATTTTGCCAACAATTAGTAAAATTTTTGAAAAAATATTTTATGATAGAGTAATCATTTATCTAGACAAACACAATATACTGTCTAAACATCAGTTTGGGTTTAGAAAAGGTAAATCGACAATATACACTGCCACACACCCACACTCTTACTTCTAACAATTCTCTTACGAACTATTACTTATTATAAAATGTGGCATCTGAATAAATAATCTTGGTACAATTAACAAGCAATTTTATTTAACTTTAGATCATAAACAAATAAATTCTGATTCGAAAATGAAGGGACTAACAAACAATGGTTTACAATTACTGGGAATATTTAATTTAATTGATTGATAAATAGTCTTTAATGTCTTTATGCTCCGGCTTAACTACAGTGGTAGAAATGATGACTCTGAATCTCAGGGGGTGTTAGATCGTGGGAACATTCTCTTGTAAAATTTCTAATTACTGAATGTAAAATAATGATTCTTGATATTAATTTAGATTTGCAGTTATGTAGAGATTAAGATTTGGTTAGTCTTTGAGGAGATTAAAATGGATAAGATATGGTCATTCAATCTAGGTTTAGTTGTAGGCTATATTTGTTTGAATAGAAATTATAAGTTAATCTTCTTGAAAATTGAAAAAGTGTGTTAATTGATAAATTTAGTCTCTTGATAAAGTTTAATTAATTTCTTTGAGCTTCTAAAATCACTGGATAAAGTTAGTCTGTTTGAGATGGATGGAGATTACCAATATTTGGTTCTTCACCAATAACCACTTCTTCTTTGGCCAAATGATAAAGGGATTATTATTAGTGGTATTGGCTCTTCTTCCTATTTAAAAATTTGGGATTAAATTGACCCAAATACTATTTTATGGGGTCATTTTACACTTGGGATTGAGACCCTGTTTAAAATGAAGTTAACACAATGAGGCCATAATTGCAAGAGAGAGAAATTGGAGTTGATGCTCAGGAACAATGTAGTGATCACATGTTTATTCTTCAGGTCTTGATTCTTGCTTTGGAAACACTTGACACTTCACTGAATTTAATTCACTATATTGAATCACATACTATATAAAATTAGAATGACCATGTTTATTTAGAATATTAAATTTGGTATGTGTTTGAAGTAGTTTTGTTTACATTATAAATATATTATATTAGGCTATGTTTAAATGGATAGTTACTGAGACTAGGCTATTATTATTCTCAGGTGAGTGATGGATTGATTAATATGAATATTTAACATAATTATTAAATTAGGCCTAATTAATATCTATGACAGGTAAGTTAAATACAATATATAGGCTACCTGGGATTTTATAATAAATGTTTACATGTGGATCTGGGTTGAATTGTTTGTTTATTGGTTTATTTACCAACATAATTTGTGAACTGTTGCAACACAATCAACATTTTAATTGAATTATTTGTTAAAGGCTTAGAAGAGCACTGTCCAACAATAGGAATCTTTTTGTCTAAAGCATTCGATTGTGTTGATCATCAATTACTACTTGATAAATTATACAATTAATTATGGAATTCGGGGAATATTACATAAGTGGATTCAATATTACTTACAAAACAGATGCCTTAAAGTAAAAATTTCAAATTAAATGTCTGATAAATTAGAAATTTCATGCGGAGTTCCTCAAGGTTCAATACTTGGCCCTCTTTTCTTCCTATAACCCCCGCCACGTAACTTAACGAATGAATTTTCACTACTATTCAGTTAAAATGATTGGATAATCAGCTGTTCTATAAAAAATTGCATGTAACGTAAGCTCGATGTTTTTGAAAAAGTACCCCCTCTCCTCCCCTCACCCTACCCAGCTGTTTTTGGCCATTCGTCAACTTATGTGGCGTGACTTATAATTTATGTCAACAATTGTCAGTGCTCTATCCAATTTTCAAAAATAATTCAATATGCAGATGATACACTACTCAGTAGTGGTGTTTTACCGTTTCTAATTCAGGGGTGACCTAGCCCTCTTGACCTAGCATGGGGGTGTCCAACTTGCCCTCTTGGCCTAGCACGGGGGTGTTTTAGCGAGCTTTCTTGACCTAGCACGGGGGTGGCGAGGGGCGAGGGCCAGGGGCGAGAGGCGAGGGGCGAGGGGCGAGGGACCAGCTAGCTCTGTTGACCTAGCACGGGGGTGGCGAGGGGCGAGGGCCAGGGGCGAGAGGCGAGGGGGTGAGCTAGCTCTGTTGACCTAGCACGGGGGTGGCGAGAGGCGAGTTGCAAGTGGCGAGCTTTCTCTCTTGACCTAGCATGGGGGTGGCGAGAGGCGAGTTGCAAGTGGCGAGCTAGCTCTGTTGACCTAGCACGGGGGTGGCGAGAGGCGAGGGTCGAGTGGCGAGGGGCGAGTGGTGAAGGGCGAGTGGCGAGTAGCTCTCTTGACCTAGTACGGGGGTGGCGAGGTTTGATCTGTGACAGCTAGCTTTCTTGACCTGGCACGGGGGTGGCCGGATCGAGCTAGCTTTCTTGGTCGAGCATGGGTAAAAAAATATATATTTACTTTGATTTTTTTTGTTTTATTGTTTTTTATTTTTTATGTAACATTTTATTTAGAATGCAACCACCGGCATAGACTACAACAGTTTGATAATATTTCTTGAAATGTCATAACTAAATGCCGTCTCAGAAACCACAATTACATATGCTGTGGTACCGGAATCGGCTTGAGGTGTTGCGATTGCGTTGGTAAAGTCCAACTCTATTTGAATGTCGCTCCGTGACCGGTCTGTATTTATAGGATGAAGATGGGTGTCGATAACCATTAGTGGGTAGGTGTCTTTGAACTCATTTGGGGTTACGATCATGCTGGTGTCTCCATAGTTGACTAAACGGTATCTGATAAACTGGTCGTACAACACCCTCCATTTACCTTCACTAATATGCATGTTTTGCATTTCTTGAGGATAGCGATCTCCATTGATTTTGACACCCACGTTTTTAATATTGGATGTGTCAAACTGAGATGGAATTTTTGTTTGATCGTTCCATCGATTAGTCTGTAGACATACAATGATAAATTTTGGGTTGTAAATGTTTCGATAAACGTTTGTAATATCGAAATTGTAAGTTGTACCGAAAATTCCTTTCTTTTCAATGCATTGCCATTGGTTATAGTTGTAAATTAGCTTGTCATGTTCGCTTAAACGTGTTAACCCGTCGATCAGTTGTATTTTACTGATTGCTGTATATTCTACTAGTGGAACTCTCAGTACGAAAGACTTTATTGAAACTTTTCCTTCAGCCGGTAAGGATTCTGTTGGGGCTACTTTCCAACGGTACAGAGCGTCATTGTCTTCGGCTCTTGTGAACACTATTTCAAATCCACCTTTGTACATAGGATGCTGTAGATGGTCGAAAAACCCAAATCCCAGATGAGAAAGAGTACCGATAGCTTCAAAAGCACCTCCACCTGAGAAGGTAGATGTAAATCCACAATTGTGTAAAGCGCCTTTGTCCGGCTCGGTATAATTGAGAATTCCTTTTACTGTACTGGTTATTCCAGGATAATCAACAGTATCTATTGTAGTGTTGTGTTTCTTTAATTCAATACGCGTAAATAAGAATGGTATGAAATTGTCAACAAGTTTTATTTTCGTACCAGCTCCATAAGCAGCGCCATCAGATTTTTTTACCACTTCCCCACTTATGTGAAATTGAATAGCTGAATCATAAAACATATCACCATGATCGAGTTTAAACACAGTATAGTTATTTGGAGTGTTAAAGTTGAGTTCGGACACCGGCATCACAGAGCGGTATTCACTCTTTACTATACCCGTAGAAAATTGATTGTATAATGCATCCATTTTTTTTATAGTACTACTCAGTGGTATTACTTAGTAATAAACCGTCGGACTAAAAAAATAATTGTTTTTTTAATTTTATTTTTTATGTAATATTTTCTATATAGCCTTATATACATACACGTTTGGTGTACATGCACGGCTTCACAGAAGTTCCTAGACCAAGACCAAGTTTGCGTTTTAACCACATTGCCCCAGAGGTTCCTAAAGCGACGGCACGTTCATTTAGATCGGCATCAGAAGATGCAACTCTATTCCATGCGGTCTGCTGCAATTCCTTATCGGCTACCCATCTATCTTCAGCTCGTCTATGATCCCGATACCATATGTCATGTTTCTTACAAGCTTCATCTAATGGGTTTATACCTTTGTCACCGCGTTGTAATCGCTCTGAAAGTTTTGTACCTGGCCCACAGAAATTGTAGGTTTCAAGTTTCCAGTTTCTAGGTGCATGAAGTTCAAAGGGTAATTTATTTATCATGGTGTTTAGCAACCCTGATCCTTCTATCACATGTTCTGGCAATGCTGATAGACATCGTATGAGATATTTTAATCCATTGGGTTGTTGTATGAGTTCTTGCATACGATCATATATAAATTTTACAACTGATAACTTTTCATTATGAAAACTATTGTTTCCAGCTACTTCTTCGGCATGAATGAAATGGAGTCTTCCAATTAGTTCGTTTAGATCTTTTATGTATCGGTACTCAATGGGTGTCTTGCTGTCATATTTTCTTAGACCGGATCCTGATGTTGTGGCTATTACATCGTCTACAGGGTTGGAAGCGAATGCTGTTGTTGTTTGTGGTGATTTTGAAATTTCATCCCAAATAGGTTTAATCATCAGCCTCCACTTTCGACCTTGGCTAGATTTTGGACGTCGGGTTAAAGGATCATTTTTCTGATATAATGAATTTGAAATCAGTAACATGTCCTTATATGTATGCCAATCATTTGTTGTATATTCTTCCGGTTTAATATACCCTTTGTATGTTAACAATTTCCAAAGTCCTTCGGTGCCATGAAAATGTTTATCTGCTAACACAATATCATCGTAATCGAATGTAATAGGCATTGACCCAATTTTCAAATGTTCGCCAGACTCATCATAATATATACCAAATTGAGCGTTGTTTGCACGGGGTAAGTATTTTGCACCAATAATACCAAGATTTATTACTTTGGTATCCACCAGTTCTTTGATTGATTGGTTTTGCTGAATCCCTTCATCTATTTTAATGTCTTTATCATCGCTTACAATATCTTCAATGTCTACACCTTCATTATAACCAAGTTGTTTACGTTCCGGTGTACTTGATACAGATGGTCTAAAGCGTTTCATTAGTTGATTGTATTTTACCTTTTTAAACCATTCTTTAGCTTTCTGTTCGTTTTCAAAAGTGTCATCTTTTTTCTCCTTGATAGCTTTGGTGATTGATTCATATTTCTTTTCACGACCCCGCTGTTCCTCAATCTCTTTAGCATGTACATCAGCAAATTGATGTTGTAGTTTGATTTTTATATTTTCTAATTGTTTAGCTTTAGCTACAGATAGTGGGTGTTCTTTAGCTGGTGTTGTCTGTTGCGTTATTAGTGATTGTTTTTTAGCTGGTGGTGATACAACTATTTCATTATGTATTTTTTCACGTTCCCTGCGCTCCTCTTGCTCAGCTTTCCGAAACTTTGTAACTAAGTTCTTTTCAATGGTCTCAAGCCGCTTTGCAGCTTTCGCATCCATGTCTTATAATAATGTATGCTTACTTAAACTATATTGGTAACGACAAAAAAATGTAAAAACGTTATTTTGACTAATAAACGATATAATTGTGTAAATGTCGTTTCTTGCAGTAGAAACATCATTTAAATGTAAAAACGAGATTTCGATATAAAAACGACATTTAGGTATAAATATCGTTTGTGGTAGGAAAAACGACATTTTAAAACTATTGCGTTAATAGCGTTTTATTAAACATACATTTGTATTTTCCCATATGGGGTTTTCTGGTTGTATCGATTGATAAAAATCCATATGGTTTTTTCCAGCATTGACGACAGTGCTTCTCAAACTCACATAACGTCATGTCTGAACCAACAAAATCTTCATGTATGCGTCTGGTGTAGTGTTTGTTTTGTTGAAATACACAAAGTAAATTAATGTTATTGCGGATTACCTGCATGTCAACACGACCATAATTCTGACTTAAGTATACACATGATATATTTTTATGGCGACCCCTTATGTAGTACTCTTTTATTTTTGATTGGTCATCTAGGAGACAGTCGTCAAATACAACCAAGGAACTTGGCTCACATTCATCAAGTGATATTAGATTTTCACAGTTTGAGAAAAAGTGAGCTATTTTATTTCCCTTTCCGAGGGTCTTTTCTACATTTTTATAATGTTTTTGTAGTTCCATGTATGCTGGCTGTTCTATTGATCGACTGAATACATACAGATGCTTAAAGGAAACTCCATTATTGTTATATATGAAGTTCAATAGCAAATTAGTTTTACCACACCCAGATGGACCAACTATCAAACAACGAAGTGGTTTTGGGAAAATACCATCTAACACTGTTTTGTCATCTTTACAGTAGACATTAATTTCCATTTTGGTTACTTATAAAACATATGTCTGAAGTAACGCTGGATTAAATATCAGCTGTAGTTGCTCTGGACTTACCACTTTTACTCTCCAACTTACTTACCCTTTTTGTTAACTCCATTAATTCAACCCCATTTATGGCATCATATGCGCTGTTGCTGCGACTTATTCCACAAATCTTCCTACCATTTTTTATTTTGATACAGTCTTTAGTAACTTCAAGACCTTTTAAGATTCCATCTATCTTGGAATTAACTCGGTCAAGCTCTTCTTTAATAACAGCATCAGTATTATTAATTGCTTTTGCCACGTTTACTATTCTCTTTTTCTTAATATCAATATAATTTTTCTCAAACCCAACATGCATATCGATTCTACCTGTCAGCTCTTTTTCCACTTTACCAAATAATTGTTCTACTTTGTTTTTAAAGTCACTTTTCAACGTATCAATTTTGATGTCTATAGTTTCTTTAAAATTGTTTTCTAATAACATGACCTTTTCATTTGTTTTTATGTCTGTAGCCACACCATCAATAATTTCTACTTCCTCTCCAAACCGGTTGAATTTAAATAGCATATGATTGCTAGCCATTACTATTATGATGAATAGATACTTATATACTTCCTACATTGTTGTCAAGTCTAAATACAATATATTCTCAACATTATTGTTAATAATAGGATTATTATCTTGATCAAGGATATTAACCGTTATAGTACGTATAGTGCGCAATCCAGGTTTCAAGTTAACGTATAACCTTTCTTTGGGCTCTTCAGATATTTTATAACCACGCGGAACTTGTGGAAAGAACATATACAAGAGTTCGGTCTCAGCATGTTTATGAAAGTGGGTTTCATGATTGACAAGACTGTTTTGTACTATGTTGCAATGTATCTCAATAGCGTCTATTGCTCTAAGTTTAGGGGGACTTTTACCTACTACTTCCTCATTAGCATTATAATATGAATCTTTTTCATTTGTCTTTTGTTTTTCAATTTTAGGAATGTCAAAACCAAATACTTTGCAAGCAGACGGATCCATATAAAACTTTAAAGGGCAGTATATAGATAGATAGTTTTCATTTTTACTTATTTTAAATTTAGTGTGGTCAACGTTAAGTTTTAATGATTTAATATAATCTCTTGCTTTTGTTTCCATCTTTTCAATTGTCCAATAGCCACAGGTAAATGTGAGTGGGTATGGAATAAAACTGATGTCTTCATCCCAGAAATATATGCTAGCGTTGTTTTTAATGTTAGGAAAATTGTTGTCGGAATAGAACGCCACAAGTGCCAAACGATGTTTGAGGTTTTCTTCCAGATGTAATGGATGCTCCAAATGAAGGATGAGCCTTGAGGTCGTACCTTTTAGTTTTAACAACGGCATGATATTATTTTTCTATCCACCACGACCGCCACTTATATATATCGTCCTGAAGAGTATTCATAATTGAGTTCCAATCTTTATCGGTTGAACACTGTCTCAATACTTCTAGACAAAGGTGGCCACAAATTGGCGGGTCATTAAACTCCTGCACTCTTATATCATTATAAAATAGATTGTCTTCACCCAAGTAATTTACAAGTTCCAATGGAGGTGGTGCACTTCCAAACGAATCAAAATATAGTTTCTTACCATTTGGCGTTTTTGCATAACAGGTCCAATGCGTACCATCTGAATTTAAATCACCTAAATTCAAAACACCACATTCTAGTTTCCATGGTGGTGATGAAGGTAATAGCTGCCGCATAAAAACTCCCCGAAATCCTTTTAATTTTAATTTTTTAGCCCACTGTTGTATATCACCAAGTGTTAGAGGCTGTATTAATTCTTTTTAAAAAGCAATGTATCTAATTTACTATTAATGCGTTTCTTCAATCCAGCACCTTGAGGATCTTTCTCAATTATGGTATCCAACTCCTTATCGATCAAGTCTTTCAACCATGGAATAAATTTTTCTTTTAACATCGGGGCTAAGTACTTTCTCACTGCAGGAGATATGATCTGTTTTCCTCCCGGTATATTCTCCACCAATTCCATTACCTCTTTAAGGAGACCTCCCTGTTTATTTTTCAACAGTTGGTCGTAGCTGAGGTTTAGGCGGAGACCGGTTTTATTTCTTTTAGCTTTTTCAATTGCTCTATGTTGAGCATCATTTAGCAGGATGTAATCCTTACCACCCCGACTAATGTTATCATTTGCTAATCCAATTACTGCATTCCGGCGTTTCTTATAGGCGATGCGGAGTTTCCGTTTTTGCCCTTCCGACAGATGTATGCTATGTTTATGCGAATCACTCATATTGTACTTCTCTAACTTACAACGTAGATAAGTACTTATAATAAGCTTACCATGGCAGATGTATTTTACTGTTTGAAATGCAGAACGAAAACCTCTTCAACCAGTTTGGAACGCACACAGACAGCAAATAAAAAATGGCGCTTAAAAGGACGGTGCACCATATGTAAATATATGAAGAGCACATTTATAAAGACTCCTACAGCAAAGGAAATTTTGAAACCAGCAATTAATGAAAGTAGATTGGAAGAGGCACAAGAATTACATCGACGGGTGATAAAAAAATTCCCTAAGCGTAAAATTGTTACTTTAGCTATTGATGAGTTATGGGCTGCTGATTTGGTTATAATGGATAGGTTTGCAAGTGAAAATGATGGATACAAATACATGTTAAACGTAATTGATACATTTTCCAAATTTGCCTGGTCACAACCTCTATTAAGAAAAAATGGTGCTGAAGTGGCAGGTGCATTTGAAACTATTTTACAACGAGCAGCCAAATATGATGGTCATAAAGCACCCAATCTATTACATACTGATAAGGGTAGAGAGTTTATTAATAAAGAATTCAAAGGTGTTTTAAATAAATATAACATAAAAATGTATCATACAGAAAACGAGGAAAAGAGTGCTATAGTTGAACGGTTTAATCGCACGCTTAATGAAAGAATGAAAGTGCAGTTTGAAATAAAACATTCGTTTCGATGGGTAGACATACTACAAAGTTTGTTAAAAGCGTATAATGAGAGTGTACACAGAACAATCCGCATGAGACCGGTTGATGTTAATTTAGACTGTGAATCTCATCTCCGTAGGTTATTTCTAGACGAATTAAGTACAGTAAAACGTCAACCCCCTAAATTAAGTGTCGGTGATCGTGTAAGAATAGTTTCCAAAAAAGATATGTTTTCTAATAAATATGCTCGCAATTGGAATAGAGAAATATTTACTGTTTCTCATATACAACCCACAGCACCTGTAACGTATAGAATTACTGATGCTAATAATGAGGAAATTCTAGGCTCCTTTTATGAGAAAGAGTTGCAAAAGAGTAAATTCTAAGTATGTTTTTCATTAATGGAGTAATGCCCCCAAGGAAGAGATGTAATTCCATCTTTTAAAATGTATCGTTTATCGTCATTGTTCGATAGGACTTTTTTGTCCATTGTGACCGAATAGAGTTGGTGATTGAAGCTTCTAATCATATTAATTGTTTTGTGCAGTTCCTCTTTTTTGAATAGACAATTCTTATAGTCATCAAAAGTTATTTCATTTTCAATCACCGATTTCTTTACTCCTTTGGATTTTTTACATGGTTTGCTGTCTTCAACCTCGTGGGCGTACATCTTAGCTCTAAGGGCAACATGTTCCCTCATTATTTTGCCATTAAGTTCATCTTTCATTTTGCCCAAGACTTTCTTATTTACCCTTGGCATTCCATATGGGTTATTTTCAGGGTAGTCACTTGTGTCAAAATAGTCGATCATACTTTTCATGTCTTGATAAACATCTGGAGTGGTTATTGCGTACTTCAGCGAGTCTGTATCAGTGTACTGTAAACGAGCTTTTGGTCCGTACTTTGCTTTCATTACCTTGTAATGGAAATCATACATTAATGTCTTTGAGATATCGAGGACAGACATTCCCACATAGATAGGTTTATTAAAAACCAATTTTATTTTTCTCATATGGATAGCTGATAAGTTTTCTGTAAATATTGTTCGATCTTTGAAGCTTGGTTGAGCAACCCATTTTATTACTTGTTTTTCTTTTGTTGCCAGTCTAATATCAACTCTATTCCGGATATTCTCCATTGTCTTTCCAAAAACTCCATTATTCATTAACTTATAGAAATCTTTTTCAAAATCATTCTTTGCCTTTGTACGCATCTTTGTGTTGAGTTCTATGTATGGAGCTAGCCAATTACTTTGAGTGAATGAAATAACCCTATGAATTTTTGTAAGTTTCATCCCCAGTTTCAAGTAGAGTTTTAAATTTCTATAATGCACTACATACTTTTCCTTGTTATACAGAGTTGTCAATAGCTTAGGCACTTTCCCACCAGGTGGAACTAATCGCTCCGGCGCAAGAGGTAAGTCTGAATGCAAGTCATGGATTTCCTTTGGATACTCTAAGTCAACTTCCAAGATATAGCCTGTATTGGCATCATCCTTTATTTTGGTTACATCTATATCTGTGTTACACCATTTGAAATCTTTGTAGGGCATGTTTTGACCTAAGGCCCAACCATATAAGTTGTTGGCATCCAGATATAGGAGATATTCATGTGGTTTGTTTATATCATAATCTTTCATATAGGGATTGTTGGCTTTTGCGTAGCGATTAGAACATTGGGAAATGCCACCACGAATTCCTTTCTCGATCATTAACAACATATCATAGTCGGTGAGTAGCTCAAGTTGAATGTCTGTAGTTTTCAGCATAGCACTCCAAGCTAAACCTGGAGTTGTGAAAAACCATGCGGGATCTAATTTATATGTTGACAAGCAAACACTTCAAAAATTTTCCATAACATCTGCTAACAATAGGACATCCGTTTTGTTGTAGAGTAAAGTATACTCTTTCATGTCGCGTATTTTAAAGAATTCCCAAACCTTTTTAGCATGATCATAATCTTCGAGCGCAATATTTTTCTTATTTAGTTTATTATAAAATTTGTCATATTCGGGGAGGTGTGTTAGTTCATACTTTTCTGCACCATCCATGAAGTCATAAGGATAGACACCTTTTCTTACAACCATATCTAACTCAGAGTCATTGAAGTATTTAGCAGTATGTTTAAACTGATCTTTTGTAAGATTCTTAGTAAGCGCATCAAGACTTGTGCTCATAAACCTGAAAGAATCCAAAAATCTGAGTTCAATCATATTAGGTCGTTTTACAGTGTAGGATATGTACCGCTCTTCGTTGTTTGGAATTACACTAATTTCTTCGTCATTCAAACCTATCATTTTTATGAAACAGTGAGTATCATATCCCGAGAGGTTATGAATAAATACTGGAATAAACTTCGGTTTCCTAAATAGCATATTACATTTGTTATGAGCCAACCCCCTAAATTTTCCAGTCAGGTGATCATGGTCATACACTCTGTCGTCATTCAACTGCTTTCTACATATATGACATAATTTTGTGTCAGCAATTTTTTCTTTGTCTTCTTCAGTTAACTCCATAGGTTTAATTGCTTCCTTGGAGTACAGTAATTGGATTTCCATTGCCTCAGTTTCAAGCATTTCAATAAACTTCTTACCAGCATCAGCACCGAAGTAAGTTACAGGGGGTTTGTAATCTCCATCCTTATAAGCAATGTAATATGAGAAACTCCAAGCTTCATGTTTTTGATAACTGTTGGTTTTCTCAGTAGTGTAAGATTGATCGGGCATTAGGAGACTTTCAAAATCTGCATAGAATACAAATGGTACCTTCATGGATTTATTAAAATCTGTAAATTTAACAACTGTTCCAGCCTCTGGCATTTTAATTTTCACAGCATCATGACCACGACAATCTTCTGTGTGTTTCTGAAGCCTCTCTTCTGACGGGAAATGTAAAAGACAGCGTTTGCACAACCATGTCTTATGCCCGTACTTGGATATCTGTGAGCTTACTAGTCGGGAAAGATTTTTAATGTAACAATAATGGCTGGTGTTCTCATTCTTTAAATAAAGTAAATCTATGTGTTTTTCCATTTCTTCCTTTGTAATTCTGAGTGGAGCCACAACGGAATCTTTACCAATAAGGGTATAAACATTAATAGATATATTTGCACATTTTTCAAACTTTATAATGTCATCCAACTTCACTGGGAATTCAATGCCTGCAAAAACATCGTCTAGATCATGTTCGTAAGCTTTATATTTATTTACTCTCCATGCATTGTCTTCTACCGGGTGTAACGCGGAAAGAATGGCCCATAGAAAACATTTCTGGTCATTATTTTGTACATTTATTACTGCTCTTTTGGTCTGTATTTTTTTAGGCAGGTCAATATAGCTAGATCCCCTAAGTGGTGTGTACTTATTTACACGTAGTTCCAAGTCAACAATTTTTCTCAAAGTCCAGTTGGAACCAGCTGCTTGAAAACTTTCCATTTCTGCGAGTAATTTTGCTTTTGCATTATCATAATATTCGGAGATATCCGTCGTTGGGTATATTATTTGATTAGTAGTCTTGAAATTCATTATTTGATTGATTTCTTTCTCATGAGCTATTCTTTGAAACTCGGCATGAAAAACCAGATTTACTTTGAGATTACTTTCACTAACAGCTTCTTCTATTTTTTGTCGGACAAGAAGTTTACAAATAGACAAAAACATTTCAGGATCTTTGACATTCAAGATGTTTTCAATAGCATAAGTCCTTAGTCGGTTTTTAAATGAAGATATTTTCTGTTTAATTTCCATTCGTTCATTACTGATATTACTTTGTTGTCTTTCACTGTGGACACTACCAACCTCTGTGTTAGAGCTTTGATTTATTTCATTTGAGTTTAAACCGCCAGTTGACTTGTCATCATCGTCGTCATTATTAGAATTTTGATTTTGGGTAGAATCTTTATCATTGGTCTCATCTTCATTCTCTTCCTCATCTTCCTCTTCTGCTTCCTTTTCCTCCTTAGCGCCCAGTATAGGTTCAACATTATATGCATTTAAACACCTTTTAGTTTTCCTATGACGTGCGAGATGTGACTTGGTAACCACCAAACCACAATGGGGGCAAGCAACGTGTTTTTTATCTTGAATATCAACAGGCATCATTTCATTTGATTCTATTGTATGTGCTACATTTGTTGGTGGTGGCTCAATCACCGTACAATCAGATAACTGTAGTGGAGAGTAGGAAACTGGATTATTTGATATATCAACCGGGGGATTAAACAGTAGTGGTGAGTGGTAAACATGTTCTGTTGATGACTTTTTCTGACATAAGTTTTCTTCAAAGGGGTTTGATCCAAGTATTGATTTAATTCTCTCATGATCTAAATGTATTTTCCTTTGAGGTGGTTCAAATGATACACCTTCAAAAGCACTTTGGCCAATTGTAGGATTTATTTGTTCTGATTCCACTATCATAGAAATTTCCTTTACATTAGATTCATCACTTGATTCCCTTGACTTAGGAAGCGTTGGAATAATTTTCCGCGGCCTAGTTGGTCTTCTAATCATAGCTTCCAAAGCCACATCATCCATTTTTGGTTTTGCTACATTGACATTTTTCTTAGGGACTTTAGGATATTTCTCAACCAAACGATTTATATCCAATTTATTCGGTTGTGGTGTTTCTTCTCGTAAATAGTGTTTTGAATGTTTTGGAAAATATACCTTACTATTGCAAACATTACACATTCTATTCTGCCACTCTTCAAGTGTATGACTTGGCACATTTTTCATTGGCCTCCAACTTGTTGAGGGTTCATAGAATGCTGTTAACAGCCTGACATGACGTTTAGATTTTTCATGACGTTTAACATGTGAAATTTGTACAGGTTCTTCACAAATGAAACACCATTCACTTTTAGGTGCTGTTCCTATTCCCAAATGTTTTAGTTTAGCATTCCAACTATGTACCTCATGTGAGATACATTTCTGTGATTTTTTATGACGAGCTAGATTTGAAGTAATCACCAGTTTACCACATTTATCACATGCCACTTTTTTTGACTCGTCATTCAAAGGTTGGGATTTTATGTTTGTAGTTTCCTCTGAAGGTTTAGATTCCGTGATTATAGTTTCCACTGAACGCTGACCAATAGTATTAGACAACTTCAAACATTTCTTAGACTTTTGATGCCGTTTGAAATTCGGTACCGACACACTTTCTCCACATCGGTCACAAATCTTCCTTTTGCATTTTGCATTTACAGCTTGGATTTCATTAGTGGCAATTGGCTGATTTTTAGTTTTTATCTGAGCATTGGAACACTTTTTCCCCAATTGATGGCGACCTAAGTGTGGCTTTGATACGGATATACCACAGTTTGGACAATTTACTTTTACAGAATTTCTTTTTGTACCTTTTTTTACTATCGGGTCCACACTTTGGTCATTGCTTTCACTTGTAGTTTGAAGGGAATCAGAACTAGAGTTATTTAATAAAGTGCCACCATACATTTTATTTTCATCCTCATCATCACTTTCGCTGGTGTAACATTCAACATGCGTTCGGTAGAGACCGTCCTTTTCCAACCAAGAACTGACCTCATTACCAGTAGCGCCGTTGTATATTTTACCAGCATGTGGATGAGGAATCGAAGTACCTGAAAACAAGGTAGAAGGTAAAAGTGTATTAGCGGATTGGGTAGAGGGAGACGCAGTCGAAACCACGTTTTTGGGAATGGTGGATGGGGTAATGGGAGCCGCGGTCGAAACCACGATTTTCTGAGTAGCGGCCGAAACCACGTCGTCAGAAGGGGCGGTAGATACCACGTTATCCGGAGTCGCGGTCAACACCATGGACTCGACGGGCGTAGTAAAAACCAAGTCACTGTTAGCAGACGAAAATACGCCAGTCACAGTAGTTGCCATTTTATAGAGCTAGCTCTCTCCTACTGTACCGGGTAATTGGCGCAAAAAGAGATGAGAAAAAATGATGATGGATTTTTCACACTTTTCCAATCACTAGTGATTTTGACTCTCTCTTATTATACTGACAAGTACCGAATGAAGTCACGTGACATATGAGCATGGATGACGTCATCACCACAGCGCTGTAAGTCTATAAGTACACAGACTGTCACGTCAAGCCAGTAATTCCCCACATTACCAGACATGCAGTCACCAACCAAAACACTTGCATTGCATTAAACCACCGCGACGCAACTCCAGCTATGCCGATCAACTAACAAGCCTCTCTTAGTGTACAGCCAGTGGTGTCAGGCCGGTGCATGACTACAAATGGTGTGTGGACATGTATGACGTCATCAAGAGAAACTATTGCGCAATCAGCAGCATATTACATCTCTTACACGACGCTGGCTCCCGGGACGGCGCAGAATCGGCGTTTTACATCTCTTTGTCAAACCTCACCTTGAGTCCTGGCAACACTTGGTCCTTAAAATAGACCTTACCCCATGCTCAGGCAAGAGATCTAGTTCACCTCTCACCACTCTGTCAACCCCAAATTCAACTTAAGTGTTAGCTCAACACTCAACACACCCATGCGCAGAAAAACGGTTCTAATATTCACCCTCGCCTCTCGCCACCCCCGTGCTAGGTCAAGAGAGCTACTCGCCACTTGCCCCTCGCCCCTCGCCACTCGCCCCTCGCCCCTCGCCACCCCCATGCTAGGTCAAGAGAGCTAGCTCACCCCTCGCCCCTTGCCTCTCGCCACCCCCGTGCTAGGTCAAGAGAGCTAGCTCGCCCTCGCCCCTCGCCCCTTGCCTCTCGCCCCTCGCCCCTCGCCCCTCGCCACTCGCCACCCCCATGCTAGGTCAAGAAAGCTCGCTAAAACACCCCCGTGCTAGGCCAAGAGGGCAAGTTAGACACCCCCGTGCTAGGTCAAGAGGGCTAGGTCACCCCTGAATTAGAAACGGTAAAACACCACTACTCTACTCTCTGCATTAATGACTAAGCAAAAAATAAAATGGAAGTATGTGCTCATAAAGATTGAAATTCTTGTGTTCAATACTTTTCAGAGCAAAATTTAAGATAAACAGTCATAGGACCAACTACATCAAATTTAATTGCCGCCAAGATGAGAGAGGAAAACTCACCAATAATTATGATAGATGACTCAGTCTTTAAGTAAGTTTCAACAATTAAATTTCTTGGTTGACATTTAGACTCTGGACTAAATTGACTTTCCAAATTGATAATATTTGCGCTAAAGTTTCTTCTAATGTTTACCTCCTGAGACAATTATCAAAACTTTGCATTGACATAATTTTAGCGAATTTCCCTATAGGGAATACGCTATTACGGTAGTAGCCATGGTAAGACCTAAGCCCGGGACCACTTTACTTTTTCATTTTGAGGTCCCAAGAAGCCAAAAACACCGTTCGTTCATTTTCATATATATGTATATTTATATATACATATATATATATATATATATATGTGTGTGTGTGTGTGTGTGTGTGTCCGTGGTACCGATAACTTTTGAAGCGGACCTCCGATTTTGATCAAATTCGGTATGAAGGTGTAAGACCAGGTCTATTTTCATGAGTTCGCGAACCAGCATTGTCGGGTTATGGGAATGGGGTTTTATGGGGTTTCAAAGGGGTCAAAAATGGGTTTTTGGCATAATTTTCAAAATTCATCAATTTTAACTAAAACCATTTAAAAGAGTTTAAAAAAAACAAACAATTTAGCATTTTGAATCTTTAAAATAGGTTGACTGGTTATAGAGAAAATTCAAATTAAGTTTCCCATGTTATTCTTATGGGTAAATCTTTAAAAAGTTATATATCGCTTATTTATCAACATATCTTAATAAAAATTTGTATGAACCTTTACTAGGTGGTGAGTAATTAAGATTTGATCAAAAACCCACATGGCAGCAAACCTACATGCTAAATATCATGGTATTCTTATGGAAAATTAAAGTATAATGGGAGCAAGAGAGATGGAGATAATAAGTTATCTGTTCCTAATCAGCTGATCAGCTGTCTTCTGCATATTTGTCAAATTTGAAATGTGTATGTTTTTTTATTTGTAAACAAGTCATTCCTTTTGCATGAAAGCTTTGGATATGCACTTTTATTACTGTAAAAAAAGTCATTAATTGCAATATAAATATTAATACATAAATTAAATAAAAATAATTTACTCAGAAATATAATGCCATTAAAGGTATTATATTTCCTTATAAAGATTATTAATTATATAAGTTAGCCACAAAGTTCTTTGATGTTGGAACAATAATTCTTTGGAAATTCGCTGAGTACGCAGGTATGCTGCGACGGGGTATTGTATATTTTTGACATAGAGTTGTATATTTTTGGGAACTAAAGTTTTATCAATTTAGCTAAGTTATCAAAACATATGTTTGTAAACAAATGAATCTATAAGCCATAAGTTTAAATTCAATAGATGCTATCATCTACAATAAAAAACTCTCTTTGCATAGTAACCAAAATTTTATTTAAATCATATCAGCGGTTAACTATTTATTTTATTGCTTTCTAGTAACTGCATCTTAATTCTTTCTTTCATTCGTTATTATCTGTCAATTATGGTCTAGTAACTGCATCTTAATTCTTTCATTCGTTATTATCTGTCAATTATGGTAGAGTTGGAGTTGTCTGCTTTGTTTACTAAATTTATTTTATAAATCAGAGGTGATGTGAAATATTATTAGTGTAGGACATGGATCACCTGTAGCAGTAAACAAATTGAAAAAATAACATCTTAGATTGGTCTAAATAAGGTTTAAAATTCATTTTACGGAGTTATAAGGCATTTTCTCAGGAATGCCATATTTTTATATCATCTAAGGGCCATAAGAAATCCATTGACACCAAAATGGCCTCAATCCGTTCAGTAGTTTTCTCTCTAGACCCTTGAATGCACTCTTTTATTATATATACAAAATAAAAGATACAAAACATGTTTCAATTTTTTTACTTAAAACTTAACATTTGTTTATAATAGTTTTGTAAAATAGTATAACAATAGTAAAAATAACGTTTTGGAGTACAAATAAAAAAGATTTTGTATAAAACTCAACTATCAGAATATATAAAAATTACTATGAGGTTTCCCTGCATAAACCATAAATTAAATATTATAACAATGAGACTACAATAAATTCAAATAGTTATACATGGAAAAATAAAAAGGTACTTCAAATAAAAACAAATCTAAAATGGGAATTGTAGCTTAAACAATTATAAATAACCAAATAATAAACGATCGCACATGGACTCTTCCTCCGGGTTCACAAAACACACAAAAATGCTCACGGAGGAATCGTCCAGCACCTCAGGACAGCGCTCGCCAAACTGACCCTGGTCGCAGTGTTGGGAACAGCTCGAGACCAAATTACCCGGAATCCACTAGCGGATTCCCCGGAATTCCCCTGAATTAAAATTGCATTCCCCGGAATTCCGTTGCGGTATTTTTAACCATTTCATTATACTCATACTGGAGACCTAATAAAGTAAAAGCAGCACTACAAATAGCAGTAACTACACTGCTAGCCACTACTATTAAGCTAAAATACGTTTTACAATTATATTATTATCATTCAATAATGAAATTAAAAATTTTTTAGCCCACAAACCAATAAAACACTATAAATCACCTTGGGGGAAAGGGTATAGGCAAGGCCAACTACTGGCCTTGGTATAGGTCTAGCTATCAACGAGACGAAACTACCGTAGATAACTATAATAAAGTGCTACAAAGATAGTGAGGTTTGCCCCCGGTTGATTGGTGCCATTTCCCCACAATTCCCGCAGTTTCATTATTGGTAACCAGTCCTTTTTTTTACATTTTTCTATCTGTTATTTGCCATTTTACCCACACACCAAAACGACACGTCTCTATTGTAACTAATCTCAATAGCTTGGTCATAAAGTGGCTTTAAAAACAAACAACAAATGATCAATATGATTTAAAAATAATCTGTGATTTTGAGAAGCTTTAACCAATCAGAATACCTAAAAGGGGCAACCAAGGAAACGAGGGTAAAGTCCGGGTAATTACCATTACCAAGAAAACGGCGAGAATCGTGATGAGTAAAATGGCCCCCAGTCAACATTGTGCAACAAATTAACCTGCGTCTAGTTAACAGTAGGGGCAACAAAGTAATACAGTTTTACTTTACTTCGTTGATGTTTATTATTACAGGCCTCTAACTAAAAATTTATATGGTCTACATAAATAAATAATAGTAAATATAAATAATGAATAATTAAATAATAAATAATAAAAAATAGTAAATACACCGTACTATTTAGACATCCATACGATTAACCATATTATCATGGTGTCAAATGTATCTATTCTTGGGAAGAGTAATATGAATGTCATTTTGAAGATTAATGAATCAAATCCTGTTGTCCGGCGCAATCCCCGGAATTTTACCGTAAATATGGACCATTCCCCGGAAATTCCCCGGAACTACTCCACTCCCCGGAATTGTACCCGGAGACCTCTCCCATTCCCCGGATTCCGTGGAATTCCCCGGAAATTCCCAACGCTGCCTGGTCGCTGAAAGCAGGATAAGGGTAGGTCAAATGCGGGGTGAGGAGGGGGGCGACAGCTACAGAAAAGTACCGTGCTGTCGACCCCAAGATAAATATTTCCCACAACAAAAAATATTGACCTGTAGGATTCCTCCGCTTAACCCTCTCTAGAGGGTTAATTACATTTGAATATATAATAGTAACTAATTTTTTAATTGCTGACACTTGTCACAATGTATAAAGAAATGTATACATTCAACAGGTTTTGAAATTAACGTGATGGTATTGTAGGATCTTTAGCCTGTTTAACGTACTTTTCCATCTAAATGTCAGTTGCTATTGGCATGGCAACAGTTTTGTTTGTTTACAAGAGACTATCCTTATGTTTGGAGCTTCTTGCTTAGGCTCCACTACAGTAGCGGCCACGAAATCAGGCGGGTGACTGAAAACGAGATGTTGTCACATGGAACCAAAAGATGAAAGAGATTGTAGAAAATTGCTTACTTTGATGCATAAACTGGCAACATTGATCATCCAGCGTTGCCTAGACCGTATGTTGAATGTGCATTCTTTAAAAATGATCAAAATAAATATCATCTAATAAAACAGATAAAACATTGACATAAATATAAGACATATGAGTAAATTAATAAACACTGGAAATTTGGCAACGTTGCAAAATCATTCACCCGCCTGATTTCGTGGCCGCGACTATAGGTACCGTAGCACATTGTAGCTAGCAACTTTTTAAAAATGTTGAAGCTGTAACTAGCTACCTTTAAAATGTAGCTTCCCCAACACTGTTAAAAATACATTCAGTAGGTTTTGAAATGCCTTTTGTTTTACACAATTGTGGATAGAAGCAATGGCTTGTGGATGTGATATTCCCTAGTGGGGATTAACGTCCGCACTAGTGAATACTAGTTCATCCATAAAGACCATCCTCATAATTAGACCAATTTCTATATGAGGTCGAAATTCTAGTAACTAGAACTGTTCGGATCCCACACATTATACTGTAGGTCCCTGGATCCCATTGGCTGTTGGGCTATTAACTAACAGTCCTTTCTAAGGAGAGTATCAGCCTTAGTTAAAAGTCTAGTTTAAGTTTTAAGTTTAAGTTTTTAAAAGTCTAATTAAAGTCTAGTTAAAAATCTAGTTTGCAGCCTTACACTACAAGATTACACCACAACCCCATCCAACAATCATCTCTCATTCATATTCAGGTTAAAATAGCCACTATGTGAGGTCTCCGTCTCAAAATAGTGATATAGTAGTATTGTATGATCATAGGTTTATGTTTACTTTTCTATTGAAATGTCAGTTGCTATTGCCAACAGTTTTCTATGCACAGTAGTTTGTTTACAAGAGACTGGGCTTAGGTAATGGAGCTTCTTGTCTAAGCTAGCTGGTTGCTATGAATTTACAATAAACATCATTATACTAATTATTGGTTGGGTGATTTACTACTAAATAATACTCCCAAGGTATTAACTTGTGATAATTTACTTACTTTACTGAATATTGAAATGCTTGATTTGGTGAAAAGATATATTTACCTATATTTGCCTATGAATCCAACTATTTATTACAAACCTTGCTTGCAGTAAATAAAACTAATTTGCTCTATTTTCTTTTCACAGACTTTAACTTGGAGAGGAAATTCAACAGATAACTTAATGCTACATTAGAAAATCATTGTTATTAATCTGAATAAATTACTGAGCTCTGGTGACAATTGAAGCAAGTAAATGGAAAGAGACTCCCCGTAAAGGCAAAGCTGAACAATTGTTGTTTGACTTGTGGTTGAAAATGGGTGTGAATATTTTTCATACCAAAACCATGGGTCAGCTGATAGATTAATTTATCAGGAGAGGACTTGCATAAAAAAAATAAATAGAATAAAATATATATAATACCAGGGCCACATTTAATCAAAAGTGTGAATTAAACTGAACTAGTAACTAGTAAGTCTTAAGCAAGGTGAGCAATGAACTCCTCGTCTTTCATCACAAAGCACCATTGTTCTATACCTACAGTCAAAATTGTTGGTGGATACAAATATTATAATTAATTGACATAGGTAAATTTTGAATTTATTTTAACTAACTAATAATAGAATTGGATGATTAAAAAAATCATTTGGTTCATAAGCTGATTAACTAAGATGATGCAACTTAATTAAAAAAGTATCATTTCTTAACCCATACTGGTGAAACCCCTTATCATGTGTGAAAAATCCTCCTCCCAGATATTAGTTTTTAAAAATATTTTATTGACCCAAACTGTTGAGCGACCTTATCAGTGTCCTACATGTGAGAAATCCTTCTCAACTACATCTATTTTAAACAGGCATGTATTAACTCATACTGGTGAGCGACCTCATCAGTGCCCAACATGTGAGAAATCCTTCTCAACTACATCTACTTTAAACAGGCATGTTTTAACCCATACTGGTGAGCAACCTCATCAGTGCCCAATATGTGAAAAATCCTTCTCAACTTCATCTTCTTTAAAAAATCATGTATTAACTCATACTGGGGAGCGACCTCATCAGTGCCCAACATGTGAGAAATCCTTCTCAACTACATCTACTTTAAACAGGCATGTTTTAACCCATACTGGTGAGCGACCTCATCAGTGCCCAACATGTGAGAAATCCTTCTCAACTACATCTACTTTAAACAGGCATGTTTTAACCCATACTGGTGAGCAACCTCATCAGTGCCCAATATGTGAAAAATCCTTCTCAACTTCATCTTCTTTAAAAAGGCATGTGTTAACCCATACTGGTGAGCGACCTCATCAGTGTCCAATGTGTGAGAAATCATTCACTGAAAAATCAAAGTTGAAGGACCATGTGATGGTAATCCATACTGGTAAGCGACCTCTTAAGACTCTTAAGTGTCCAATATGTGAGAAATCTTTCTATCAAAAATGTGCGTTAAAGCTTCATGTGTTAACCCATACGGGTGAACGACCTTATCAGTGCCCTATGTGTGAGAAATCTTTCTATCAAAAATGTCATTTAAAGGTTCATGTGTTAACCCATACTGGTGAGCGACCTCATCAGTGTCCAATGTGTGAGAAATCATTCACTGAAAAATCAAAGTTGAAGGACCATGTGATGGTAATCCATACTGGTAAGCGACCTCTTAAGACTCTTAAGTGTCCAATATGTGAGAAATCTTTCTATCAAAAATGTGCGTTAAAGCTTCATGTGTTAACCCATACGGGTGAACGACCTCATCAGTGTCCTGTGTATGAGAAATCTTACTATCAAAATTGTCATTTAAAGGTTCATGGGTTAACCCATACTGGTGAGCGACCTCATCAGTGTCCAATGTGTGAGAAATCTTTCCATAAAAAATATAATTTAAATGTTCATGTGTTAACCCATTGTGGTGAACAACCAAGCAAGTAAAAACCAATGCATGAGATATTGTCCTCTTGAGAATGTCTGAAGTTTCATGTGTTAATCCATACAGGGTAGCGAATCATTCAATGTCACGCAATTAGTTTACACATACACATAAGCCTAATGAGTTATGCATAAACAGAGTCTCTAAATCTTATTGGAGTGTAATTTTTTTATTTTCATTGTTTACAAAAAAAGTTTTGTTTTAGCTGACCTACATTTTAGTATGAATCGATAAGACTATAGTACTTAAGATACCTTTGAGATTGCAGCACTGATTGTCATTTTACTGGAGATGATAATGCCAGTTGTGTTGCGGTGCTGTAGTGTGTGTACCATTGAACTGGTGGTGAGTGGGGGTAGCAAGTGACCCTCCCCTATATATTGGTATTAAAAATAACCAGTTTTCTTGTCGATTTATGCACGGGTGTACAGCTTAGTTTAAACCATTTAGGTTTTAAATGATTTTAAGTACTTTTTTTTAATGTTATTGAAATTTTTAACTGAGAAATGTATTCCTATTGTTAAAATATGGTGTACGGTAAAACCGGCTAACTTCGGACAGGGGGGATAACCCTGGACACTACCTAAACTCTCATAAAATTATTATTTCTAAACCAACCTGCTTGACTAATCCGTTCTTTTTTTTGTACCTTCATGTAGAGAAGAAAACGAAGGAAACACCTGTTCAGTTAGACGCAGATAGGAGAGAGTTTGATATGTTATTTAACAGATTTACCTACTTTGCTCTTTTGGCAAAAAACAAATGTATGTCTAACTAAGAAATGTAATTTTCGTATTTTTTTACCAATTCTTTTCACGAAAGTATATATTCATGCAGAGTTTAATCGTGCTTAAAATGAAATAATTTAAACTTTTATGTTAATTTAACGAAAAAATTTAATTTCGTATAGTATAGTTTAATTCCAGACACTCAGATCCGACCAATCAGGACAGCTGCAGTTTCATGGGAACTTTGTTTTTTTTTTTTTTTTTTTTTTTTTTTGTGGATTTGTTGTAGTTTTAATTACAATCCACCTTACGTTTAAATATTTTTAACTTACAACGTATTTTTTGGCAATTTATCAATTATAGCGTAATATACTTAACATGCAATGTCAGTTTTCATTTTCCCTCCCCACTTTCCTTTACACGATCCTTCAAAATTAATTTTTTTACATGACAGAGTTGCAAAGATTTGGAGATGTAAAACACTGACCGTATGCATACAGATAACGTTATGTTATCAGTTTTAATGCTCATTCAATGTGTGTCTGATACTACAATACTATGGGGGTGTTCCCGGACACTTTAATTATTTTTTATAAATTTTATTTTGAAACATAATTAAATAAGAGGTACAGGGATATAATAAATAATACACACTATTTATCTATATATATAAATGCAAAATTCCGATCAACGCACAGGGCAAACCATAGCACCTAGAAGCATGAGATTTTGCATACATATTCCTCTCATAGTGTAGGCAGACAATAAGAAGGGATTTTACAAAATTCCCAATGGTCTCCGCACCACAGAAGTTAGCATGGAGTTTGTATAGGAAGAATAATTTGTTTAGGGGTTTTGTTTACATTTTCGCAGATGAGAACTATTTGAAATTACAGTACTTGTCTGCAATTTATTTAATCATAAACAGCTGTTCTCATTTTAAGTATTAAGGGAAGATTAGTAATAAACAACTAAAAGATATTATAGACTTAAAGCGAGTGAGCGTAGCGAACGAGCTAAAGGTGATAGCGAGTGAGCTTAGCATACGAGCTAAAGGTGATAGCGAGTGAACGTAGCGAACGAGCTCATCTGAAGTGTAAAAATTCCTAAGGTTGGCATTGCTATTTGAGCAGATTACCGTTCTACCGTTGCGAAGCACGGGTTAGTCAGCTAGTATACTATAAATATACACTATTTATAAATATACACACTATTTAGTAATGTCTTTATTGGTAATATTCACATAGAGAGGAGCTATAACCTAAATATAGGTAAAAACTGTCCGGGATTAGCCGGTTTTACGTTATTTTAATAGTGTATTAGCAAATTACCCCTGTTACATCTCTAAATGGAGTCGCCTATTATACATCAAGACATAAGTATATAACAATGTTCATATAGACCTATGTATATGTAAACACGAGAGGTTTTATCTATCATTTTTGTGTAATCAGTGGGCTACCTTGTTTGCTTAGATTTTGTTACTTAACAAACAAATTGCTTCTTAGCGGAGGTAAATCATTATTCAGGCTAGTAACAAAGGCAATGACACAATTTTTTTATTGAGAGAGTTGTGGTTTCAAATCAAACGTACAATACTTGTTGGAACGGAACTGTATCCTTAGTGCTAAGCCAATCTACTGCCCACAGTTATTTCTTCAAATGTTCCTTTACCATCTAAGCCAGTAATATGATTGCATTTTTGTGATGTTTTATTTAACAGAAATAAATAAAATTTGTATGTAAACGATTAAGAGAGTTTTTTTTCCTTTTTTCCATTGTTCGATCATCCTCGTTGTTTGCAAACTCAACTAATCAAACTAGGCCTATCAAACGTAAACTCAAGCTATAAAAAAAAAAAAATAAAAAAAAAACAAACATGCACACATTGAGTTGATTACATTATTAGATCTTTTGTGGTAATGAGGTTCTCAAAAAAATTGATGGAAATTAAAACAGCTGTGTCCCACCTCACCTCCTCTCATCCTGCAATGTTGTTATTTCTGGTTGTAATTTGCCGCCCCTGGGCTGTTGAAATAGTGCTCTCCTCCCCTCCATAATATAATAATTTACATTCACAATATCTCTTAAGTTTCCATGCTATTTCAACAAGTGGGGGCACGAAAAGCTGACAATTATGCGCATGCTTATAGGGAACTTAAAATCATCAAACTGGTCCAATCATATTGAAGGGTTTCTACGGTCTATATAGTTTTTTTAACCTCTTTAGGGCTTGCACCACTGGACTTCTATATTACTTAAGGCAAAAAAGTAAAGCCACTAGGATTGAAATTTCAGGCCCCACTGCGGGACTTCAAAAGTATTTTAGTACCTCTGGGGTTGAAATTTGACATGGACAATTCTCTTTGCTCATAGGTACTCACTAGGAAACGGTTTTGCAAATGTAGTTGTTTAATCTTTTTAGCTCTCCGCCTCTCTGGACTTCAAAATTACTTTGGGCCACCAGGGTTGAAATTTGACATGGATGTGCCTCTCTGCTTAGAGGTACTCACCAAGCAACGGTTTTGCAAATGTAGTTGTTTAAGCTTTTTAGCTCTCCGCCCCTCTGGACTTCAAAATTACTTTGGGCCACGAGGGTTGAAATTTGACATGGACGTGCCTCTTTGCTCAGAGGTACTCACCAAGCAACGGTTTTGCAAATGTAGTTTTTAAGCACTTTAGGGCTCCGCTCCACTGGACTTGAAAATAAATTTAGGGCTTCCGGGGTTGAAATTTGGCATGGACGTGCTTCTTTTCTCATAGGTGCTCTTGCATTTGCAATTACAATCAATACAGTAAAAGGGCAATCTTTGACTATTCCGGGTTTAAATTTGGAAAATGCCTGTTTTTCGCACGGCCAGTTATACGTGGTGTGCTTACGAGTTGGTATGCCTAAATATTTTTACACTAGATCAAAAGACCAAAACTATTGTTTATCCTTTGACCTTACAATAAAATTATTATACTTACTTTCTATTCCATTGACTTTTTTATTATATTTAGAAACTAATGAAATAGCTTTATTTCTGTTAACAACTAAATTTGGGTACAGCAACGTGCCAGGTAACTGGTAGTGCTTAAATAAAGGAGTATTCCTATATTTTTGTTTACCTCTTGTTATTTACCTACCAAAACAGCAACTTATAAGACCAAAGTTAAAAATTAGGCCTACATTTTATTTTATTGTAAACTTTATTTTAGATAACAAATTACCTTATTTCCTTGGGTTGAGGCTGTTTATAAATTTATTTTTATGTCAAAACACTCTTAAGTGCAAAGTTTAAACATAATCTACCCACCACATATCGAGATGTTGAAAATTAAATCGACTCACACTCCGTATATTGTAGTATAACGCAGTTACATATGTGTTTATTACATCAAAATGTCCACTTGTGATTGGTGTGGTGTAACTATTAAACTTTTAGCTAGTTAAAACTAGTTTTCCATAATTAAAAACTAGGCGTGAACTTCCATTAATTATCAAAAGTGAACAGTGGCTGTCGAAATGTGTATCTGATCCTTTGCGAAGTTAATCTATCTTCTTCTTATTTCTATAAGGGTTTCGTCCGTTACGTCCCTTTTTCTTTCGACTTACTGAACCGATTTAGGTGCCATTTTAAAGATTAGGATATACTGCAGAGACGGATGATAATTAAAAAGGTCATATTGTTACGGGCCTCGCACCCCTCGCCTTTGATTTATTTATAGAGGACGCTTTAAAATGTTGACCTACTTTTATTGCAAGTTCTTTAATGTGAATTGTAATTTAACAGCTGATTACCTTCAGATGAATATTAAAAGCCAGATTGTAAACAAAAATAGATCTCTGTCACTTCATAATCAACATTCACGTACTAAAGGTGAGTTTCACTCATACACAGAATCATAAAATACGCAA
Organism: Neoaliturus tenellus; assembly: GCA_030545055.2. Lineage (NCBI taxonomy): Eukaryota > Metazoa > Arthropoda > Insecta > Hemiptera > Cicadellidae > Neoaliturus > Neoaliturus tenellus. The sequence continues at coordinate 56,072,496 of CM061535.1, read as the reverse complement.
TTTGCGCATGGGCCATCTCGTATGTTATATAAGCCTTCTCAAATGACATGTTAAAATTATGCTGGGGCTCTTTTGTAGAATGTAGTGAAGTCACATTGGTTTGTTATATTTTATTGTGTAGCGTTCGTTATTTTTATAGGCGTACTATAAAGTTTTAGAAATAAGTTAGTCAGCCAATTATACGCCTAACAAAACTATTTTCTCAGGATGTTATGAAAATTATTTGTATATATACGGTGTGAGATACATTAATATAATAGTACCAGGGGGACTGAGCTTAAGCTCGGTAAAAATTATTACTTTCGTTCTCACACAAGCTCGTTCGCTCCGCTCACTCACCCTCTTCCTTTTTAAGACGAAATCGTTCGCTTCGCTCACTTGCCAGGCTGTAGGGTGCTGCTCTTTGGTATGATTTTCCAAACCCCAGTTTAAAGAAGTAACACATTGGTTTATACCTACAGTTATCAGCTGATTTTTGTTCAATTTAAAAATCTCCATAAGGATAACATGGGAACTTTGAGAGGCTCTAGCGTGAAAACCGGATTTTTCCCAGCCATGAGACCAACCCCAATCGATTCCTGGTGGCCAAAACCGCCATCTACTATACAGGGCGTTTCAAAATGAAAGAGCACATTTCATATTCTTATAACAGACAATCTTTATTGAATTATTTACATTTAAAAATACAAACGATAAAAGGAACATCTAAAGTTTATTTTACTGAGGTTGAATGCATTCGACATGCGCCCCATGTGTAGCACGACATACATCAAATCGGTAGTCGATTTCTCGCCATACATTGGCCAAAGAGTCTGGAGTAATTGATTCAACAGCTTCTGTTATGCGTACTCTGAGTTCTTGAAGCGAAGCAGGCAATGGTGGGACATAAACCCTGTCTTTTATGTAGCCCCAAAGATAAAAGTCGCATGGAGTGAGGTCTGGCGATCTGGGAGGCCAACGTCGAAAAATGAGATCTTCTTCCCCTCCTCTCCCTATCCATCGATTTGGAATCGTGTTGTTGAGGAATGTTCGAACTAGTTCATGGAAGTGTGCAGGCGCACCATCTTGCATAAAAATAAAATTTCCTGAGTCCTCTAGTAATTGAGGGAACAGCCATTGCTCTAGAGTGTCAAGGTATGTTATTCCTGTCACCGTTTTTTCTGCGAAAAAGAAAGGGCCGTACACTTTGTCAGAAGATATGGCGCAGAAAACATTCAATTTTGGCGAATCTCTCTCATGTTGAACAACTATACCGGGGTTCTCGGATCCCCAGATTCGTACATTATGACGATTAACTTTACCGGAAATGTGAAATGTGGCTTCATCAGAAAAAATTAAACGATCAGAGAAACCTTCTTCCGCCATATCCATCAGCATATCACTGCAAAACTCATACCTTTTGTTGTAGTCATTAGGATGAAGTGCATGCAATAACTGAATTTTGTATGGTTTGAAATGTAATCTCTTTTTTAGAACACGCCATACGGTTGTCTTAGGAATGCCAAGTTCAATACCTGCTTGGGATGTCGATTTCTTGGGACTTCGAGTAAAAGAATCTTGAATCCGTTGAACGTTTTCGTCAGAAGTCCGAGGTCGTCCAGTGCTGGTTTTCTTGCACACACTACCAGTTTCCACGAACTTCCTGTGCCATTCATAAATTTGTTTGTGCCGAGGTGGTTGCCTATTAAATGTTCGACGAAAATTTCGTTGCACTTGAATTATTGATTCACATTTAGCAAATTCCAAAACACAAAATATTTTTTCTTGCAGAGTTGCCATTTCTTAAATTACAAGAATGTAATGAAAATTAACACGATTTCGCATTGGGAAATAATAACAACCTATCAGCTGATACAACAATGAAACTTCATTGTTTGCTCTATCCAATGCCATATAAATCATACGTCCTAGATTAATGGGTTTAGAGTAATACATATATGAAATCTGCTCTTTCATTTTGAAACACCCGGTATATTTGTCAAATACCACTGACTCACGTATCAACGCATAGCCTAAACTACTAGACCTAGAACCTTGAAATTTTGTATGGACGTTCCTTTTAGGGTGTAGGCATCCACTAAGAAACGGTTTTTGAAAATTCCCAATGGGCGCCGCCCTACAGAGGGTCAAAGTTCGTGTGGAGTTCGAGTAGGGAGAATAATTTGTTTTGATTTTTTGTTTACATTATCGCAGATGATAACTAGGTAAGATGAAAGCAGTTGTCTGCTATTTAATTTCGTCAACAGCTGTTAGCACATACTTTATTTACTTTTAGAGTAAAAAATAAGTTTTAAGGTTATAATGTTATCCGCATGGCCAAATTTAAATACAAATTAGGAAACCTGCACGGTTGAAATTTGGAGTGATATCTTTTTCTTAGATGCTAAAAAAAGTGTGTTAAACATCCCCTTTAGGGTTCCGCCCCACAGAAGCTCACAATCACTGTATAGCCTACGTGCTGAAATTTGACATGGACGATTCTCTTTCCTTACAGATACTTATTAAGAAACTGTTTTGCAAATATAGTTTTTGAAGCACTTAAGGGCTCCGCCCCACTGGACTTGAGGATTACTTTAGGGCCTCCGGGGTTGAAAATTGACATGTACGTTTCTCTTTGCTAATGGGTGTTCCCTAAGAAACTGTTTTGCAAATATTGTTTTCAAAGTTCTTTAGGGCTCCACCCACAGGACTTCAAAATTACTTTTGGGCTTCCGGGGTTTAAATCTGAATCGGATGTTCCTCTTTGCTCATTGTTACTGACTAAGAAATAGTTTTGCAAATTTCCTTTAGGACTCCACCCCATAGAACCTCAAGATTACCATGGATCCTAGGGGGTTGTTGTTGCAATTGTTATAATTACTTTTGGGCTTCCGGGGTTTAAATCTGAATCGGACGTTCCTCTTTGCTCATTGTTACTGACCAAGAAATAGTTTTGCAAATTTCCTTTAGGACTCCACCCCATAGAACCTCAAGATTACCATAGATCCTAGGGGGTTGTTGTTGCTGTTGTTATAATTACTTTTGGGCCTCCGGGGTTAAAATATGAATCGGATGTTCCTCTGCCCATAGTTACTGACTAAAAAACGGCTTTGAAAATATAGTTTTTTTTTTTAATTCTTTAGGGCTTTGCCCCACAGGTCTTGAAAATTACACTAGGGCCCACGGGGTTGAAATTTGACTGGACGTTCCTCTTTGTCATAGGTGCTCACTAAAAAAAATGTCATTATTGTTTAGGGCTCTGCCCCATAGAACCTCAAAATTACCATAGATAGGGGGTATACATTTAACGTGGATGTTCTGTTTTGCTAACAGGTGCTCACTACAAAATGGATTTGTAAATATAGTTTTTGAAGTTCTTTAGGGCTCCACCCCCACCTGACTTCAAAATTAATCAACGGCCAACGGGTTTTTAATTTGACATGGACGTTCCTCTTTGCTCATAGGTGATCAATAAGAAACAATTTTGCAAATTTCCTTCAGGGCTCCTCCCCACAAATTCTCAAAACTACCATAAATCCTACGCGTTGAAGTTCCGTTTTGCTAATAGGTGTTCACTAAGAAACAGTTTTGCAAATATAGTTTTTGATGTTCTTTAGGGCTCCAAGCCACATTACTCCAGAATGACTGTAGGGCATACGGGGTTGAAATTTGACATGGTCGTTCCTATTTGCTCATAGGTTCTCAGGACCTTTTCTATTTAAGAAACCTTTACGCACTAAGAACAGGTTTTGCGAAATACCTTCAGAGCTCCACTCACACTACTTCATTGTTTCAATGTCATTCTTAAGGAAGTAGATTTCGTTGCTCTCTAAAAAGATTTTATTACCTTTAAAATAAATTCAATCACGGGCGAAGCCGTGACGGGCAACAGCTAGTATTCAATAAAATATCATATCATGGTCGTCTAGTCCAAGTTTTCAAAATTGTGTTTTATTCTGTTAAAAACATCTACGGGTATTTTAGACCAGTGGCCACCGGCGAAGCAACCCTGTCCTAGGTCAAGGAGTGACGCTGGGCGGTTCGTCCGGTCACTTTCGCTTGTCGTGTGACACGCACGCGCACACACGCACACGTGCAGACCGGTCCACACGTGTGCTAACTGTCCTCGGCCTCGCCCGCACCCGGCTTGCACATACTTCCTACCGGTCAAACCCACGGCTGTACAGTACCGCACCCGCCGATAAATAATGTTTCCCTCACCTGCTATGGTAAATTAAAAATTTTTAATCCATGGGGTGGAATAAGCAGTAAAGTGTTACTTTGCCTAAGAAAGACAGATAGTACTTTCTCACCCTAGGGTGACAAAGTAAACCTATTAGAATAACATTGACGATATGGCAATGCACAGTGCAATGTAAACTGGCAACGCTGTCGCCAAATCCGGAGCGTCAGCGAATGGCCAACTGATTACAAGTTGGCGATGAACGTTCCCAGGTTAGATAATGCAATAGTGAAGCATCAACGTCAATTGTCCAAAGACAATATCGGTGATGGGGCGGGAGGGTTGATAATTTTGGGTAGTGAGCAGGATGTTGGAAACGGGGCCACGGAGGTGATCTCGGACTAAGTATAACTATCATTCTGCACAAGCTCTTCTTATTAGAAATAAATAAATAAATTTTAAAATAAAGTCTTCAAATTTCTAATAAATTAAATTTTTATTGGCGTGAGGCCTTTCGTTTACAATGTAAACATCATCAGACCACAACTGATACAATAAGTAATTTACATTTTTAACTCTGCTAAAAATCAAGTCAAAATTCAAAATTCTTTGTGAAAATTCGGAAAAAGGACTATGGTACAAATCTATCCATCAAGAAACAATTGGCAAACCGTGGTTTGAAAATTCAAAGCTCGATAGAAGATGCATAAATATTATCACAAGATTAAGATTTGGCCATACATATAATGCTGTTCGGTTATTTCAAATGAAATTGGTAGACTCACCGTTGTGCCCAAATTGTAATTTAGAAAATGAGACTATAGAACATATAATTTTTAAGTGTACTGCGCATCAACAGCAAAGGTTGGAATTTTTAAAAAAATTAGAAAAAGAAAAATTGACGATTCCTCTGACAGTACGAGAAATTTTAAAGATAGAAAACATTCACGTTTGGGAGCATCTTCTAAATTATATTTTCAGTGTGCAGAAACATTTGTGATGTGAAGAAACTTTGTGATCTCTTGAAGATGTGATGGACTAATGTATTTTAGTTTTAAATTAGTTGCTTTTTACCTCAATTATTGTTAAATCATAGGTGTCATGACAATTGTCAAACCTTAATAAAGAAAGAAAAAAAACTCTGCTAAAACATATGACTTACATGGCTATTTATATAATTTTAAATTATATTCAAAATATTACATTAAAAATTAATACTATATAAAATTTTGTTTAGTTTAGGTCATAAATTTAAGAACGTTGTATTTGTACAACAGGCCCGAAAAATCTGCAATGGCAAAGCATGCTATTGAAACTGGACACAATTTTTCAAAAATAAATTTAATAAAAGAAATCAATAATTACCAATATTTGGATGCATATGAAACCCTTGAAATGAACAAAAGAAAACATCAACTTGTGAACAACGAACCAGGACCAATTCAAAATTCGCCGTTCATTACGTTCTTAAATTTATGACCTAAACTAAACAAAATTTTATATAGTATTAATTTTTAATGTAATATTTTGAATATAATTTAAAATTATATAAATAGCCATGTAAGTCATATGTTTTAGCAGAGTTAAAAATGTAAATTACTTATTGTATCAGTTGTGGTCTGATGATGTTTACATTGTAAACGAAAGGCCTCACGCCAATAAAAATTTAGGCCTAATTTATTAGAAATTTGAAGACTTTATTTTAAAATTTATTTAAGTATAACTAGTCTAAACTAAGTTATACTTAGTCCGAGGAGGTGATGAGTGTTAATCTTATCAGTTTGATTAGTATTATAAATTATATATTATATATGTGCAATTTTAGCTGTTTACATAAGTAAAAACTATATTTTCCGTGATTCAAAACCGGATGTGGGAGGCCAGTAATTCCCAACGGCGAACATTAGGGGCCATCGACTCGGAATGTAACAGAACCCTTACGCACTTACGTATTCGCCTTCCCAAAAGACTTCTTAGTAGATGGTTAAAATAAGTAAAACTCTCATTTCATAATTACAAACCAGGAGTAGACTGTCGGGAATTCCAAATGGCGAACAGAGGATGCCGAGTAGAAATTTCTGCTTGAACGCTAACCATTTGAGCAGTTAGGCTACTTCGTTTAATTAACCCCTTCCCAAAAGACTTGTTATAATTGACGGACTCTACTGGAAATTACCGAATGTAGTGATGTCAAAAGGGTATTGTAATAATGCAATTTGTTCGTAACTCTTGTTGTGTGAAGTTTTTTTTATATTCATCCAATGTTTTTGTGTTCAAAATATTTTTTAATGTAGAACATTTTTATATTTTTGAATAGTTTGAATTGTATTGACAAATTAGCTTCGGGGGAGTGTGTGTTTTAATTCCGGCTGTCAAAACTGTCACTACTGTCAAAATTATGCCAGGTAGGACGCGCGGCGCTCAGGAGACGCGGCGCTGGGGATACAGAATCGGGGAGACGACCTGAGGCCACTGCAAACCCACCCTCGTGCGGACTTGCATTGTGGCATTAATAACGCTCCGATGATTTTTGCCGATGGACAGGTTTTCGTGCGGACTTTCATGGTCGCCGGTGGAAAAACGTCTAAAGTGATCCGTTATTTAGTCCCCTTTGCAGCAGTGAGTGTATTTTGTGAGAGCGAGAGATAAAGGATGTGATACCCCTCCTCTTTTTAATGTTACATAGCATTCAAATAGGATAGCACACCAATATACTGACGTAATTCCTTTTATGACTGTACTGTGGGAGACGGTGTTGTACGATCGCCAGTATAGCACCGCGTCGCTAGACAGCACTGCGCCGTCACTCGTCAGTGGCGCGGCGTCGCTAGACGCAGGTCTATGCACTCCGCCCTCAGCGCCGATTCTGGGGCAGCAGGAAATATTTTCCTCGTGGAGCAGGCACGTGCCAATTTTTATTTTGTTGCCAACTGGGGCAAGGCTCGATCAGCCGTGTTGCAAAACTGCACACGCCGTTCTAAAGTGAACCTTATGCAAAACTTTAACGAACTAAAAACTCAAAATATTTGTGGATTTAAACAATTAATTGTCTTAAATTTAGTGTTTAAAAGCCTTTGAAACACACTCACTCAAGGACTTATCCTAAATCATATTACTTCGTGATATTTGTTCAAAGTTTATAAACCCATACATTCTTTTGAACATCTACTGAGGAGTGGGGGGTCGGGATTTAGTAGACTAAAAGTCTCCCCCGATTCCGAGTTGACAACGATAGGCCTACAAGCCTAGGCGACAATAACATTCTGCTGTTTAAGTCTTCACCCGCCATTGAGGACTTTATTTCCCTGACTTTTGTTGACTTTCAAACGTCGCTACGCCTTTAATGTAGGTAAAAAGTGTGTCATATTTAGGGCCTATGTCGTTTAAAATTTAAACAAAGAATTTTAAACAAATTTAATCAAACAGTCAATAACAATTTTGATTTCATATTTCCATAGGTATTAAAATTTCCTTTAAAATTAAATAAATATTTTTTACCACTATTAAAGGCATAGCGGATGTTTGAAATTTAACGTTAGGCTAATGGGAATAAAAGTCCAAGATGAAAGTATTGCAGACTTTAAGAGTCTACGGCACCCGGCCGCCTTGGACCTACAAATATTGGTTGAAAAAGATTCATCTTTTGGTAATTTTAAGGGAAATTTTAATACCTAGAGTCCTATGAAATCGAAATTATACTGTACACTATTAATTGTTTGATTAATAAAGAACAAGTAGCCTAATCCTCAATATTCTCATCATTTTTTTGTAAAATTCACGCGTTTTCAGTACCGTAGTGTAACCTCATAAATTGCTCTATGATCGTTATTTTAAATTTTCGTGTACTAGATATTGCAATTTCCTTTAAAATTACATAGATTTGAATCTTTTTAGAGCAATATCAAAGGCGTAGTGGATAATTGAAATTTAACATTACTCTCATCTTACGGTAATGAAAGTCCAAGATGGGGGGACTATGCTAAAGGGACAGAGCGATTATTGTGCCTGCGTAATCAAGTGGTCGTTGCGGAAACTATACCTAACATCAATCACAACCATACTGAGAGCGAGAAACAATATCCAGTTTCGGTGTAAAAGACCGTGGCTAATAAGAATCACTGCTGCACTTCAACACGTGTGAGACCCAAGACTCAGGTAGATGATGTTGAGGGTGAGGAGATTTGGCTGTGGGAAGTAGGCGTTTTAAGTACATATTATTCCACAGCCTACTTTCATAGCTCATAGCACAGATAAGGAACCTTTACACCTTTACCTTTACCTAAAGGTTCCTCACTCTGTGCTCATAGCCTGAGCGCCCAGCAGTTTCAACAGCTGCTGCTAGAGACTATTAGTATCGGGGTCTCGCAGGTCAAAAACTCATCGTGCAGTATGTTTCGCCTGCTCCCATTTTTAGTCTTTAGTACCAGGAGGACCGAGCTTATGCTCGGTAATTTTATTAAGCATAACTTTCCGTTTTTCGCTGTCATTTATTTTAATGTTAGTATTTTGTATTTCTTTTAAATAGGCTACGTTATATATTATTGTTTCTTGATATCAAAGTAACGAATGTTTATCTCGGCATGTATAGTGAGCTATTCGGCTCAATTATTGGGTTGAATTCGCATGCAGTCGTAATGGAGGTAAGCGAAGGATGGGGATGCAATGCAATTCATTCGGGACTGCCCTTTATGATGACGTCACGCAACAGAGCATTCTGACCTCCGGCCAAGCCAAGTGATTTTTTTTTTAACATTTTAAAGGATCGATTCCGGACCCAGTTGCCATTTGTCATCGGGCTATTAATTAATGATGCTTTCTAACAACTGGTCGATGTTAGATAGTAGTAACAAGACTGGGGTTTGGACCGTTCCCCGTCAAAACGTTAAAAAATTCCACTGGCGTAGAAAGACACACAAAATAAAATAAAGTGAGGGTGAAAGATAGTTGTGGGAGGGGCTGTAGCTCCCTCTTTTCTGCTGGGGCAAGTGACCTGTTATTTTGGACCATCTTTTATCTATCAACCCTTCGGGGCAAATGACCTGTTTTGAAATGGCCCTGGAAACCGCGTGGCAAAATGGATACCCCGTTTACCTTTCCTGGAATCCCTTCGTCAGACAAGGGCGTAGATACGGTTTTTTTTGTGGTGCTGAAATAGTTTAACTAAACCAGTTGGTCTACTGCCAAAGAGATATAAAAATCAGTGACTTTTAGGTGACTTTTGGGGGTGAAAATTGTTTGAAATCAGTGACTTTTCCGTCTCTAAGTTAAGGAAAAATTGTAAAAGTCGCAAATATTTTGTTCGCAATCGCATTATTTTTGCAACTTATACTAAAAATGTGTGACTTTTCTTGCATTTTAAAGAAAAATCAGTGACTTTTTGGTGACTTTGGTGACCATTAACTAAAATTGATGACTTTCGGTGACTTTTGGTGACTTCAGTGACCAGTAGACACCCTGTAAACAAGGCAGCAAAACCAAAGTATTTTAAGGTATTTTTTTTAGAAATTCTGCCTACACCCTTAGAGTATGTGGTCAGTTCGGCTGCTTGGTTGGATGGGATGGCCACAGAGAGAGTAGTTGATGCTGTAAACAGTTTATACCAGACTGGATGAGGTTGCTGGCTTTTTATACGAGCTTTCTCTCGAACTGGTTGCCTTGGTCTCCTCTTGCTATGAAATGGAACATGATTGACGACTTGGAGCGATCTTAGATTTTGCAGCGACGGCGACGTCAACTTAGTGTTTCTATTCCATACAATCTTTGGCCCCAGAAGTGTGGGTGTTCTCTGTGGCTTAGAAAGTTATACTTTTGATTCGACTACTAGGCTATACTATTTTTTAATATGCTCATTAAACAACAACAATTAAGTAAGTGAACATAATAAATGATCTGATCAGTATCTTTAAAATCCAACGATAAACTGTAATTGGTACGTGAGAAAAATGACTATTTTCAACATGTATCGAAAGTAGATTTACAATCGTTCCAGGAAGCTCTTTGTTTTTCACACCCCCTTCTCATAGCTGTACTATATATTCTACTGGATGGATAAAAAAAGCATTGGCATTGAAACCGATTTACGGTACGTGATCTTTTACTGTGCACGTCAACTAGGCCTACATAATTCGGGGTTTCCTGAATGAACGGTGCAGTTTCGCATGTTTATAAAAAAATTACCATGCAAAGTAATTTTGTGATTTTTGCGAAAACATGTTTTTATGAATCCGTCTTGCCACAATGAATCCTATACTATAATATGAGGAATATCTGAAGGGATGTGTGTTCCACGATCTCGAAATCTAGCTGTTAGATTTTGCTTAAAGTTTGCATTATAGAGTGTTTTGGCCCAAAAATAAGTTTAGAAACAGCCTCAACCCCAGGAAAAATCGAATTTGGTCTAAAATTAAGTTTTAAAATTCTAATTTTTAACATTAGTTTTATGGGTTGCTATTTTGGTAACGAAATAACAACGAAATGTAAACAAAAAGAAATAAACATTAATGTTAAGCAGACTTTTTGAAACAGCTGTTAACTGTGAAGAGGTATACAGTAGTTAGTTGTTGGTGGAAATTTAATTGCTTTTTTACCTTGACACTATAACAAAAGTGAATAAAAACCAACGAGCAAGGCTCGGTTAACCTGGTACTTATATTTTATGTTTGGATTATATTCTGTGTATTGTTGTATGTTTTTGAATATGTAAACCCAGCTTAAAATTTTTACATGGTTAGGTTTGCGAGCACCCTAATGACGATATTGACAGACGACAATGATATTGATATTGACGATAGTAGTGTAAAATTGCGGCCGCTGGCCCAGTTCAAGGTCACCTGAGGGATGACGTCATCGAGGTCAATGACCTCACCGATGACGTCATCGATGACGTCATCGATGACGCAATCGATGACGTCATCACTAATGACGTCATTTCGATGACGTCACACCCATGACGTCACAGAAATGACGTGCTGATGACGTCATCACCCCTTACGTCATCAAAACGACGTCACCGACGCCACTAAGGTCAAGGTCACGCAGAAACTTAAAATTTTTTAGCACTTTTGCCGTTTCTCGCACTACGCTCCGAGTTTCAGTCAGAGTCCCCGTGACCTTGACCACTTGGAGCGAATCTTCGACAAGAAACGGCAAAAGTGCCAAGTTAAACTCGAGTTTCTGACATGACTCTGCCTAAATGGGCAATCGGTTATCCCTCAGGTGACCTTGAACCAGTACAACGCCCGCAATTTTATGTTACTGTGACCTTGAACACTTAACAACGGAGCGCCGACACCGATGCGCACCCCACGACAGCCACCGAGTGACTGACTATCAGGCTCTGTGTACTCTAGGTATATGGGGAAGTGGAGGGGGAAATCTCAAGGTCATCCAAATGGAGTTTTAAAAAAGTTGAAGAGTAGAAAGACTACTCTTGTGCTTCCTGGGCGACCTCATCAATCTCTAATGGATCTGTAAACCAATCCGATCTGTAGCGGCAGGAGTCCAGAAAACAGGTGCACCACCCATCAGGTTGTCCGTAGCATTTCCGACAATTGGTAAGATTGGAGAAGTGAAATTTAATACACCGCTGCGGACAACAAGTATAAAAGTATTTGGATTTGTAGATTTTGAAAGTTTGTAGTACCGGTGGTGGCAGCTGTTGGTTCTTGCATCTACACCTGCAACATCCGAAGCATTCACATTGCCGGCAGGCCAGCCCATCCACTTGCCACTTTGGTAAGAGGAAACACTTATCCTCACAGCAATAGGTTGTCCCCGTCTCTTCCTCCCAACGCTTCTTTGCACAATATGTGACGCCTTGTATCTCCAAACACCTATGCTCGCAACATGAGATGCGCTTACTTTCCATAGTTGATGTTGCTTTGACGAGGGAGCACGATGAAGTGATGCTGTGGTCAGTGGGAATGGGGTTTATATAAACTAAGGTGAGTGGAGGGGGAAAGGTCAAGGTCATCCAAATGGAGTTTTAAAAAAGAAAAGAGTAGAAAGACTACTCTTGTGTATCTATAGCGATTTCATTGATAGTGAGTGCTTCTGTATGCCAAGTTGATCTGTACTGACAGGCTCCTAAATAATGTTTGCAAAAACCTGCAAAATGATTGTTGCACAATTTGCAGCCAGTTAGCTGTTTTAGTGTGAATTCAATGCAACGTTCAGGGCAACAAGTGTACTTATGCCCTCTCATCTGGTACACATGGAATGTCTTTAACTCCGGTTTCGGCTTCTTCCAAGACTTGTACTTACACATGCATTGACCAAAAGCTTCACATTTTCTACACGCCAGGCCATCCGCAACATCAATGTCATTTGGCCATGAAAAACATTTCTGTTCGCAACAGTAGTTGAGTCGACTCTCCATGTTGCTGTGGTGAAGGTGCGCGATGAAATGATGCTGCAGTCATTGAGAGTGCACCTTAAATAAACTCAGTGGAGGGGGAAAGGTCAAGGCCATCCAAACGGAGTTTTAAAAAAGATAACTAGTCGTCCTCCTCCTCCTCGTCCGTTGTACTTAGAGAGCTGTCAGACGAAGAGCCTCGTGCAGGTGCTCCCCAGATGAAAAACAAATCAATTTTAAAACGAAGACCAGGATCTTGCATCATCAATTCCTTTAATTTGTCACATACTAAGTCGACCTTGTGTAAGGTGTCAACAACAAGCTTCCAATTCGTTGGCTCAATATAACTTGTAGTAGAGTCTGCCTCGCTGATAACCACATCCTCCGGCCGTATTGGAGTGTAAAGATGTGTAAAGTTCTTCGGCTGTAGCTGAGGTTCAGGCTGGCTGGAAGTGGAAGGTTGAGTGTGGACCCCTGTCGCATCGAAATCCATAGTCATTCTACATTCAATGTTGGGGTTTTCGTTTAATACATACACCAATTTCTCATGCAACATATCCACTTCTGCCGAGTCTTGCAGATGAACATTCCAGGAAAATGGCCATTCTTCATCCGTAGTGGAGTCAACTCGAGAAAGAGTGCTGTCCGCCATGATAGCTAAGCAAGGAATGATGTGAGCTACAGACTGTGGTAACAGTATTGAAAAGTAGAGGGGGTAAACCAAAAGTACGTGGAGGGGGTATTTTCAAGGTCATTTAATTTGGGTTTTAAAAAAGGAAATAGTGGAGGGGGAATTCTCAAGGTCATCCAATTTAGGTTTTAAAAAAAAAGGAATGAAGCTTACTCCTCTTCAGCCTCGTTGTCCCCTGCATCTTCATCAGCCTCATCTTCATCGACGTCAGACTCGCCGTAAGGATAGATCGGGGACATGGGCGAATATTGTGGAGATTGTTGACCGTTGTTGTCGTCCCCTTGCATTCTAACTTGGGACCAATCATAATTTAAATTCATTTGTATTATGATCCCAGGGTTGTCCCGCAGTATTTCCTTCATACGTTCGCAAATTGACTCCAAATAGTGTACACTATCGATCGACAGTGTCCAACCCGTACTTGTACCGACATCAGTAGTGGAGTCAGCTTGGCTGATGGTGTTGTTGTCTGCCATGGTTGCTTGTCGGACAAGGAATGACGGTTGATGTGATGCTCATGCAGGAACATGGTGAAGTGGTGGGGGGTGTGGTGGAGTAGTGGGGGAATTTTCAAGGTCATCCAAACGGAGTTTTAAAAAAAAGGAAAACTTACAAAGTAACATTGAAACTTTCCAATTGATGGTGGCGAGCGTTTTCTTCTGCAACCTTGCCGACACATGTGACTATGCCGTACAGTATGAAAAGTACAACCATAATAAGGCCGAACAATAAAAGATAGCCGTTGACTATCATGATATTTTCTGAGTGGATCTGTTTTCTTCTTATCGCCCTCTCCTGCATCCTCTTCTCCAACTCGTGGACGAAGTCACAACATGCGTGAGGACATCTTTCATCTGTTGGTAGGTTTGCCATTGTTGATGTTGTCGGTGTGGCTGTTGAAGATGGAATGAGGTTTCCAATTGCGATGTGCCATGTACACCAATAGTCAAGTGGTGGGGGTAACAAAGCAGTGGAGGGGGAAGTTTCAAGGTCATCCAAATTGTGTTTTAAAAAAACCTATCTTGTTACTGAGCTTATATGTCAGTAACAAGATAGGTGTTTTTGCTCTTTTACTTCTTTAATATAATGAAAAAATATACATATTCTACAATGGTTAGGACAAGAAATACAACTGCTAGTCAGCTGAAGTAGTCCAAGTTGTCTGGCTCGGTCTTCATGGACGCTGGTGAGGAAGCCGTCGAGGAGTGTCCAGGCTCTTCCTTTGACTGCCGGGTGTTCCGTATATTGCAAGCGTAAACTTGCACATTTATACGGTAGCCTCGTGCCACCATCAGCTGCAACTCCTTGTATAAGTCGTTTAGCTCCTGCTGAGTCTTGATGCTCACCTCCTCGTAACTTGCGCAACTGACGTTGAGGGACATCCTGATGTTGCTAGGTTGGCTGCTGGAGTAGAAATGAAGCCGAGGCACAGCGTTTGGAGGTACATGGAAAAGTGGTGGGGGGTGATGGTGGTGGGGGTATGGAAGATGCAATTAAACACTTCTAAACTTTTTCCATTGATACAAAGGGATGGAACAAATAGCACAGGTGTCCTTGTAGTTTTCAAATCTAAACATTGGTGCTAGAAATCCAAACTGTTTTCTACCACCTTCCTGTACGAACCGTCGAAGGTCTCTGACGGCAGCATTGCCACAAGGCCTACAAAACTTTTCCCCGTCTTGGAACCTATACCAGGAGTATCCCGAATACCCTCTATTATCTTTCTTGTACTCCTCGATATCCTGCTTTACTGTTATAGGGATATTATCTCGTAAAGCCGTCTGGAATAAAGATGCGTCAGTTATAACTCGTTGTAAGCAAAGCTCGTACAAGGTGCTCATCGTTTGCTAGTTGGCAACAGACTGACCGTTTTTCGCATCCAAGCAGGTTTGAATCCTAGTGCGGTAGTGGGGGTAATTACAGTAGTGGGGGTAATTGTGAAATGCAAAGGTCAAAGGTCAAGGTCACCCGCGAAGTTTAAAAAAAAATGCAACATATCAATACGTGAAGTCTGTCACATATTGATATGTTGCATTTCTTGTTTTTTTTATTTTTTTTGTCTTTTATGATTCGTTTATTTATAAAACATTACAACAACAACATATGTACAACATTAAAACTTAAATCTAACACTGCTGCTTGTCAGCGATGTGGATGGTCAACTCTGTAGAATTGCTACCCGTGCAGCCGTGGGACACCAGGTATAGACACCCGGGTTGAATAGAGCGAAGATCCTCGTTTTGTAGAAGATGGACGAATCTCTTGGGCAGGTACACCTGGAACTTTGGTTCATCCCCCGGAGTAAACGGTGCCTCGCTGAGACTGCAGCAGATGGCCTCCCCAACTGTAGTCTCCATCTTCTTCATAGCATGGATTATGTAGTGCTTCTCGTCTTTTAGTTCCGAGCACTTCTTTACAGGTAATATTGTCGACTTGGAGTGAGCATTGAACTGCTCGACCAAAGTCTGAAGGAACTGGTGAGATGCCATGGTCAGGTTACAGATCGTCTTCTTGCTCGGAGATGTTGTCGTCTCGGAATCTCGAGTAATACTCATGCCAGGTCCCTGTCTGCTCCCCACTTATATACTCTCCGTTACCCCCACCACTCCCCAATTCCCCACTTTGAAGGTAAGAGGCGAGTTTATAGGCATTTTTCAAAGCGCAATGTCTATCTTTATCATGTTCTGGGCTTTTTGTACAAATACATATGGTTTCCAGCATGTATTGATAATTCTTATCCAATTCCACATCATTAACCGGAACATGAGTAAATCCTTCGATCCATCTTTTCTTTTCCAGCCCCTTTGTGTAAATATTGGTAAACTTGTCTGAAAAGTGATGCATAATGTGATACAAGTCCGTGTAACTTGTAAAACCATCATACCAATCGATATGATGGAAGTGTTTTGAAATCCATCTGTTGGTAGTAGCGGCTTTACTAGTTAAAGACGAATAAGAACATGGTGGTTTAAATAAAAACGAATAAGGAACACTTGTATTCATGTCCAAAAACACAAGTTCTTTTATAATGAATCTATCATCATTACCACGAAACGCTTGAAACTCAATAATACCAGGCTTGGACTTTAATTGTTGTTCTTCTCCCTTGTCCATTTTGAAGGTCACACGTCTGCTCATTACGAAGTCAGGAGGTCAACTGATTTCCACACCACGGTAGGTACTACTTTTATACCAGGCCGTACAGTTGTTGGCGCGTTGGTGTATATTTAACGTGGGCACCGTCCCCAATAGGCCTAACCCCACAAAATGTTGGTTATTGTTTTAAAAACTAACCATTGTCATTTAAGTTTCCATCTTTATATTTTCCTTATTTTCATTTTCATCACTAACACTTGATTCTTCTCCTCCATCTTCCTCTTCTTCCTGTTTTACTGATTTCTTATGTAGTTGAGCGTACTTTTCCAATTGTCTCCACATCTGTACTTCATGAGGAACTCTATTAAATATAGAAGTATCCACAGGTCCGTATAATATAGGTGCGTCCGGTTGTTTGTCCAAAGTGTCTTCCAGATAATCTTTAATAATCGAACTTGAAAACACCGGTTGTCTCAAGTATCTTGTTATAGGTTCAGTAGCACAAGTTAAAATGAAAAACTCCTCTCGATTAAGTTGAATTTTGTTATCATGTCTTGTTGTGTCTCTAAACCGTAGCTGATGATCACCACGTTGTTTAATGATATCAATTTCCACATTTGAATCCAAAAGTCCTACCCTTGTCTTTCTTCCAAACATGTTACTACTTAAATAGCATTCTAGCAGATGCAAATGTTTCATAAACGATTCCCAAGCACTGTCCGTAAACAAAATCATTTTGGGTCCATGAGTTAAAATTACAGTAGGGGAATAATCTGTAGATTTCATAACACCGATTAAAACACTTTTATCCAAACTGGAAGAGATTGGGTAAAATATTCGCAAAAATACCTCACTCAATATGTTTGGAGAAATATTATCTTCAATATCCCTTTTTCTCTTTTGTATAGTCTTTCTTCTTTTACCTTTTTCTTCAACATTATTACTGGCGTGAAGTTGTCCGCAAACGTTTTGTTCACCTCCTTCCTGGTGACCTTGAGGATCTAAAAACTCAGATATCTCCTTCTCAATATCTACCACATTTTCAGGTGTACCACTAGGAGAAGCCATATTGAATACGATGCTACCCATACAACAGTAGGCAACAAACTGATGAGGAGCGGTCTGTACGCTCTGCTTTTATACTCGCGGAATGAAACAAAACCGGTTCTTACAATACATTTTTAACAATTCCAGTTAAAGGTGTGTATGTTACGATTTTATCATGTAGAATTAAACAGTATGCAGTTGTATTAGCCGGTATAGCATCGTTGAATTCCATTTCTATTTTTATATCCACACTTGAAGACTTTACTGATTCATTTTGTTTAGAACAATCGATTACAACTATTGGGTAGGCATCGAAATATTTGTCAGGTGGTAATAAAGGTGTATTTGTTTTACCGTAATATGAACTTTGGAATCTCGCGTACATATCGTACAATATACTGTATTTCTTCTTAGTGAATGACACATTTAAATTGTCGTATGGAAAGAATTGTGAATTTAAATAAACTTTAATATTTTTCAAGTCACAATGATCAAATTGTCCTGCATGTTTAGTAATGTCGTCTCTTCTACCTGTTTGTAAACCAAATATAATATACCTGGCTCGTTCTACATAATTCGATGTTTTAACAGTCCAAGTGTGTCGATCCGTAGTAGGTAAACTGGGATGCTCATGAAATTCCCAACTTCTAAATGGAATAACAATATCACGATCGGCTTTTAATTTTCTTAAAAGTAGCATTCTATGCTCGTCAGCCAATTTAACATGTGGAACTCTCCATACAATTTTGTCTAATTTTAATTTCCATTCTAAAGTCGCATCTGTAGTAGCATCTGCAGCTTTAATAATGTCTTTATCGTTAGAAGATCTCAACAAAACTAATTCTTGTTTAACGTTTAATATTATTTTCCTATAATCTTCAGCAAAACCAAGCAGCAAACGTAATGGAATATGAAAATCAAAATATCCATTTGGATTTGGAGTGATCGTGTCAATTGTAGGTAATACCCATCCGGCAGGTTTAAGTAAATTGGTTTCATTGGGTGTTATAGATGTTAATCCTTTTAAAGTTGTCGTAATACCTACTTTTTTAGTGGAATCAACTGTTACACCTGATATTTCATATCTAATTTCATCAAATAGGAAAGCCATAGGATTATTTATAAATGGAACTGTTGTACCAACAGTAGTACCGTCCTTTTTAGTAACTTGTCCTTCAATATATAAGTAACTTTCACATGGTAGTGTGTAAATGTCTTGATTTTGTATGGGAATACGAATTTCATCGTTATTGTTTAATTTCGATGAAGTGTAAGGGTTGTGGGTGTGATATTCTTTTTCCCATAGGGTTTCGTCGAATGTTGGACCCTGCGCTATATCCAGTATATCCATACTCGGTTAATTTTAATCCAATTCTCTCTAAGAAACGAATGTTCTCGCGTGTTAACTCCTCCACAGCTGAAGAGCTACTAATGCGGTTTCCCGTAGGTTGTTCGCTTTTAAATGTTAAACCCATGGTTTTGTATTAAAGTGTCGATTTTAAATGTAATCTAATCGTAATAGGCTCTTCTCTGAAGTCTACCAAGTTACCGTCTTGATCCAATACGCTCAACACGATGTCTGAAATGAAAGTGGTGTTCAACGGTAGATATACCAGGTTTTGTGGCTTTTCAACAATTTTAAATCCAGGTGGTACACTTGGGTAAAAAGTATGTATGATGTGGGTGTTAGCCCCATCCCTGTAAGCACCTTGTATAATGTTACAAGTTATGTCTATACTATTGACTTTTAATATTGTTACTGTTTTCTTACCGGAATGTGTTACATCTGGTTCTAAAACAGGCTCATCGTTGGAAAATCCTAATAAATCACCAATTGAGTTTGGTTGAGTGAAATCTATATAATATTTGGAAGTAATTTCAGCTTTCATCGTATTATTATTACCTTTTAATGTTATATTGTCTTTTCCCATTTTAGTTTGCAAAAATTCATTTATATGATCAATTTCATAAGAACCTGTGGGTAACCTGCACTCTTGTAAGTCTGTAAATTTTCCACTGGCATCCTTTCCCTTATAATAATGCAATACGTTATTTTTACCTTCCGTAACATTGGGGATAGAGTTGTAAGTTGTAAAATCCAATAGTGCCGCCTCCCAAAACCTTCCTTTTTGCAAGCGTAACGCTGGAAAAAGGATACTTCGTAAAGTGGAAGATTTTCCTGTTAATGATACCGTATAGGAAGACATCTCAATAGTGACTGATACTTTTAGCTAGAAATTCCAAACATAAATGGCCGCATATTGAAGTATTATCAGGTTGTTCTCTTTTATAGTTATAATATATGTTTTTAGCAGATTTAAAGTAATTTTGAAGTTCTTTTGGTGGTGGCAAATTACCGAAACTATCAAAATAATATACATTGTTATTTAGTTTCTTATAACAAACCCAATGGGTGCCAGGCCCTTCAGTATTATCCAAATTTACAATTCCAGTCTCATTTTGCCACATTTTCTTTGGTAAACTGTCTTTCATAAACACACCGCGGAAAAATGGTATTTTTAAACAGGAAATATATTTAAATAATTCAATATTGGTTAATGCTTTATGTGGTATGACCAATTGATTTCTTTCATTTAATATGCACGATAAGGTCTTAGGTAAAGACCTGCCCCGTTTTTTACCATTGACCACACGGTGGGCTTCTTCCTGCCTTTTCTTGTAGATCGTCGTCTTCTTTTTATATTTCCTCCATGTTTTCTTGTGGTTGACCTCCTTTTTACTCTCCTTCTCCTCCTTCTTCCACCTCCTACTGCTGTTTTAGCCTTCATACCTGCTGTTACTGCTAAAGCTGCTGCTTTTTCTGCTATGCTAGCGTCACTTGATTTTACTCGTTGCCAAGCTATGTCCGCAAGCTTTTTGTCAGCTATTGATCTATTTTTTGAATCGGCAAACGTGGAATATGCGATATCGTGTTCTTTACAAGCCTGATCTAACTTGTTTATGCCAGGATCGCCTCTTTCCAGTCGTTTTTTCAATTTAGTTCCTGGTCCGCAATACTGATAACCTCCCGGTATATGAAATTCGTATGGTAATGCGTCTATTGCTCTATTTACTATGGATCCTACTGGAATTCGTTTTAAAGCTTTACTTAACAGAGAAACCGCTGTGGACGTGATCCCACCTCCTCTCCTTACAGTGTCTCTATATGGACTGATGTACTGGAACGTCATTATTGTCCTTTTATAATCGCAATGTACAACTTATGTGTTACCTCTATGACAAGTTGGACATAAATGAAGTCGTTTATTGTGTTCTTTTATTAAATATCAAAATCACCCCAATCCGATGATCTAAACTTTTTTGTACGAGGGTTAATAAAATAGTTTTGAACAATTTCCCGTTTAATCCAAGTACCTCTCTCAGATTCCAACAAAGGAGTACGACCTGAATGAATACCAATAAGATTGTATACATCAAATAATGCATTTCCTAAAACTTTTACAAGAAAATTAACAGTGACAGCATTATCCACATGTTCAGGGTCTTTAAGGTCTGTTATACGTTTATTATTACAAGTATACACTTTGCTATCCATTTGTGATAATGTGATAGCCTGTCCTACAGTTGCAGCATCATTTGCTTCTCTTCCTTGCGCCATGTTTGTTAATTTTTTATTACTACATATAAAAAACGCATAGTAATTATTTGGATCTAGATGTACTGTTTGTCCTAAGGCAGCCGCGTCTTTATCTGCATGACCCCATGACACATTTGATAACCTTCCATGCCTGCAATCCCAATAAGCGTTTTTGTATGTCAATAAACGAAATTTTTCATTACCTTGAATAAAGTCATCCCCTTGCTTTGATAATACTTCATCTCGTTTTGCAAATCCAGTTGTTTCTTGTTTTAAAGTCTCTTTCATTTGACCCACTGTTGCACCATCAGATGGTGCTGAACCATCTTTTACATTCGCCAAACAATTGCCAAGACAATCGATAACTCCCACATCACGTATGACACAATGATCTTTTATATATTTGAGATTTACAGCATCATTTTCATTTTTTGGATAACCTATATCGTTAATAACAAATTTATAAAAAGAAAATCCATCTTTTGTCTTTTCAGGTATCAAAGAATGTAAATAGCGTCTATTTACGCTGTCTTTTGCATCTTTAGGGTCATCTACGTTGGATATACGTTTATTGTTGGCACTATACGTTTTCCCATTGAATTTTAACGTATTTTTTAATTCAGATGACAAATAACCTTTGTTTATCGCATCACCGTTTTGATTTGGTTTACCAACGTTGATAATTCTATGATCTTCTGCGTCATATGTGTTATTTTGTAGTTTTAATGTTGGCGATATCTTTTCCTTTAATATTTTTAGATTTATTGCATCGTTTTCATCCGTAGGATCTTTTATGTTTTTTAACCTTTTATTACTCATATCATAATCTCCATCAGGTGTTTGTGGTAAACCAGCACTTCTTTTTAAACTATTGGCATAATATAACCCATCCGAGGAGTAACGTCCGAACTTGTCGACACTCATGGTGCAACTGAATAGTATTCTAGGGAGTAACGCATTTTTATGAGATTACCCCACGGTTTCGGAGTTCATCCACTAAAGCCACCCATTCGTTTTCCAATCCAGTATGACCCGCTTCTTTAGCTTCATGTATTAGTTTCATTCTATCCACCAATTTATTGATATTATTGTAATAAATCACATTTGTGTTATATAGTTTCTTCATTAAACCTGTACCCGTAACGGACTTACTTCTTTTTCTTCGTTCCTGAGCACTTACATCCAAAGTGGATGCCATAAATCTTCGTTTTACAGGTTTTCTTTGTGTTAACGGCATTGTTTGTCTTCTAGTTGGTATTAACTTGGATACAAATTCTTTATATTTTAAAGACTTAGATCTAAAAGGAGGCTGGTCAGGTAAATACTTTCTCCTATATGCATTTGTCTGTTCCAAAATATTTTTATATGCTTCCATGTCTTTTTCTTTCACTACCGATACTGAAGGCTTATTTTCAAATAATAATTCAAATAATCCTTTTGTGCCCTTATACCTTTGATCACCAATGACAATATTATCATGTTCGTCAACGTTTAACGGGCTATTACCTATCATTAAACCGTCTTCTGTTAATCTCGCTCCATAACTATGGTAATTCTTATTAGGAATTGTTCCGAGTAACATTTTTACCATGTATTTCCTTCCTAAAGGTCCTTTGTTATGAATGTTTTCACCCAATAAGCTTATGTTTGACGGACCTTCCCTTGTCTCTTCTTCTTTTTCCTCTTCACTAGCAGTTGATACAACTTCATGTCCTCTTTTGGCTTTTACTTCATATAAATCTTTTATTCCACTATAGTCCGGTGATTCTAGCTCTCTTTCGGGTTCTCCACCGGTAAAACCACTATACGTAGAGGATTCCAGGTCTTCATCACTAAAATCTTCTGATTTTACATTTTCTCTTTCAAACTTCGTAATAGGTGCAATCGCATCTCCTTCCAATACAGGTTTAGCAAATTTTTTGTTTAATTGTTTCAAGGGTTCAGTAATAGGTTTAAAAGTAGATTCAAGGAATTTCTCCCTCTCGCTAATACCTAGTTTCAATGCTCTGTTTTTAGCCCGAATAGAATCACTAAGTGATTTTATTTCTTTTACTAATTTTTCTTGGTTAACCATGTTTGTAGCAAGACGTGTTGTACAACAATGAATGTGTTATACCACGTTTAATGTATTAATATAAATTTATCAAATCCTATCCTGTATCGACCATTGTTTAGCGGTTGTTCCTTCATAATTGTTAGGAACCCATACTTTTCAGCCCAAGCCTTTCCACACAACTCTTTAAATCGTTCAAATGTCATATCCGCATTTACATGATCAAAATATATATGTTTTAGGTTGGTTTCGTCCTGTTTAAATACAATTAACATGTTTGCATTGTCTCTAATGAGTTGTTTAGGTATTTTGCTGTAAGTTTGGCCAATATAAATGCTATCTATGTTGTTATGTCGACCCATAGCGAAGTAATTCCTTATTGTGTTTTGGTTTTCACAAGATACATCGTCGAATATAAACACGGAGAATGGTTTAGCTTCTTGTGGCTGCATGACACTCTCGCTTGCATTAAACTTTAAATATTTAACTTCAGGCACATTAGTCAGTATTTTTTCCAATAATTGATACTTTGGTTGTTGTAGTGATTTTGAAAATACATATAGATTGTTAAATCGTAATCCTTTAGGGTTTGTAATCAAATTGAATACTACATTAGTTTTTCCACAGTTGGAAGGTCCGGTAACCAGACAACGAACGGTGTTTGGTAACAAATTGCCATGCTTCCCACTATTGAATTCTGAATTATCCACTGTGAGTTCATCTATATTATTAATAGTAAAACTCTCTTTTTGTGGTACTATCTCCATCCTTTGTAATGGTTCAACCTAAAATGATTCTCTATCGTTATATCAAATCCTTTTTAAGTATCCAAGAATCTTCCGTCTTATTAAATCCTAACCATCGTACTTTGACCTTATCTTTTTTCCGTTGCAACACCTTTTCAACTAAATATACATCGCCTACTGTTGATTTTAACATTTCATGTCCATAAAACCCTCCTTCAAGCAATTGTCCTTTATTATCTTTTAAAATATATGTCTCAGGTACTGTAGGTTGTACTTTGAATACAGTAAAAACCTCATTGGTCCAATTTGGCAGGTATCTTTTACTGAATACACCTTTATATTTACTTATTCGCACTTTATCACCCACATTAAATTTTTTAGGCTTTAGTTTTTCAACTTTTGGTTTAGTATTCGTTTTTATACGTTTTAATACAAGGTTTTCATTTTTACTAGTTACTTGGTTTGGTTTCATCCCGATAGTCCTATGAAATTTGTTATTGTAATCGTTTATAAGTTTTGGTAACATATCAATCCATATGTGCGATCCTCTGTTGGAAAACATTTTATACATTGCACTTTTTAAAGTTCTGTTGAATCTTTCTATTATTGAGGCTTTTACTTCTGAATTGGTTGAATAATGGTTTATATTGTGTTTTTTCATTAAATTTGCAAATTCCTTATTAAAATATTCTTTTCCATCATCTGTTTGTAAATGTTTAATAGTATGTTTGTCTCTTTGTATAGCTGTTTCCATTGCTTTTGTAACACTTTTGCCACTTTTATCTTTTAGTGGTAAAGCATCTGCCATTTTTGAAAAACAGTTAATAACAGTCAATATGTATTTATATCCTTTATTTTGTTTGCTATAAGGTATCATTTCGATTAAATCCGCTTGATATAAATCATTAATTCCTTTTATCACCGTATTTCTTCGTGGAAACTTTCTTCTTGCAGGTTTATGAAGTTCGTTGACAATTTGTTGCTTCAAGTCCTTCATATTGCAGGTTTCAATGTTTGTTGTATCACATGTATAATCACAATGAATGTTGTTTTAAATATTCACATCATTTATATGGGTCAAGGTCATCCAAACTTGTGTAAAAAAATGGGGAACACGGCGTTGGACTTGCCGTGTTCCCCATTTTTTTACGAAAGGAGAAAGGAATAAGGTCGTAGTTGTAGAAGGACGAAGAATAGGTTACTAGTTGATAGGGTTTAGAGAGTAGTGGCCAAAAGGAAGAGTGTGGATTTTGTCGGGCATAATGTATCTTTTATCATCCCGAGCTGACAACGCTTTTTTAATTTCGGTGACACTGTAGACTTGATGCTTGAAGCTTCGGATATTGTTGAATGTTGCTGATATCGTAGTATCTTCAAACAAACAAGTCTTGTAGTGGTCAAATGTCACGTGTTTTTTCAAATAAGATGTCTTCACTCCTTTTGCTTTCTTCACTGTCGGTGTGTTGTTCTCGTGGTACATCTTAAATGAATACAATTTCGCCATCAGCGCCACTATTTCTTCTAAAGGCATTCCATTTGCTTCATCTTTGAATTTTCCAATTACTTTTTTATATTTTTCATTAAAATTTGGATGGTTTTTCGGATAGTCAGAAAAATCGAAATCTTCTTTGTATGGAAAAGTCCTTAGGTCTTCATACATGTCCAAAGTCTTTATCCAGTAGATAAACGCGTCCGTATCCATGTATGCGACTCCAATGTTTTCCCTTCCGTAATGTTTAACCATTTTGTTATAATGGAAATCATACATCAGGGTTTTACTTATATCCAAAATCGACATACCTATGTATAACGGACGGTCCATGACTATTGTTGTTTTCTTCATACTGACAGCGACTAGATTTTCGTTTATAATCATGGATGTTCCGAAATTTGGTTTTTGCACTAATTTTTCCAATTTCCTAGGATCACTCACTAATTTTACATTTTTGTGTTTTCTTTTGTTCTCCAAGGTCTTCCCAAAGATGGCATTGTTCATTAATTTATAGAAGTCCTTTTCAAATGCTGTTGTCGCTGCAGCTCTTCTTGCAGTGTTGGAATCAATATATGGTTTCAACCAACAAGACTGGGTGAATTCAATTGCTCTATGAATTCTCACTATACGTAGACCCAATTCAAGAGCCTGTTGAACTACCCAGTAGTGAGCCACATAGCGATCCTTATTCTCCAAGGTCATCATCAATTTTGGCCATCTTCCTGTCGGTGAAACTTCAGTCTTGGCTAGGAGAGGCAAGTCGTAGTGATGGTCATGAAGGTGCTCTGGATATTCGAAATCACAGTCCAAAATATAGCCTTTTGGACCATTCTTTGGAATCTGTGAGATGTCTCCAATGGTGGCCGGGTCGATCCATTTGAAGTCAGCGTAGGGAAGCGGATTTGACATTGCCCAACCATAAAGGTTGTTTGCGTCAAAGTAGCCAAGGTAGACCGATGGTTGTTGCTCGTCGAAGCCGGGGATGTACTTGTTTTTGGCTTTGACATGACGTGTTACAGCTTGTGTCAAACCGCCCCGTACACCAGATTCCATCATGAGCACCATATCGATATCCGTTAGAAGTTCCAGTCGACAGTTGGTTGACTTTAGCATAGCTTGCCATGCTAATCCTGGAGATGTGTACGAGTGTAGAGGGTCCAGTCCATAGGCGGAGAAGCAGGTGTTTCGGAATTCTTCCATCACATCGCACAGCAGAGTTACGTCCAATTTTATATAAAAGTCAGAATATTCCCCTAAGGTTTGAATGTTTAGTTGGTTCCAAACATTACAAGCATGATTGTAGTCTTCAACGGAGATTTCACTTTCGTTTAATTTGCTGTTGAAGGCTTCGATCGGTGGTAGACTGGTTTCTTCAAATTTTTCTGTAGATGTTATGTAGTCGTAGGGGAATACTCCTTTACGTAATACTAAGTCCAATTTATCTTCAGGTACAATCTTGCTGGTTTCTTTTAGGTCTTCTCTTCGTAGATTCTCAGACAATCTGCTCAAACTAGATGGCATAAATCTATAAGAGTCTACAAAGCGAAGTTTAATTTTACCTACGGTTTTTGAGAAACTGATGTACTTTTCCAATGTTGTAGCAAGAACATCAATTTTACCATCATCTCTTCCTAACTCTGGAATAATGAAGTGGGAGTCGTAGCCGCTAAGATTGTGTAACACGACAGGGATAAAGTGGGGCAGTTTGTAATTTATATTGCATGAATTACAAGCAGCTCCTCTGTATAAACCTGTCAGGTGATCGTGATCTCTTACTTTTGGATTTTCTTCACTGAAGCTCTTCTCGCATAGATAACATCTTGATGCCATATTGTATTCTTCTTGTTGATTCTCATTCAAAGGTTCCATAGGTACGACATTACCATACAAGCGTTGTACCTTTTCAGCAATGTCATACAACTGGTCTACGAAATACTTAGCGGCTTCTTCACCACGGTAAAGTATTGGAGTGGATGTTAAACCATAGTTTTGCAATTGGTTTTCAGACAAGGTTGATTTCACTATTAGACAAAAACTGTTGGGTTGATGCAACTGATATTTTGTTCTTCTAGTCACTTCACCGTCCGGCAGCTCCTGTGGTACTAACGTAGATTCAAAATCTGCGTAGATGACTACTGGAATCCGATATTGGTGAACTGTTTTGTTAAATTGGATACACGCTCGAGATGGTGGTGGCAGACTAATCTTCACTTCATAATTTTCATTACAAAGTCTTTTGTGTTCTATCAACCACTCTAATCCTCCTTGTCTTATTTCTTTATATGTGAAACAAAAACATCTTTTACACACTGTTAACCTACGCCTCTGTTTTGATAATTGATTTCGAATCAAGGATGCAAAGTCCTTTATCCACACATAATGTGAAATTTCACCCTTAGTGATCAGTAGCAAATCAGTGTGGTTTCTTTGCTCAACTTTTACTACCCGCAAAGGATAAACGTTGTTCGAATCATCCAGACCGAAAACATTCACTGAAACGCCAGGATTTTTCTTTTCAAATTTGTCTATGTCTTTCAATGTAACTGGGTAGGTGAGGCCTTGAAAGTTGTAGCGGTGTTCATTTTCGTAATACTCTCTACCAACTCTTTCAGGATGATCTTTAACATACTTGGTTAACATTGCATACTTAAAACATTCATTACCTTCATTTTGCACATTCCTACACGATTTAGTGTTTTGGATTTTCTTTGGTAAAGGGATAAAACTACTACCCCTTAAACCATATCCATGCTTGTGAACCCTTACATCCATACCTTCAATTGATGACAAAGTCCATCCAGATCCTCTTCCTTCATGTTCTTGAAGTTTTGTTATAAGTTCTTCCAAGCATTCTTCAATAATATCATCGATGTTGGAGGTGAAGGTAAGGGTTCAGTTTTTGGTAATGAACGCTCTCAATGCTGTTTCACCATCAGTATTGTTAAACATAGCCTCTAACACCATTCCAAATTTAATAAAATTTAATCTTTGTAGTTCTTCCCTCAAGGTTCCACCAACAAGTTCCTTAGCCTGGGTTATAAATGTTTCCAGTTCCAATTGAACATTATTAATTTTAAAATGTGTTACAACTCGTCCTGGCAAGGCCGTGGTGCGCAGTTGTTTCACATCTTCTAGTTCTTCTTCAGTGTCCTCTTCTTCAGTGTCTTCTTCTTCAAAAGGTCTTCTAGCAGTAGATGGTCCAGCACCAGCAAATTGGATCACACTAGGTCTTCTTCTTTGCATTTGCTGTAGATAGCTGTCCCAGTAATCCGTCTGCTTCTGGTGCTCTTCCAAAAACCGGTCAATTGAGTCTAAGTCTATTTCATCCATGGTAATATCTTCTTTTCTATCTTCGTCTTCATGTAATTCTCTGTGTATGGTGAAAAGATCTTCGTCTTGAAAGATTTCCCCACAAATGTCGCAAAGAGCCATTTCAAACAGTTTGGCTTTGAATGCACACTCTGTGAATGTCCACGCAATAATGAGCAGCGCACTCCACCGGGACCCTTTATATCCGAGGCAGATAGGTGGGGAAAGTGACGTCATATGGAAACAGGTTATCACTCATGTGCTAAATTTAGCCTTTACACAACCGTTTGTAATACATTTATCAGTAGGCTTGATAAATTGATGATATTTGGTCTAGATTCAATAATTTGTACAAGTTTTTTCAAAGACGTCTGTTTGAGCAAGTTTATGTAGGTCAAGGTCATTTGGAATTATTATTTTGAGCGGGGGATAGAGCACTAAGCAGTATCATTTACTACAAAGTGCTCTATCCCCCGCTCACATTCTTTTTTTAACTTTTTGTTTAAACTTTTTACAAGGGTGAAACATCACCATCAGAGTCGGAATCATCCTCATCACGGAATAGGTAGCGATGACAATACATAATTCTTCTGGCAACTAACATCCTATCCATTGGACGATGGGGAGTGTCTTGTTCTTGTTCTTCTTCTTCTTCGATTTCCAATTGGAATTCCATTTCCGACTCAGATGACGACTCTAATGTTTCGTAGGCGTGCAAGTCCACCTCATTGTCCGTTGAACCAGCTTCGTCAGAGTCCGTTTCAATATCCATTATCTCTTCCTCCTCCTCTTCTTGATCAACCGCAGGTAGTTGGTCCTCTACTTCTATAATTTCTAGAGGTATTACCTCCAGAATAGAGACAATTCTGTTGCGATGGAACACGGTGTTGTCAAGTGGAGCCATGGTATGGAAGTGTTGTATCCATCCAATTTGCTTACCCTTTTTATACCCCCACCAACTATACAATTTATGTGGGTCAAGGTCACGTAAAGATACCCTTTGAGCGGGGGATAGACCACTAAGCAGCATGCTAGTCCATTGCCGCAAAGTGATCTATCCCCCGCTCTGTTCTACAAAACCTCAATCAAGTCCAAGTCCTGTTTAACACATTTTATTCTAATTCCATATCCAATTTAAAAATTTCAATTTCACATGGTTTACACTCCTGATGTATCAAACACTCCAGCTCCCTAAACATATCGTCCAGTTCGTCCAAATTATGATGTCCTACTTTTAACACATGAAGGTGGTTCATGCTTTGCATTGTAGCATGACCATCAACAAACAAGTTTCTTTTCCACGCTAACATAAACTGGCAGTTTTCTTGAAAGATTTTTCTCACCAAACAATCATACACAGCCGTCAACATGTCTCTACAATCTTCATAGTGTACCATCACAGAATACCTGTCCAAGTTAGCACCAAGCAGCGATCCACTCATTGTTTCTAGCGTTCCACTGGAAGGTCCAAAGCAGAATGAAGTCGAGATGTATAGACCCCCTCTTTTATACCAGTTAACCGGTTGTCCTTGCTGTAAAGTGGGTCAAGGTCATCCAATGCTACCCTTTGAGCGGGGGATAGACCACTAAGCAGCATGCTAGTCCATTGCCGCAAAGTAGTCTATCCCCCGCTCTGTATTCTACACACACACACATGTCCCTGTCCAAGTCTTTCATTACATACCCAATATATATTCAGTTCCTTCATCATCACTATCACTCATCACTGCTTCCACAAACTCCACAGGATTAAAGTTAAATTGTTTCAATTGTTCTTTTAAGTTTTCAATTTGTTGGTCCTTTACTTCTAAAACACTGTGAAGGTGTGATATGTAGTCCGCTGCCTCGTTGATGCTTGCTACTCTCGGATCGCCTAACTTCAAGCTGGGAACTACACCCTGCAGCCTGTAGTACGCCATACGCCTTTCTTGCTCCTGCCGTTGACCAGGACTGAGCAAGCCTTGCCCGTCTTGGCTCACCTCCAGCAAGGTCCGTAGCATTGGAGCTTTGCAGGCGTTTGCCCGAGCAACAGTTATGCTGTGGAATGGTCGAGCAGGTCCACGAGTAGCAGGCAGGACGTTGGCAGCACGCCTTCTTGAAGAAGAAGAGGAAGCCTGAGAAGTTTTGGAGTTGAAAGCCATGTTACAGTGCTGTATTCAGCTAAGCGGTACAAAGCAGAATAACCAAACTGCACATTTATACCCGTATATATACACTTATCAGTGGTGGGGGTACTAGCTAGCCTTGGTAAAGTGGGTCAAGGCCATCCAAAAACATTACCAGAACGGGGGATAGATCACTAAGTGGCATGTTAGTCCAATGCCACAGAGTGATCTATCCCCCGCTCTGTATTCCGCATTCACACACACATTCATACAAACACACAAGTCCCAGTCCGAGTCTTTACCCACACACCTATCCACTCTCATCCTCACTAGCATCACTGTCCACTAAAAGATCTTGACACTTCATAATTAGTCTGTCATATTTTCTCAGGATTGAATTTGCCTCACGGATTACATTCTCTAACACCCTATCCTTTTCCTCTATAATTTCATTGTACGCTTCAAATACATTTGGTGGTGTCTGTGTAGATGCATTTGATGTGGTTGGTTGCGGGTTGGTAGGAGGCCGGGCCGAGCTGGAGGCTCCACTGCTGCAAAGCTCCTTCTTCACAGGGCCAAAGCCGGAAATCCGGACGCGACTCCTTACATACCAGGCTGATCTAGAGGCTCCACTGCTGCTGCACGGGTCCTTCTTCACAGGTCCAAAGCCAGAAAATCGGACTCGACTGCTTAACAGAAGGCTCGATCGGTTGGGCCCAACACTTGAGCTAGAAGCTGAAGAGTTTCCAGACATGGTGCGAGGTGTTCTGCTTAACGGATGCAAGCTGAATGAGCGGACATTGGATTACCACTCCTATATATACCTATTTGTAGTGGTAGGGGCGGGGTGGAGGAGGGGGTGGGGGAGGGGGTGGGGGAGGGAATGGGGAATTTGGGGGGGGGGATAGCTTAAGGATTTCCACTAAATTTCCCTTACTCTTCCCGGTCATCGGTTTTACATACCTTTAGCAAACCCATCATTTTGGTTTCTTCAATAACTTTACACAGCTCAAAGACCCAAGCAAACAGCTCATCTATGTTGTTATAATTAATTTTTGTCCAGTGTTCATACTTATGAGTTTGGTTGTTTATAATACATAGATAAAATGTAGACCCATCTCGTCTTATACAGTGCTCAACTTCCATTCTATGCCGATTTAGCACTTCCCAAACATTGTGTGGATCTATCAAGAAGTCACCACCTTTGTAATTGTACCGTGACATGTTTACACGGAGTACAGAAACGGACTGAAGCAAATGAACGGCTCATACAAGCTTAGTAAGAGCATTAGAGTGGGGGGTATCACGTGATACACGACATTAGTTGTAAGGTTAGCACTTTACTTTAAACAGTAATTTATATGGGTCAAGGTCATTCAAACTTTGAAAAATTTTTACCTCCAAACACTTGTAGCAAGCTACAAGTGTTTGGAGGTAAGTTTTTATTTGTTAAAGATTTTCGTAACTTAGTCTTCACCCTCAAGGACACGGTTTGAGATTGTCCCAGTGACTTTACATCACCGCCAGGTTAAAGTATTATACAAGTCAAGTTTTTTTTTTTATTATTTGACTTGTGTAATACTCCTCTCCCTTACTTTAAGAGGGTTAGGACTAAATTTGGAAAAAATAATTTGGAAGAAGAATTTTTGTTTTTTAAATATCGTCCAACACAACCTAACAATTTAGAATTTCTTTTGGTAGGCCTACATCCTAATCCATTTCCCACACAGATTGGCATCCTTCCCTTCGTATTAGATAGCCTTTTTTATGGATGAAAAATTGTCTTTGTACCATCCGAACGGGTACTTTCATTGTATGAAGGCTGCCATCACCTTTTACAATGATTTCTACTTTGGCATCAAAAGCTCCATAAATTTGAGCAATAAAATAATATTTTTCATCCATTTTAAGTCTTCTAATATCAAGCGGTTGCGGACTGTGGGGATGTCTGGGTTGGGATGTTTTAGACCTAATGTTGTTAAGACTGTAGGGTCTTACTCTCGGAAGATTGATGTTTTTGTTCAAGTGCGTTTGGCAACGGTCTTTATCTAAAACAGCAAACTTCTGACAGCAAAGAATCCCAAAGTCTTTTGACATCCAAACGTAATCGCATTTATTACCCTTGCCAGCAGGGAGTTTAACACGCTTACGTTTTTGTGTTGGACGCTTTACTGGAGTGTTTTGGAGCTTGTCAGGTTTAGGCTGGCTAGAAGGAATGGGGGTGGGAGGTGAAGGTTTAAGTAGGTCAAAAGGTAGGCTGCAGACAATTTTGGGTGGGGTAGGTGAACGGGTTAGGTCGATTGAGGGAAGTTCGGGGGAGAAGATTGATTTACGGGGTGGTTTGGTTGGTGTAGGTGGCATGGGGGATATGGGTGAGGGACATTGGGATTTGGTGTAGGATAGGATTTTCTTAGTTCGACTGTAGGGGGTTATCCTCGACCTTGGCGCCTCTTCGAACACCGCAGACTCCGATCCCGAGTCCGATAGCAGAGAGAGTGCTGGAGAGGCTATCAGGACTCGTCCGCTGGGGTTCTTTGAAGATGCCGCAGGTGCGCCAGCCTCTTCCGAAGCCGAAGGTGCGCCAACCTCTTCCAATGTTGGTGGCAATGGTGAAAGGCTGGGCATCGAGGCAGGCTGCGGTGGCGGCGGCGGTGGCGGCATCGTCAGGCAGCTCAGAATCTGCGCTGTCATGAGGTATTCTAGGATCGGAGCGGACGACGATGAGGGCTGAGGCGTGTTGGCCGAGGTTGAAGAAGCTGGTGGGTAATTCTTGAGCTTAAGACCCATCTTGATGAAGCGAATAAATGAAGAGTAAATATGAAAAGAGTAAATATGAAAAGAAGATTGAAATAAGTAAATAAAATCTCAGGAGCGAGAGAGGACCGTCCGGTACGGGAACCTGGACAGGAATGAGAAGTGCATGCCACCCGGCCGCCTTATATCCCCGCCGGGGCTGCCACGCCCAGGATATCAGGGGTGGGGGTGGGGGTGGGGGTTGGGGGTGGGGGTGGGGGGGGGGTTCGCACTTTTTGTCGGGGGGGGGGGGGTTCGCACTTTTTGTCGGGGGGGGGGGGTCAATTTAAAACAATAAGCCTCACTTAAGGCGTTTATGTTAACATCGCTGAAGCCTCCAAAAAAGACACACTTATAGACGAGTCAAACCTTGTGTGTTACTTGACTTGTACATTTTTTTTTAAAAGAGCTTAATATATTTACCTTGTTAATAAGACCTGACTGTTAAAGAATTTTGAAAACTTTTATATATTTAGGTCAAGGTCACGGTAAAACTTTAAAAAATTAAGCCCCACACCCCCGATGGGGGTGTGGGGCACTTGGGTTGTCATCGCTGTAGCCTCCAAAGAGACCCAACTATGACAACAAGGCAACATCCAATGTCGTGTTCCCTTCGCCACGCAAGACTTGTAAACATTTACTGCATTGTCTTTTCAATAGCTAACAAAACATTTACTTAATTTTGAGAGAGGTTGAGGACAGCCCTAGTGGCTTACGCCCTCGGTCCGAGTGCAGGGGCCACCGCAAATTGGCCACAGCTGTGGTCTGCATGTCAGCATACAAACGGACCGAGTCCCAAACCCAGCCGCAATATTGCATGCCTGAGAGGACCCATGCTAAAATTGGTTTAAAATTGTTTTACACGGGGGTCTACTCCTGTACCCTACCTTTACTATTTAACTTTATCAATGCAGTAAATTTTTATAAATCTTTGTGGGTCAAGGCCACACGGACATTAAAAAAATTTCGGCCCCCGTACATCCATGGCGAACCACGAATGTTCGGGGGCCTTGGGGACTAAAAACACAAATAGCTAACAAAGATTCATTTACATAATTTTGAGTTTCCAGAAGGGAAACAAGAGGTTGAGGACAGCCCTAGTGGCTTACGCCCTCGGTCCGAGTGCAGAGGCCACCGCAAATTGGCCACAGCTGTGGTCTGCATGTCAGCATACAAACGGACCGAGTCCCAAACCCAGCCGCAATATTGCATGCCTGAGAGGACTCATGCTAACGTTGGTATAAAATGCTTTTACACGGGGGCCTACTCCCGTTCCCTGACTTTACAATTTACTTTGAGCATTGAAAAAGCTCAAGGGGGGATTGCTAAAACAAGCGTATACACTTTACAAACATATAACACACTTACAACACACAATTGAGCTCAACGTAGTCAATGCTGGAACAAGCACATACACATTAAACACATATAACAAACAAGACACAAAGGATAAAAGACACAGGAGACATAGGGTACAAGTAAAACACTCTCATATAAATCAATTCCCAATACCCAAACGCAAGCGCAATATCTTACAACTAATACAAGTCTTAAAGTTAGAGTAGACTTCGCTAAACACTGAAGGCGCCATTCAATGTTTAGTGATGCCTATGGCGGTCCGTCCCGGTCGTTCACGTTCAACGCGCGGGAGCGGACTGCGAGCCGGCTCTGGCTGGACCCCCTTATATCCCCGCCGGGGCTGCCACGCCCAGGATATCAGGGGTGGGGGTGGGGGTGGGGGTGGGGGTGGGGGTGGGGGTGGGGGGGGGGTTCGCACTTTTTGTCGGGGGGGGGGGGGGGTTCGCACTTTTTGTCGGGGGGGGGGGGGGGTCAGGTAAGTTAAGTGGGTCAAGGTCACCCACAACACTTGTACTCTAAGTGTTGGCTATACCCTCACCACAACTGGGTCCCTAGGCTGCACAACACCGCTTCGCCAGTATGTCTCCGGCTTCCATGCGGTGCGTCTCGCTGTTCTCTAGCTCTCTATATGTAAGTAATTTTACAAGTTCTGAATGTAGGTCACTACACTTTAACTCTGGGACGATATCGACTTGTAGTGTTTCAGTGTTTTGACTCAAGGTCATCGCACTTTAACTCTAGCACATCGGTTATCGTACCAGAGGTGCTCAATAACCTAACTTGTAATGTTTAGGGTGGCGTTTGCACGCCACGTGGTATCGCCATGAGTGTCCAGTCCAGGTTTTAAGTTAAATTAATTTTACTGTAATCTTTTCCATTTCCGCTTCGTTTTGCCAAAGTATAAGGTGTCGCTTAATAAAGTGGTATTTCTCTACAGTTATAGGAGATTGCAAGGATACAATTAGTTTATTTAGGAGACTCTTCATCTTGGAGTTTAACACAATTTCCACTTTGACTTTGCTTCCTCGGCTCTCACAGCCTAAGCTGTACAGAAATGTTTCTTCTAGTGCCAACTCGGGCCAAGAGAACAGTGTGTTGATTGTAGGACAGCTCATGGTGAAGTGATGCGATACTCCAGCGTACCACCTCACCTTCCCCCGCCACTGTGACCTTCCCCCACTCCTGCTGTTTCCCCCACTTCTTTTCCCTTGACTCATGCGCTACAAGCAGTCTCTCAGTATTGTGCGGACTTTTGTGAGGTGAAGCCATGTCGCAGGACACTTTAGGTAAGAAACTTAGCCGTGTTAAGACTTTATTAGTTGCTCACTGTCCACCACCCAAAGTTAAGAGAGTTTCAACTTTAGCTAAGTGGCGCAAACTGTTGCGCGGACACCCTAAGTTTTATACAAAACAGACTAATGTCAGTTTTACTGATGAGGATTTGTTTAAAATATTGGATGAAATGACTTTTCCTTGCAAAATTCAGTTAGTTACTCCCGTTCCTGACAGTTTAGAGTCTTAGTCTCTCAAGCCAATATACCTAGCATACACAGAGCCTGACAGTCAGTCACTCGATGGCTGTCGTGGGGTGCGCATCGGTGTCGGCGCTCCGTTGTTAAGTGTTCAAGGTCACAGTAACATAAAATTGCGGGCGTTGTACTGGTTCAAGGTCACCTGAGGGATAACCGATTGCCCATTTAGGCAGAGTCATGTCAGAAACTCGAGTTTAACTTGGCACTTTTGCCGTTTCTTGTCGAAAATTCGCTCCAAGTGGTCAAGGTCACGGGGACTCTGACTGAAACTCGGAGCGTAGTGCGAGAAACGGCAAAAGTGCTAAAAAATTTTAAGTTTCTGCGTGACCTTGACCTTAGTGGCGTCGGTGACGTCGTTTTGATGACGTAAGGGGTGATGACGTCATCAGCACGTCATTTCTGTGACGTCATGGGTGTGACGTCATCGAAATGACGTCATTAGTGATGACGTCATCGATTGCGTCATCGATGACGTCATCGATGACGTCATCGGTGAGGTCATTGACCTCGATGACGTCATCCCTCAGGTGACCTTGAACTGGGCCAGCGGCCGCAATTTTACACTACTGACGATAATGAATGACGATATTGACAGAATTGTTCAGTGGGCAGCAAAGAACGGACTTAGACTAAACCCAGACAAAACGAAACCAATGATACTAGGACACTCACGACTCCTTGGCAAAGTTGACATGAACAATGTACTCAACATTGTTGTCAATGGGACAATTTTGCCATACTATGACAAGGCCAAAAGTCTTGGTTTGACTATAAATAATACACTTGACTGGACTGATGCAGTAGTTAATACCTGTAAAAGGGTATTTGCTGCTGTTCACACTCTGAAAAAAATGCAACGACTTTTACCTTTCCACGTCAAATTGATTTTGTACAAATCACTCGTCTTCCCACACTTAAATTACTGCAACACTGTAGTCAATGACATGACTGTGGCGTTGACCTCAAAATTACAACGAGCTCAAAATTATTGCATTTGATTTTTGTACAATCTTCAACGAAATGACCACGTCACACCTTTCTACATTCATTCATCTTTGTTAAAATTATCAGACATCCGGCTGCTGCGAATAGTCACGATCACACACTCTGCAATCAAACTCGGAATCCCAAATTATCTTGCGATCAATTTTGAATTTTTGGATGAGAGAGGTGCAAGAAATACCCGCTCTGGTTCACCAACACTTCGAATTCCACACCATAAAACAACTGTTTTCAACAAATCTTTCTTAGTCACAGCTTGTCGTCTTTGGAACTCCTTGCCCTACACGTTAAGATCCATAAAATCCCGTTCCCAGCTGACGGTGGCGCTGAAGGAGTATTACCTTAACCGGATGGCCGTGGCTTGGCGGGATGGCGTGCTCTAGGAGTAGGTGCAGCATGGTGTGAATGTAGAACAATTGTTTTGTAAAATTGTATTTATTTTTATATTTTTTTATTTTTTTTTTTATTATTTGTATGAAATTATTTAGAGAAAGCTATATAATATATTTTATTTTAATTAATATTATTTTGTTTAGAGGTTAACTGTAAGAGAGGACCATGTGGTCCTAATGTTCGCCTCAATAAAGAAGCATTTTCATTTCATTTCATTTCACCCATTCCGCAACCGGGATTCTGTTTTATACCCCTGTGGGTCTCAGTGAAGTCATTTTACTGTCGTCTTATGAATCTACCTTATGAATGATGTTAGGAATCCATACGAAATCAAACAAATGCATTAACCGAATAAATTCTAAAATCTTTGATGGCCTTACACCAGAAAACAACCAAAATAAAACTTACTCGTGTTTTTCTTTTATTACACTTATTTGTACAATTTTTACAACCGTAAACAACATATAATTAGGAAGTCAAAGTGCACTAATCATTACATGATCCCCCCACCGAAATGTTTTGTTCGCTGTGAACAAGCCCCGTGTACCGTGACGGTTGCCCGCCAGTGGTGCCTAGATCGAGCGCGGGCGCGGCGCGGCGACGAAATCTAGTCCACCGCTCCTCATTGTTGGTTGTAATCGAGTTTTATTATTGTTGTTAATTGTTGTGCCCCTACTACCGGTCACGTAGGAACATTGTGCATTGTGTCATTAGATAGATCTTACGTGAATGTAGTTGTTTTCTAATTTGTCAAACTCGTTAACCTTTAATTAGTTCATCTCATAGAGTAGACTCTCATTTTGAATATTATACTAAAATTTAAATTACCTAATATAATTAATTACTCTTTATTCACACAGCTAGATTATTTTAACTACTGCAGATTAATTAACGGTCTTGTGTTACAATCAATACTGTAATTCCTACATTTTCAAGTAATGAATTTGTCACATAAAGTAGGTTAGTGAATTTTAACGTAATTTTTCCATCTTATTTTCCAAATATGTTGTTTATTTCGACGCAAGTATGTATACATTGAGAAGTTTGTTCAATTTTTGACTGTAGGCCTATTTTTTAAGCAAATGTATATTGTGTAAATTGACACAACATTCAAGTTATACACATTTTTCCTTTTCCCCTGACCACCCCGTTTCCCCCACGGTCCCCCGTGTCCCCTCCCCGGCCAGGAGTGAGAGTCCACCCCAGGTAGTGTCCTGCTCCCTGCTCCATGTGTGCTGTGTGCCAGTGCGCGACCGGCCGCCGTGTCCTCCGCTGCTGATAGCGACTCCGGATGTCTTCCTTCGTCTGGCCGTCGGATTACCACTGGGCCGCGGCGCCACCCCAGCCCCCGCCCCCGGACCCGGCGCCGCTGCTGACCGCCCCCGGCTACCATGCGCCGGCCCCCCTTGACCATGGTGAGTAGACACTGAAGCTCATTGCAAATCGGATTATTTTAAAACGAATTTATAAAAAACCAATGGTGCAACTATATATGTCGACCACGTTTTATGTTATAGGACCCTTACATACAAATGCAGTGACTTCCGCCCCACCCATCAGGTAGATGGCCACACATAGTTATGTCAAGTTGAAAATTTATAGTTTCGTAACACGAAATTTAGTGGTAATTTTGTAATTTGTTACAATTTATATACAATAGGTGGTATAGTGGGTCCGGGCGCCTGTAGGTGTAGACTAGACCTACAAGAATGAGTTAAGGAAGGACTACCTGATCCCTTATGTGTTACGGTTAAGTGGGAGACGATTATTTAAGTTAAGTAGGTCCAATAACATACTTATATTTTTAAATTTTAGTGTGCCGCAAAACTAACACCATTAGGGGCCTACGATCGTACGCTACGCAATAGTTAAATTTCATTGGAGATAATTTATTTCGCTGTCCGACTCCGTTCTCCGATAGATAGTTCTCATCATTAAATAATCGAACTGTTATCTGTAAACAATTTCATCCATGGTTTGGATTCCCTTGAAATTAGATCACTTCATTCCTAGCAGTGTTTGATCAAAAAAGGCCACTAGTACCACTTGATCGAAGGTGCGAAAATAACTATTTCTTTCATCGGCAGTTTTCATCTGGTGGCGTGTACCGCCGTGATATGAAGGAAAGATCGAGAGGTCCCAACCGTGGTTGAAGTGGCGTAAAGCCCGATGTGTCCAAAGCGGGAAATGTGTAGATTAAACATGCACCCTTGTGAGCCTATGCATCGCGTGTGATTCGTTGAATCAAATCACTGACTCTATTCGTTTGATGGATTATTTTGTAACCGATGGTTCACTACAGTTCCAGGTAATTAGCTGGTTTATTTTCCAACCAACCCATTTGTTCTGCATTAATTCCTCAACCAAACATAACGATTGAACAGCCGGATGTAACTATAGCAATGGCGTTCCTCAAGGGTCTGTTTTAGCTTCTACTTTCTTCAATAGAAAAGCTGTTATAAGTAAACTGATTGTTACTTTCGTATTCTTCTCGACTCTGTTACCATTGTTTGGTAACCCAAATTGCCCGTATGACCAAAAGCAGTTCATTATTTTAAACACGAATTTTGATTACTAAAACTAATTTCTTTATTTTGACTAATTTTAAATAATTTTAATTTATTTTACTAATTTTATTTTATTTGATTTTTTAATTAATTTTTTACTAATTTTAAAACTATTTTTTTTATTTTTATAACTAATTTCTCCAAATTTGAAGCCCACTCCGAAATTATTTTCACTCGTCAAATGTCTATTTTCCAAAGTTTTGAAATTTCCAGCCATATTCTAGATCGGAAAACAAATATGCTATACTAGGCTTGTGAGAGAATTGCTTTTCAAGGTAATACTCACGATGGCAAGGTGTCTGTTTACTTCAAGATGTTCAAACATATTTATTTGTATAGAATTGTAATAGTTCTGTTTTGCAATAGGATCTAACCATCTAACACTGATACTGTTGGTATTTTTATAAATAATACAGACATTCATTGGTAATTTTTATAAGAATACAATAGTTTAAATGGAAAGAAATTGTTTTACATGATCCGAATCTGAGCAACTATTAACACGAACCAAAATTTAATCTGTTATCTCATCATTAAAACCACCATTCTCAAATTAGAAGCAAACATTGCATTCATTACGGTCGAATAGATTACTCATTTTGAAAGATTTTTCTTCAGAACTTTAATACAGACTCAAGGCATAAGATTGTTATAATTTTAAGACACGCCACGCCATCCCAGCCTGTAATTAGTATTCGTAACTTTGCGAGGGCTCATAGTCCACAGAACCTTTAGTCAAGGAATTATCGAGTGTTTCAGTGTTCCACCTGCGCGAAAGCAAGATTCAGATAACCTTTCCTAATTAAGTTTCCCCCTATTGTTCCTGCTCGTGTTACGTGCGGTGAGGAATGCACAATTAAAATTGAACCAGGTCTTACAGTGTAACCAAGACATCGCTGTTTCCATTTCTTGTCCGGTATCGGGATATTGGAGTCCGCTTCACTGCTTCCTTTCACCATGTTCGCGTTACGTGTAATATCGTTATAGACGTTACATGTACCATGGTGCGGTTTACTGTACAGGGCAGTTAGTCTGTTATGTTTTACCGATGTTGGGAAGTTTAATTGTATAACGGGTTTAATATTTGAACGAGATCGTTCACTCATTTTGGTGTGTAGCCTATACATTCCCTTGTTGAACAATCTATATCAAAAAAGCTCTTTTTGAGTAATTCCTAGGCTTTATATCATTCTAACCGTTCACAGAATATTCATCGTAAATAATTTAGGAAAATTTGAGAATAAGTGACGGAATGATGGGTTCCTGACTGGCGAGTTGTATTGTCCCTTTATTTTTGAGTTAGACATTCATTTACACTGATAGTATCTTTGGTCTTCTTGAGCCAAAGTTGGTTCTAGCTACCTCGGCACATTCAAAATTCAGCCTTCGATGAATATAATTTGAAATAGCTTGTAAATAAAAATCACTTAATGCTAATAATGTTCAGTATACAGTAGCATACCGTAAACAACGGTAAATCTTCCAGCGGTGTAGCGGTTTTTTGAAAATTGCTATAGTCTTAGCGAATTCTCCCTAGGGAGTACAATAGAGTATTACACATAGTTGGTCAGCTGTCGTTACGAGGCCTTTGATGACTTGCAGACCGTCAAAGTGCTTAATAAAATAATAAATTTTTTCATGAACAAGAAGTGGTGCACATATTACTGGTATGGTGTAGTCAATTGCATGTTATGGACTGCACTTTTAAAAACTTAATGACTGACAATTTATTGACTAGTTTAATCACTACTGCTTGGTGATAAAAAAGTTTCTAAGAGTTTCCTGGTCCACACAGGAGCGTGACAGCAGAGGCAGCGTGATCTGAGAAAATCTGATGTTTCAGACTATAATAAATTTGTCTTTTTACCCTTTTTTGTTTTGTTATTTTTTTGTTTTTTTATGAACAGAACTAGTAATATATAGTATATAGTAATATATAGTATATATATAGTAACTATATATTACTATTACTAATACTATACTATATATATATATATATATATATATATATATATATATATATATATATATATTATAATATATATATATATAGTATATTATATATTATATAATAATATAATATTTATTGGTTACTAATTTACTATTACATAATAACTATATTATTATAGTATATATAGTAGTACTATACAGGGTGTCCCGGAACTCTCAGGAACCCTTTTGTATATTTGTTCCTTGCATCGAGACAAGAAAAAAACATCATTCAAATAGGGGTCTAAAATCCATCGTTTAGCCGCTAGCCGCCATTTTGTTTTTTTCACGTAATAATTTTGATTTCCGTAACGGATGGTTGTATTCAGATCATATTTGGTATGAATCTTTATCATACTATTGTACATTGTCAGGAAAAAAATTAATTTTTTCCATTGTGTATTTTCAAAATGGCGGCCATTTTAAATTTTCAAACTCAAATATCTTAAATTTGGTAAATTTCAAAAAAATTTTACTATGTACGAAAAAGTTGCTAAATTTAATTATCTAACCAACGGTACCAAGTTTGTATGGATCTGATTACAAATAACGGAGTTATTGCGATTTTTCTCCAAAAAAACATTGATTTTGCATTACAATTAATGCAAATTATAGCCATTTTCACAGAAAAATCGCAATAACTCCGTTATTTGTTATCAGATCCTTACAAACTTGGTACCGTTGGTTAGATGATTTAATTTAGCAACTTTTTTGTACAGAGTAAAATTTTTTTGCAATCTACCGAATTTGAGATATTTTAGTTCAAAAATTAAAAATGGCCGCCATTTTGAAAATACGCGATGGAAAAAATTAATTTTTTTCCTGAAAATGTACATTAGTATGATAAAGATTCATACCAAATAGGAACTGAATACAACCATCCGTTGCGGAAATAAAAATTATTACGTGAAAAAAACAAAATGGCGGCTAGCGGCTAAACGATGGATTTTAGACCCCTATTTGTATGATGTTTTTTTCTTGTCTCGATGCAAGGAACAAATGTACAAAAGGGTTCCAGAGAGTTCCGGGACACCCTGTATATAGTAATATATAGAGTGACTAGTGGCTCATAGGGGCAAAAGCCCCTAATGATAAAATTAAAATAGCAAGAACCATAGCGTATTACCATTTCTTCCACATGGAAGGTTTCCAGAAAATTTAATTTTAATTTGAGGTATATAATTAATTTGAGGTATATTATTTTAACAATACCGTTTGAACAGACCATTCACCCCCAAGTACTCTTATCAATCCTGCGTACTATTAGGTCACCTATTTTTGCAAATGCTCTATCTTGTCTGTTGTTAAACTTATATCGATCTATGGAAAATAAGTTTTGAAAGAAATCGTAGTCCCTTAGTTGAGCTGTGACGGCTTTTTAATATAACACTGAAAAGCTGCAATGAAAAAAAAAATATTTTTTGCTCCTGTCAGTTTTTTTTATTTTCTATGTTTTAGTCACAAAATTTAAACACAGCACATTAAAGTCTTATTACACTTCACTTGCTGTGAATATTCATCCCTTCTAATCAAAACTCTTAATTTTGTGTAAACAAAGCAGTTTTTTTTAAATCACTACATGGAGAACCTTTAAAGAGAGAACTTTTCAGAAAATAATCATTTTTATATATTTCCCA
Organism: Neoaliturus tenellus; assembly: GCA_030545055.2. Lineage (NCBI taxonomy): Eukaryota > Metazoa > Arthropoda > Insecta > Hemiptera > Cicadellidae > Neoaliturus > Neoaliturus tenellus. Next base: position 56,028,572 of record CM061535.1, on the reverse strand, counting down.
TTTTGTTGTTAAGTTTTTTACCTGCTGCATTTTCCTCTAGTACGTAGGACAAACGTCTTTGATTTCAACTTGTCTTCTATAATCCTACAATCTATGAAATGACTAAAAGGTTTCTCGGAAAATTCATCTAACAGAATGCCAAAACTTCACTGACTGATACACTTTAAGTATCAATTAATGTGTCATCGTCATTCAATATGATCATTTGACACTTTTCGTCTTAAAATAAAACCAAAACAATGGAAATAATGTAAGTGTTTATCAAACCACAATTCATCGCCCATTGCATCTCTATCCACGATCGGAAAGCATTTTATAATTTGCATACACGATCAGTTTTTTTTTTTTTTTTTTTTTTTTTTTTTTTTTTTTTTTTTTACAATTTAAAGTAACAACAGTAAACTCAGCAGTCAATTTGTAATAAGGTTTGTAATAAGCTGGCCGATATGTAAGGTTAACTCTCCTAGTATAATTTTTAATAGCTCAAAGCAATAAAACGTTTTATTATAGTATTACCACTCTAGGGTTAATTTTTGTCATTTGGCTATGAATAGTTCTTTACTAAATTTTATCATCTGTCTCTCGTTTTAAAATAAAACCAAAACATGTGTTTCAATGTACACAAAGAAGATATTTTTCGAATCCCTATGCTATTTTTAAGGAGGATGTTTCACTATATTTCTCATTTCCTTGTAACTTTATGAATACGCTTTATGGGACCGAAACCTTTAATTTGAAACTCCCATCATCTTCCTGTGATTTACAAAACGCTCACAATTTTGCCAAAGAAATTTTGCTTACTGAATTATTAGCCTATATAGATTGCTTCTCTTGGTGTGAATTATTATGTTATCTTCACTCAATGTTATCATCTGTGTCTAATGTATACAAAGCAGACGTTTTTTTAAATCCCCATGCTATTCTTATGGAGGACGTTTTACGTGATTTCTCATTTCCTATTAACATTATGGACACACCGATAGTTTTCCCTCGTGCATGGGACCGAGACCTTTAATTTGAGACCCCTCCCATTTTTCTGCGATCTGTATGACGCTCACAATTTTGCTCAAGGCTCAAGAAATATCGCTTACAGAATTATATATATAGATATGCTTTGGAAAAAAAACATGAATAGTACACACTTTTTAAAGTTTACTATAAGCAGTAAGCACGATTAGAATAAAAACATCTATTGAATAGTACATAGGCTAAAAGGATTGGCATTAACAAAATGCCATTTTTTACTCATATAAGCCTAGGCTACCCTCCAAGCAGATCGTCAAAAAGTTTTATAACTCAAAGAATTCAGCTATTAATTCTAGTTTGGTCACTGAAAGAAATTAGTGACTACTCTAGATAAAAATTATGTAAATCTAGCTAAACTTTACCCCTAATTTGTGACGGCGAAACAGTTTGTTATTTTATCCAAATGTGTTTAGCTACATTTATTAACGCATTTTAACAAAAGAAGTTTAAAAAGATTAGCCATTCTTATTCTGGACAGACTTCAGACACAATACAATACAGGACCCCCCCTTTGTCAATACACTATTTTCCAAACTTTATCTCTAATCAGACTATCATGCTTAAAATCGCACAAGTGAGACACTTGAAGGGAACACTCACGAGCCATTTTACATAATTCGGGCCACCATTAAAAGACCCCCAGTAACGTCCTGGCTCGAGCCCTGTCAGTATTGCGCAATAATATTCAGGTTTAATCCCAAATTGCCCTGAATTGCGCAATCTTACGAGCAGTTGCTCAACCCTTGCTACTGTCATCTAATGGGCCTTTGCCTTTTGTCAACTTGACAACTTAGTCCTTTCTCCAATCGCTTCGTCAATTTTAATGGGAGATTTCGTACAAAAGGATAATTGGCTTTTGAAGAGCGTTTGAATGATTGATTCAGTTAAATGTTATCACTATCACAAGTAGTTTATAAGGAATCTATTATTGGAAGAAGTATCAAGTCATTTCTGCTGTCTGTGTGTCTTTTAGATTTGTAATTAGGCCCTATTGCATTATGGGATTCCTTTTTTTTAACATGGACAATATTTTATGGAGAACCGAATATACGTAACTTCATAAATAAATGTAAGCACTCTTTTAGTTTCAGCCATAGTCATCGTAAACTATAACATAAATAAACCAATAATTTGTTCCATTGACAAAGTATAAAATTGTATGGGACCCTATTTAATTATTAATGATAACTAGAGACCGCCTCCTTATTGAAATTCGTCCAAAACTTCAGTTGATCTGGACCCAAGAAATTAAAAAACATTTTAATCTTACTGAAACATCTGTTCTTTCTATTTTTCTGGCAGTTGCTTTTACAACAGCTGTTTAATGAGTCAATTATTATTCCTCCATCCAGTGGCACGGTCGTGTCACGTCGCCAAGTCCCACCCAACCAAACAGACGACGCGTGCCTATATAGACACGAAGCAGAATACAGCCAATTTTCACTTCTCAAAATGGCACAAAAAGGCCTCAATTAACCCTTTTCTCGTTTTACATCCGTTTAACTGGGTCATTGAACACTAAAAATCATTAAACTTACTTTAAAAACCCTTAGTGAAGTAAAATATATGCGTTCAAAAGTAGCCTAAAAAATGTTAGAAATGTGGTTTCCTACGCACAACAAACTATTTAAATTTTTAAGCAAAGCTACAGCCTTTATCACTGATGGGAATCACACGAAACTTTGCAGAAACCTTCGTATTTGATCGTAGTACAAACCTTTGAGTACAGAGATTAAGTTCATTCACTTGAAATATCACAAATCAAATCAAATATGAGTTTCATAAAACAACTTTGTTTACATTTCATAAGTTAAAAGGTAAACAAAGCAGAAATTTGACATCATACTTTTAATTCGTTTTAAAAACCAAGTCAAAACATCTGCTATAATATTCATTAATTTTATCAGCTGACAATTATAGATTGTGTTATACAAAAAATTGTTTTACTTAAAATTGTGTTGACTGTCGTCAAACCAATAAATTGATTCGAATTATCTATATAACTGCATTTAAAAATAAAATATTCTTATCTTTTGAATTGGAGAATCTTTATTATTCTCACTGTTGTAACTTTGTTATTCAAACAGTGTAAGTTTTCTTTGGTTAAGTTACATAGGTTACTTAACATAGGCTAACATAGGCTACTCAATAAAAACACACAAAACTAAACCATATAGGAAAACTTTATCTTAAAACCACCATTTCGAGAGAAAGTTGTCTTTGTAAATATTCTGGAATACATAAAAGAAACAAATAAATGAAGACATAAAAAAGATGCGAACCAATGAGGAATGACTATATGGTACCAAATAAGATTAATTATCCTTCTCCACCTATACGCCTCTTGGCGTTCATTAGTTGTTATGCTAACTTTCAGTGACAACTGAACAAATCTTCAAGATTGTTGTGTCAAATCAAAAGGAATGATGTTATATTTGCCAATTCCTCATAAAATTAACAGGCGTAATTTCTCATTGAGTTACGCCCCACTGTGCTTGGAATGTTGGAATGTTTGGTTTGTACCAACGCATTTCTTGGGAAGGAAATAATCCCGGTAGGCCACCCCCCTTATGACCGAAAACTGTTAGCCCCATACAAAATGCAATTTTTGGGCAGTTTTGTTGTTCCAAGCTTTATTGCTTTATCTGCCTTGTGTTCAGAAAATGCATGGTAAGTCTTCTTATTGTACTTCCTGAAAAATTCTGCTAGCGAAATGTTTGAGCTAGGAACTGTTGGAGTTTCATAGATCGCAATGTACAGTCGTTGCTGCAGTGAGTTATTAAAAACTCATAATATGATATCATTCGAATTTAATTGATTGTTGGTGATTGACTGATGTATGGAGGAGACCTGTAGTAGAAAGCAGTTAATCTTAGGTTGTCTTTACTCAAATATAGTTCTATGTAGTTTGAATATTTCGCTTACAAAGTTATTCAGGGAGTAAAAGAACCGTAAATTTTTTAACTTAGCGGATGTAGCAATAAAATTTGGTACAAATTTATTCATTTAACAGTATTTGTTTTATTTCTCGATCCTTAAGAGGAATTCGGAGAAGGGGGTGGCCAAGACTTAAGAAGATGACTTCAAATTAATACCTAAATTCTACGTTGTAAACGACAGCAGTGTTCCTCTGTATGAAAACCAAATAAACGAATACAAATATAGTGTTGCATTTAACTTTAAAGATTTTAATCAAATCTGTTTTCCAACTTAAAGATTTTACTGTTAAAACCAAAATGGCCAAATATGATAAAAAATAATGATATAATAACAAAAAACACAAAGTGTTAAGGGGTTGCCAAGTCCTAAAAAGGTATGATATCAAAATTTGTTCCAAGTCAATGACATTGGTTTTAGAATAGCTACTTGACAAATTGACTGGATCTTTTAATAATTGGTAAACTTTCTGTAAAACATTATTATTTTATCTAGAAATTGTACTTGGCCAGCAGATGTGTGGTATTTTATTTTATATTGTATTGAACTGTATGTAAATTCAGGATTTCCCTATTCATCGAAATATAAACCCATTAGTAAATAGGCCTAGCTTTAGTAATACTCGTACATCTGCTGGCCAAGTACGATTTCAAGATAAAATAATAATGTTTTACAGAAAGTTTACCAAGCATTAAAAGATCCAATCAATTTGTCATGTAGCTATTCTAAAACCAATGTCATTGACTTCGAACAAATTTTGATATCATACCTTTTTAGGACTTGGCAACCCCTTAACACTTTGTGTTTTTGGTTATTATAAGATTAACATTGAAACTTTGAAAGCCTATGGGGCGTAGCCCTGGAGTCCGATGTGAATTAGAATGGGATTTTGCTCATCTACAGGACAATAATTTCTAACGGTGTGTTCGGATTTCTCCTACGATGCACACGAGCTTAGAAAAAATGAGGAAATGAAACATGCTTGCCTATTAATATAAAGTATAGATATTAACATACTAAATTAGGCATAATTTATTCTTAAGAGTAGTAGCATACGCACTTAACAACTGGAAGGCTTAAAGATGGTTTTTTGTTCGTTTTAACCGGGGTTTGGACCGTTCAGTTCCAAACATTATCAAATGCCTCACGCATATAGAAATCACTCAAACTATCTCTCTCCACTTATAGACTTGTAGACTTGCTTTTAAAATCGCCCTCTTTTCCTTTAAAGATTCATTGGCTATATTTTGGTTATCATCGGGGGACCGAGCGTCTGCTTTAAAATGATAAAGCACTACATATTATAATTCATTGCCTCATAAGCTGAAGGACCCTTTTTGAGACGAGCGTTTCGCTTCGCTCACTAGCCGGGGATGAGGGTTGTTGCACCCTGAAATAAATTGTTGAACGGCATGTTGAAAATAAATTTAATTTTGACTAAAGTAGGCCTATCCAGTGGCACGGTCGTGTCACGTTGCCAAGTCCCACCCAACCAAACAGACGACGCGTGCCTATATAGACACGAAGCAGAATACGGCCAATTTTCACTTCTCAAAAGGGCACAAAAAGGACGCAATTAACCCATTTTTCGTTTTCTATCCGTTTAACTGGGTCAATAAACACCAAAAATCACCAAGCTTACTTTAAAAACCCTCAATGAAGTAAAATATGTGCGTTCAAAAGTAGCCTAAAAAATGTCAGAAATGTGGTTTCCTACGCACAACAAACTATTTAAATTTTTAAGCAAAGCTACAGCCTTTATCACTGATGGGAATCACACGAAACTTTGTAGGAATCTTCGTATTTGTACGTAGTACAAACCTTTGTGTACAAAGATCGAGTTCATTCACTTTAAATATCACAAAATAAAACAAATATGAGTTTTTAAAAATCATTTTGTTTACATTTCGTAAATTTAAAAGGTAAACTAAGCAAACATTTGACATTATAATTTTAATTCGTTGTAGAAACCAAGCCAAAACATCTGCTATTCATCATTGATTTGATCAGCTGGCACTTATAGATACAGAAAATTGTTTTACTTAAAATGTGTTGACTTTCGTCCAAGCCAATAAATTCATTTGAATTATCTGTATAACTGTATTAAAAAATAAAATATTGTTAACTTTAGAACTGGAGAACTGTTATTATTCTCACTTTTGTAACTTTGTTGTTACAACAGTGTAATTTTTCTTTGGTTAAGTTACAACCCGAAAATTAACAGTAGCAAACTCAATAAAACACACAAAACTAAACCAACTAGGAAGATTTTATCTTCAAAACGCCGTTTTAAGAGAAATTTTTCTTTGTAAATATTGTAAACTCTGGAATGCATAAAAGAAACAAATAAATGAATTCATAAAATATTGATCCAAACCAATGAAGAAGTGACTATACGGTGCCAAATAATCCTCCTCCACCTAAACGTACGTGCATTAGTTGCTATGTTAACTTCTCAGTGACAACTGAACCGATCTTCAAGATTGATGTGTCCAAAAAGGAATTATGTCATATTTGCCTCTTTATCAAATTAAAAGGCGTAATTTCTCATCGAGCTATGCCCTATACGCTTGGAACGTTTGGTTTTGACCAACTCATTTATTGGGCAGGAAAAAATCCCGGTAGGCCGCCCCCCTTATGACAGAATTTTGGGCAGTGTTGATGTACCAAGCTAGTAGAAGGGAATAGCCGCTCCTGGCGCAGGTCAAGGTCAGCGGTTGTAATTGGCAGGTGTGTGTTGTTGATTTGGGGGTTTTTTGGGGGGTTTGGGGAGGGGTTGGTAAGTGTGTCAAGGTCATTCGGAGGGGGTTTTAAAAAAGGTGGGGAGTCTGGGGACGGGTGGGGCTCCGGGAAATAAATTTATTCATTCATCAAAGCCTACCAGTGATCGTAGGATGGCTTCTACATCGTTTGCAGCCGTACTGTTGATTTCATTGCTCTGTACGGGTCGGGAGTCGGTGGAGGTAGTGTATGTAGGCGAATTTTGTGTGGGAACACCACCATTGTTATCGTTAGTAGTGGATGTCACTATTGGAGATTGTATGGGTGCACCCTGCCGTGTGTCCATAACTTGAAGAAATAAGAGCTGCTAGATGGTTATATTGTGAGTTGATAGAGTAGAATGAGAGATGTGTGTGATGAAGAACGGTTATATAAACCCGGTAATATAGTGAATAAGAATAACTGGATAACATCATCAATAGGTGTGACAAGATTGTAATGTTGATATTTCAGCATATCAGTTAAGACTGTTTGCAAAATAGTGTCAGTAGAATAACTGTTGCGAAGGTTGGATCTTGTAAAATACAAGGGGTGAAAGCTGAACTGTTTCTTAAGTTTAGCGAATGTATTACGAGGTCTTGAAACTGTGTAGTTAGACTGTTTTTGTAAAATATGTTTGGTGCGTAAAAGTTTCAGCTGTAAAGTGTGGGAAGCCATTGTAATAGTGGTGACTAAATGTGCACTGCATAAAAAAAAAAACTGATAAATGGTTAGTGTCTGTAAATGTGTTTGAATATATAGAGAGTGATTAGCATATTAACCGCGAACACATGTTTTAGAGTAAGAAATGTAAATTAGAAAATTGTTAGAAAAGTAAAGACCGAAGTTTACCCTACGAAACCCGGCGAATAAATGAGACGCTCGCGGTACCGACCCCGTATTTAAGCAATTTGTGAGTCACGAACAACCCCTCCTCTACCCTCCCCCCTCAGCCGATGGGATAAAAAGGGTGGGATTGCGGTTACCCCGGTTATTTGTTCGGTAGAGTTGCGATAGTTTGTATTAAAGGGAGAGGGAAATACTTTAAAACTATTTTGTTAAAAATATTAAGATAACATCTAGTTGAAAAAAAAGGAATTTGTTACTCTGTATGAATTGGCTATGAGCTGCACAAGTGCAAACAACAATCTGTTAATAAGTTGATGCGGTAAGAACTAGTATTTGTACAAACATTATAGTTCAGCAATAATTATATGTGTTATTAATGTGAAAAATGGTAAGTTAACACCATGGATAAGACTAACAGTAATGTAATACTATAAATGTTTAAAAGGATTAAATATAATTAAGAGTTTAAAAAAAAAGCAGATGTGAATATGAATAATTAGCAGCAGGTGAATATAAATATTAAATAATAACAAAAAAAAAAAAATATTGATGTGATGTTAATTTATGCAGTAATAAAAAAATAGGTAATGGGAGAGTAATATGTGTTTATAGTAAATAAAAAAGAAATAGTTGAAAACTAAGTTATGCATGGGGTGTTAAAAACAAGTAGACCTAATTGGAGTAAGTTAAAAGAAAGCATATATAATATTATTAGACGGTAGCGACTTACCGAGGTGTTGTGTCAGCTGTGGGTCCCGCGAGTGAAAAGAGGCGCAGCTGCTCGTGTAACGGTATTTATAACAGCAGGTGGTAATTATTATGAAAGTGACCCCCCCCCCCCCTTTTTTCACTTTTATTTTATGTTGAAATGGTAATAGTAGTTAAGCTTGTGTAATACTAATTTGGTGTTACCAAACGGTAACTATTGTGGTTAAGATAATACAACATATACTTAAGATAAATTAAACCGATAGAGTAACGGTAATTTAGGTCTGCTGTTGGCAATAGATAAGAATCATAGTTGAGCGGCGAAAGGGAACACATAATTTCCTACTGTTATTAAATTAATAGCAGTGAACAACTATGGTGTAATGCTATAAGGAAAATTGTGGTTCGATTAGGTGGAGATTATAATTAAATGTTGGCCAACATTATTGAAAGCCGCAACACTACACTTAAATTATCGATGACCTACTCGTAATAATCGCCGCTACGTGTATGAAACAGTGTTGCTTGGAAATTTCCTATTGAAGTTGTACTTCGAACGTTGTAAGCCCCTCAAACCCCTACGAGTTCCCCCCACCATCTTGAAAGTTTACGAATATTCTGTTGAGAATTTTAGAATCAGTTCGTACCGAAACTCCGGACGCGAAGCTTCGGGACGAACTCAAAGGGTAACTTAAATATATAGGCGGCCGATATATATTTGAGTTATTCTTGCTGTTAGGGTTCTAATATTAATATTTGTTGTGTGTGTGACTGTGTGTGTGTATAAAATGTTATTTATTTTTTAGTTTTAAGTTGTGTTATTTTTAAGTTTTAATTTGCGCATTGCGATGTTAGTATTAAGGTGTGTTATATTATTGCTAATGTTTAAAAAATGTGTTTATGCATTTAATGTTGAGTGTTGATGTAATTATTGTGTATTTGTGTGCATGTGTGTGTGTGTACTAATAACCTTTCACAGCTAGCTGTTAGGAGGGTAGATTAAATTTAAATTTAAATTATAGAAGTTCTGTTGAACTTCATTAAATATGGGTGGGACATGCATGTTGTGCCATAGGCAGCGCATATTTTTATTTTTTTTAAATTTTTAATTTTTTGTTAGGAAATAATTATATTTGGGTGGGTTTAGATTAAGGGTGGGAGGTTAGAGTTGCGTTTTGCATTAACTGTTCCAGATTCCCTATTGTACAATTGGAATGGTCAGGTCCAGTGCCCAGGCCCGAGGCCGACCGCCCGTATCACAGCCCACCAAACTGGATCGCCACGTGCGTGCGGGCAAAAAATTGGGATCCCTTGCAAGACGTAACTATGGGGTTGGGATTGGGAGTGTTTGAGGAATACAGAGTGGTGGAGACGGCCGTGGCCGCCTCCATCACTTTGGATCATTATTATTTTTTGGTGACCTTGACCTAAATTAAAGTAATTAACCCCCCCCCCCAAATTACAATTAGCCCCCCCCCCCCCGAGGTCACTTTCACTCAGCATCCCTATATAAGCGGGGCTAGCTAACATGTCTGTTTATTCTGATTCCAGCCGCTAACGCTGCCACTTCAGAACCATGTCTCTATCAACAACTTCTGCTACTACTATCACTACGCCTGCTGCTCCTGCTGCCACTTCTGTGCCTGCTCCTACTATGAACATACCAGCTGCTAACAAGAAACCGGCAAAGAGACTGAAGTTGAAGAACGTCCCGGAGTCGATGCTGCGGCAGATGGATACACCACCATCTACATCTGCTACAACTGCTCCGGGAAATATTCTTCTACAAGCCATGGCGGTTCTTGGGAGTATTTTTTCTCCACCTCCATCACCAACACACCCTACGGCAACTCCACCACTACAACCCCAACCTACACCTACAACGTCACCACAGATGGAGCTTCCTGTTCGTTCTGATACTCCTTCAATTCTAGAATCTATTCATAATTTCACCTCATTACCACCACTAATAACACCAATTCCTGAACCAAAGTCCATTAATCCTATCATTCCTAGTTCTAAAGTTAAAAAGTCTTTTTTCAAAATTGCTCCTTCAGAGCGTTTTCAATTATTAAAAGCAGAGCGTCGCAGGGCATTTAAAAATCCTCGTAAATGCACTGAGAAGCTGCTTAGGGGTTCTAAAAAAGGATCGGTCTGTGGTAGGAAATGTGTTTTTAATGAAAAGTATTGCCGTGTACATCTTGTAAAACATATTGCTGTGCCACAACCGACTGTGATTTCCAGCAAGTCCTACCCCGCTACTAAGTTGAAGAGATTGCGAGAAGGTTTAAGGTACTTTTTTGTAAGTAGAACAGAAAAGAGCAATAGAATTATAATAGGGTGTAACGGCTACAAATGGGTAATTAAGCTCTCTGTACCTATGAGAAACCAAAAAGCGATCAAAACACTTGATGCGAAAGACTATCTCTACAAAGGTGCGGATGGTTGGACTCGCTGGGGTCGTAGTAAAGAGTGATAAGAATTAGCTTTTTCCAAATTTTGTTAGAAAAATAATGGGAGAGAAACCAGCGCTATATAACAGTGCGCTGCGTTTCTCTCCCATTATTTTTTGGTCACTCTAAGTCCCATGACCTACTTTCACATGACCTTGACCTTGAACTTTACCCCCCCCCCCCTCACCCTTCCCTTTCCCCTTCCTCAACTTTCTCTTGCTTTATATAAGTAGCCACTATGCAACTGGGTATGGGATATTGGCCGCTAACCTGGTGTACAGTGAACATGGCTCCGCTGGATGGTTCAAACTTTTACAACAGGCGATTTGAGCTAAAGAAAATGGAAGAAGTGGAGGAAGATGAATCTGAGCTAGAGGAAATGGAAGAAGTTGAGGAAGATGAATCTGAGCAAGAGGAAATGGAAGAAGTTGAGGAAGATGAACAATTGATATTTGAATATTTGCGTTGTGTAACTTTGGACCTGGAAGAAAGTCTTGACCCATACATGTGGGAAGCATTGGACTGGTTGCAGTTGGGCAGAACAATAGTAATTATATCACCAGTGTTGTTTCTTGGTAGCCCAATTTTGTATGTGACTGCAGACAATGCCGAATACATTTGGCAATGGGCGGAGTTGTTTGAGGATTTTAGGGGAAATGAGGAGTACAATAATTGGTTTAATATTTGTTTAAGATAAGCAGGGTTTTTTAAACCCAAAAAGGCTCTTTTCAGAGCTACCTAATACACCAATTAAGCATATGAGTTTTTTAACTCATGTGTGAGAGTTAATAGTTATTGGTTACTACATAAGTTAAAGTTTGTTGACTTTGACCTTGAACTTGACCCCCCCCCCCCTCCTGCCTTCTATTAGTTGCATTATAAAAGTCCGCAGCTCACATATTTGATCAGAACTTAACCAGTTGCTATATAGTGAACATGTCCAAAAGATTGGATTCATTCTTTGCTAAACATACAGAACTTTGGCCACTATTATATGGATTACATAGAAAGATTGAAGAAACAATTTTGAAAGATATGGGTGTAGGGGTTAAAGTGCTTGTATATCGTCGAGGTGATTACAAATTATTGTGTTCATGTACAGTCAGAATTGAAAATTTAAATAATTTATTTCCTTGGATGGTGCAATTACGTAATTTTGTAGAAGAAATGGAGTTTCAGTTGGAAGTAGCCGCAATAGTAGTGATATAATGTATGTTCAAGAACCGGAGTTTTTACGCAAAAACCATGTATGTTCAAGAACCAGCCTCTTCATGGGAAAATCGCGTAGTTCAACAACGGAGAAGCGCGAGACCGCGAGGGCTAGGCAAGCGGCTACTAGGTTCTGACGCCCTGATACTCGCGATCTGTTTTCTCTCGCTTATTTCGTCTTATATTCGTTTGGTTGCTTCTTTGGATGCTTTATTCTACATTTTTACTATGCTCTATTATTTCTACAGGTTTTTGTCACCATAACAAACAGTTCTTTTGATTTTTAAATTTAAATTTGTGCTTAGAATGTTTAAAACAAATCCTAGCATTATTTAAATATGGTTTACTGGTCCTACAGATTCCTGCCACCCTAATACCTAAACAGTTTAAATACTCATTCGGTTCGATAGATCGATTATTTTCATTCGATATTTAAATCGCAATTTTTTAATCGGTTTTTCTCGAACCTTCGATGCAGTTTTCACGTGATTGGTGCATGCGGCTGATGCAACTTGTAATGCAATTTGCACCGGCTGATGCAATTTGCTTGCTAATCGAGTCAGTTTGACCCCAAAGGTTATGATAACTTGAGTATATATGGTGGTCAAAACTTAGGAGCCAGCACAGTCAAGTCCAGCGCCTTCCACAGGAAAACACTTGGTGAGTAACCAACCTCTCTAGGATTAAAACTTTAGTTTATAATGGAAAATCTTGGAAAACCATGCTGGTGTTAACTGAGAGATTTTCCTTAAATATAAGTTTAAAAAAATTTTAGACCAGTGTTTTTAAAATTAAACTTAGGATTTAAAACAAATTTCAATAATGTTTAGGGAACTTGGCTAACTAAAATTTCTCTTATGGAATATCTTGACAATTCTGGTTTTGTTGGTGAGCCCTACGTTGAAAACTGTTAGATTTTCTTTAAATATAAGTTTTAAAAACTGTGAGACCAGTGTTTTTAAGTTAAACTTAGGATTTAAAACTAACTTTAATAATGTTTAGGGAACATGGCTAACTAAAATTTCTCTTATGGAATATCTTGGCGATTCTGGTTTTGTTAGCGAGCCCTACTGGTGAAAACAGTGTGATTTTCTTTAAATATATATTTAAAAAATTGTGAGACCAGTGTTTTTAAGTTAAACTTAGGATTTAAAACTAACTTTAATAATGTTTAGGGAACATGGCTAACTAAAATTTCTCTTATGGAATATCTTGGCGATTCTGGTTTTGTTAGCGAGCCCTACTGGTGAAAACAGTGTGATTTTCTTTTAAATATATATTTAAAAAATTGTGAGACCAGTGTTTTTTTAAGTAATATTAACTTAGGATTTAAAACTAACTTTAATAATGTTTAGGACACTTGGTCAACTGAGTCCTTTTTTAAAATATATGATTTAAACATGTTCTAGACCAGTGTGTTTTTGTTGTTGCTGTTGTTTGTTATAAAATTAAATAACTTTTGGATATTTAAACTAATCCTACGACACGAGTACTGCCTAAGTTATGTATTTTTCCACGATCTTGAAATATAGCAAGTAGCTTTTGCCAAACATTTGTATTTAAGAGTGTTAGGCTTAAAAATAAGTTTAGAAACAGCCTCAACCCCTGGAAACTAATTTAGTTTAAAATTAAGTTTAAGAATTGTAATTTTTGTGATCAAGGAAACGGTTAGCCTGATATTTTAAATAATATTGGAGGGACTGGGAAAAAATTCGCATAATAATTTTAATATTTTTTAGACCAACTGAAGTTTTTAAAATTTTATATACCAGAGTGTCCTTATATGTCTTATTGTTATTAATACAAATTGGGGTGAGCAACTTTGCTTATTTACTACACTTGTTTAATAATGTGTCTGCAACAAATTATATTTTTTAATAAATCTGAAACTTCTTTTTGTTTTACAACCAGTGGTTTTTTTTAACTTGTTTATTTAGTTTTTTTTAATTAAGATAATAATAATATTAAGGTGATTAATCTTAGTTGAACCATGTTACAGATTTGTCGATTACATAGCATCTACCTACCAAAGATACAACGGTCATTTACCCACCAAAGTCTCTACCAACATTCACTTACCAAGTTTCTTCTTAGACATCATAGTTCACGACTGTCTTAACAGCGAGCACTCATCTTCAGGTAAGAAGCTGCTGGTTAAATTTATTATAAATGCTAGAATTTAAGAATAAAAGTGTAATTTGCTTTATTTTTTTAAAAGTTCACTTTTAGTCCTAACCAAAGAAGATTGATATTAAAAGATAAATTTTTCTTCCTTTGTTAAATTGTTTTTTACTATTTTATTTTATTTTTTTTACAGATCTGCAGATCTAAATCAATCCAGTATCTAAATCCAGCTTCCCAGACGGTGTAGCGGTTATCCTAAAGGTAAAAATTTATTGATATAATTTAAATTTCCAAGATTTAAAACAGCTTTTTAACATTTTCTTTGTAACCATCGTAGTTTGTTGTTTGACTTTATATTTGTAGTATTTTGATTACTTTTCATCAGTTAGTGCTAAAGTTTACAATGCATTATATAGTAAAGCCTATACATTTTTATGATTTTTTCAGAATGAATGCAAAGATGGGAGCGTGTCTTTCAAATAATTTGGAAAACCAATTATCTTATGAACATGGATAGTACATTATTAAATGTTTAGTTTCATTAGTTTTTTAGTTGAAAAATAGTTAATTATTAGATGTATTGTTTTTTCTACATAGCTTTATTGTCATTTTTTGAATCTTTGCTTTTTATTGCAAGACTTATTGCTGTTAAGTGCTGGTTTTGTTTTAAAATGTTAACAACATGAAATAGGAATTGTTAATTTTTTCAGAGAATGATTGGGTTTAAGAAACTCTCAGACAAAGCGTTCATCCCAAGTAGAAGCTCATCTGGAGCGGCAGGGCTTGATATTAGGTCACCATATAAAGTTGTAGTTCCTAAAAAAGATAGATTATTAATTCATACTGATTTAGCTGTTCAACTCCCCCCTAACACATATGGACGCTTAGCATCTCGATCGGGGCTTGCTCTGAAAAACTTAATACAAGTAGCTGGTGGAGTCATTGACAGTGATTTTCGCGGTAATTTAGGAGTGATTCTCTACAACTACTCAAATGAGGATTATACTGTAGAAGTAGGAGATAAAATTTGTCAATTAATTTGTGAAGTAATTGTCACTCCAACAGTAAAAGAAATATCTGATATTGAAGAAACTGAAAGAGGTTCAAATGGGTTTGGTTCTACAGGAAAATAACTTTTTGTAGTTAAATTATGTAGCATGGTGTAGTAAAAAGGAAAATAATCATTCTATTTGTATTAAAAATCTGCAATTGTGATTAGCAATTAACATAGCTTTTATATATTTTCAGTAATGAGTACCCAAACAGACATTGAAGACATCTCAGAACCTGGAACCTCTAAAGGACTTAATGTAGTTAGTCTACTTCAAATAGTTCAAAATCTAATATCGTTAGGAGTAAATTCCATAGATCTGTGGAATAATGTGATCCTCAAAGTGAAAACACACCGCAAATTTCCCCAACTACCTGAATATCAAAACTTACATCTCTTACTAACGCAAATTTCTAAGCACTTCTGTGCTAGATTATTTGAGTTTTTCCCCAATGATCTATCTCAAGGAAAACTGCATGAACTGTTAGCTCATCCAATAAGTAGTAACGAATTAATTAAAGCAGTCAAACCACTCTTAAAAAAGAAAAAATTTGCTGACCGTACATTCTCTATAGAATGCAGTAACAATTTAAATGCTATAGTACATGAAATTTTAAAAAGCAACAATGAACACCCGGTTGATGAACAAGTAAATGAAGAAGGAGAAGAACAGGCAGTACTTGTTGATTCAGTAAAACCTAAACCTACTACCCCAAAAGATCAGTCAAAAACATTAAAAAGAAATCGTTCCCCCAGTCCTTCAAGTAGTTTATCATCATCATCAGAAGAAGATTGTGATAAAACTAAAGTTCAAAAAAAGAAGCAAAAAAAATCAAAAGCCTTAAAACATTCTAGTAAATCTTCTTCAGAAGATGAATGTGATCATGATGATGATAGTTCAGGTTCGGAGAGTGAAACTGATTTAGGTGGTCCCAGTAAATTTGACAAACTGTTTAAAACTAAAAAAAGTGGCCCTCTCAAAGTTAAGCAGATTTTTCAAACACAAAAAAAGAAACTTATAAGAAAACTTACTACTCCGGGTGAAGAAGGCCAGTTGATGATAAAAATCGAGGTGACCGACACTAGAGAATTAAAAAGGCTAAAACCTAAACAATACTGGACTAAAGTATCTACTAAAGCTGTATTTGTGACAGACCCAAAGTCAGTAACTTACAAAAATGTTGAAAAAATGCTCTATGATGTAGGTAGTAAAATCACCAAAACTGAAGGTGTAGAGTGTGAAGAAATAAAGCTTGATAGAAAAGCTTCGTACTAAACATTTGTAAGAATATTTTCAATACTTTTGCCAAACAAATTTTAAAATTTTCCGTGTTCCAAATTATAACATTTTTGCAAGTTAGCTCAATACTATAGATATTAAAACCGTTGTATTAATTCACAGGATGGAGGTTGACTCTGAGGGGGATTTCATGGCAACTGATTCAGAAAATGAAGCTACCACGCGAAGAGTGAATTCTCGATTTTACAATGGGGAGCCGTTAAATGAATTTTTTGAATTGAGGAACGCGTTTAGTGGAAATTTAAAAACCTTTTACTACAGGAATGGGAATGAACAGATTAAAGACTTATGTTTGATTTTAAACCATATTAAACCAGATGTAGAAACAATTATTCACAGCATGCTTGATTCATATGGGGCTCTTAAGTTTAATATTGTTTGTGAATGCACCTACGTGAAACCGATCTCAGGTGAGCTACAACAAAGAAACTTCAAAACAAAAAACAAATCAGTATTAGCAAGCACATTTGTAGGAGCGGTTTTAAGAAAAATGTTCAAAAAGCTATGCAAAGAAGAGGAAGAATATGAGGGAAAGGGTTCGGGATGGACTTTATCTAGCGTTGATGGGTTTCTAATTAGAACATCACGATACAGACCACTTAGAGGTAGTACTTACATTCCTCTGCCTAGTGTAATAGCAAAAAAGAGAGCGGTCATAAATCCCAAAAATTTCCATGACGTCAATTGCTTTGAATGGGCGCTGATCTCAAAATACACTAAAGATTGCAGAATAACAACTAAATCTTTGGAACACAGAAATAAATTTAATTTTTCAGGAATTTCATTCCCAACTCCTATCAAACAGATTTCTAAGTTTGAGCAAATGAACAGTAAAGTGAGCATAAATTTATATGGTCTTGATGGACAAAACAAAGTTTTCCCTTTGCGAATTTCGAAAGAAGAAAAGCCAAACCATTTTGATTTGTTATTCATTAGTAAAAGTGGAATTTCCCATTACTGTTACATATCAGATTTTAGCAGGCTGGTTAGGAGTCAGTTGACCACTCACACTCGTCAAATATCTATTTGCAAGCGGTGCTTTAAGCATTATCAAGGATTGAATAGAAAATCAAAATTAAAGTCTCACATTCAAGAATGTTCAAATCAGAAACCTGTGAGAGTGTTAATGCCTTCAAAAGTAAAAGATGGTTCCTTAAGTTCATCAAATATTTTGCAATTTAAGAACTATCACCATTCCCTGAAACTTCCCATAGTTGTTTATGCAGACTTTGAATGTCTGTTAGTAAAAGTAAATAAGAAAATTTCAAAAAAGACTATTGTAAACAATGTTCATGAACCAATGAGCTTTGGAATTTATGTAGTTTATGATGAAACGCTTCCTCAGTCAATAACCAATTACTTGCCAAAAGAACCATATATTTATAGGGGGGAACATGCTGCAAAGAAATTCATACATTATCTGAAAACACTTGCCAATTTAATAGGTGACTTGACAGACATTAATTTACCCATGCAGCCTTTGACGCATGAAGAGCGTCAACGTTTTAAAAATGCTACTCACTGTGAATTATGTGACTCTGAATTTACATTGTTGAATACTCCTGTGCGCGATCATTGCCACTTCAGTGGCAAGTTCAGAAATGTGCTTTGTGCATCGTGTAATCTTAAAAGGCAAGCGCAAAAATTTTTGCCAGTTTTCATGCACGGTAGTTCAAATTATGACAATCATATAATTGTTCGTGAATTAGGATGTGACAACTATAAAATAGGAGTGATACCAAATACAACCGAAAAGTTTGTTACTTTTTCCAAAAACACTCAGTCTGGAATCACTTTACGATTCATTGACACTTTTCGTTTTATGGACCGATCGTTGAGTGAACTGGCTAATAATTTACCAAAAGAACAGTTTCTACACACTAGAAAGTTTTTCTCTGAATCAGAATTGCCCTTAGTCACGCGCAAAGGAGTTTACCCCTATCATTATACTGATAGTTGGGAAAAACTTAAAGAAAAATGTTTACCAGATAAATCCTGCTTCTACAAGGGGATAGGGGACCCGTCAATGGCCGACCCAGAAAAAGAAAACTGCTATTTTCAACTTGATCCAATTGACGACTTAGAATATGAACATGCAAAAATGGTGTGGGATAAATTTAAATGTGAAGACTTGGGAAGTTACAGTGATTTATATTTGAAAATAGATGTACTGTTACTATGCGACACTTATGAAAATTTCAGATCACTTTGTATAGACAACTATGGGTTGGACTGTGCGCACTACTTTTCTTTACCAGGCCTTACATTTGATGCTATGCTTAAGTATACTAAAATTAAGTTAGATCTTCTCACAAATTATGATATGTACATGTTTATAGAGCGCGGGGTCCGTGGTGGAATAACAACTTGTTCTAAAAGACATTCGGTAGCAAACAATAAATATATGGGAGATGATTATAATCCTAATATTGAGTCAAAATATCTTATGTATCTTGATGCAAACAACCTATATGGGCTGGCCATGAGCATGCCATTACCTTATAAGTCGTTTAGATGGATGAAAAAACGGGAATTGAAATCATTTGATGTTGAAAAAATCTCAGATGACTCTCCAATTGGATACATTTGCGAAGTTGATATTGATTATCCTGCTCATTTGCATGATGAACACAATGATCTTCCATTATTACCAGAAAATAAAGCTCCACCTAATTCTAAGCAAAAGAAACTATTAACTACTCTAGAAAACAAGAATAAATACATCTGTCACTATGTGAATTTAAAGCAGGCTATTCAGCTAGGCTTAAAGTTGAAAAAAATTCATCGTGTATTACAGTTCAAACAGAAACCTTTTTTAAAATCTTACATTGATTGGAACACAGAAAAAAGAACATGTGCTAGAAATCCGTTTGAAGAAGATCTTTATAAAAAAATGAATAACGCTTTGTATGGTAAAAGTATTGAAAACATTCGCCGTCGTATGAATTTAGAACTTGTTACATCACAAAAGAGGTTAGATAAACTAATATGTAAACCTATTTTTCTTAATAGAATTATTTATAGTGAATCTTTAGCTGCAGTTTCATGTGAAAAGGAATCAGTACTCTTTAACAAACCCATATATATTGGATTTACAGTTCTAGAACTTAGTAAATCCCACACGTATCACTTCCATTACCACATAATGAAAAAGTTTTTTGGCTCTAAAATAAGATTGTTGTATTCTGATACTGACTCTTTTTTTTATGAGATAATAACTAATGATGTATATGTTGATATGAACAATCCTGAATTGAAAGATTATTTTGATACATCCAATTATGACAGTAAACATTTCTGTTTTTCTATGGCAAATAAGAAAGTTCTTGGAAAATTTAAGGATGAGTGTTCAGGTAAAATTATTGTTGAATTTGTAGGATTAAGACCAAAACTTTACTGTTACGAAATCTTTCAATCACTTGTAAAGAAAAGAGCAAAAGGAGTTAACAAAACTGTTGTTGAAAAAAGTATAACAATGCAGGATTTTAAAGAATGTTTATTTGATCAAAAACTTTGTAAGACTAGACTTCAAACATCCTTCAAAACAAAAAATCATGTTACCAGCACTGTGACTGTAAATAAAGTAGCATTAAACTCAAAAGATGACAAAAGAGTGGTATTAGATGATAAAATAAACACTTTAGCTTATGGCCATTACAGGTTATGTGGTAAAGCTTTATAATTTGTAGCTTCAGATTTTCTCATGTAAATATTAATTTGAAATTATGAATGTAAAAAACTGTAAAAAGAAAGCTATGTAGAAAAAGTTATTTGTAAATAAATCATTGTATGTAATATTAAACTGTGTATTTATTAATCCTTGAGTCTTAATGGGGAGAGGCATATGAATAAAGTACACACAATATATTATATATACATATATTTGAAATCAGAATAAATTACATTACTTTTTTTACAATTCCAGATAGTGGAGAGTAGTAAACTATTGAATCGCTAATAATCAAACAGTAAGCAGCAGTGTTTGCTGGAATTGCTTTTGAAGTTTCAAACTCTAAACGTACATCAATGGTTCCACTTTTTACAGACTCTGATTGCTTGGAACAATCACACACAAATAGTGGAGTTTTGTCAAGAAAATCATTTTTGCTTATACATGGTTGATCATCAGTTCCAGCATAATATGATGATTGAAACTTTGTGTAATATTGGTAAAATAAAGTCTTTTTCCCATTCATTGGATCATAAGGATAGTAAGTTCCATTTAAGTACAGTTTAATATTTTGTAAATCACAATAATCAAATTGCGATGCATTTTTATCACTTTTGTCCTTACGATCAGTCTGAAATCCTACTATGACATACCTTGGTTTCTCAATAACTGACAAAGTTTTAACAGTCCATGTCTGAGTATCTGTTTGTGGCAAGACTGGATATTCATGTATCTGCCACCTTCTAAATGCTATTCTCAAGGGTTGATCCTTTTCTACTAATTTTAAAAGTGACAATTTTATTTCATCGTCAATTTTGACATAAGGCATTTTCCACACAATCTTAGAAATATTAAATTTACTATCTTGCACTGAATCTGCAGCTTGTAATATTGCATTTTTGTCTGATGAAGACCTTAGTAATACAAGCTCTTGCTTGACGTTCAACAATATTTCTTTAAAATCTTCGGCAAACCCTAGTAGAAGTTTAAGAGGTACACAAAATGAAAAACTTGTTTTATCACCAAGCTTGTCAAGTGTTTTCAAATTCCATCCAGCATTTTCCATCCAGTATACATCTCCAGGTCGAGCGGTAAGTAAATTTTTCATTGTAGTTGTAAGTCCAACATTTTTCACCCTATCAATTTCAGTTCCACATAATTCATATCTGATTTCGTCAAATAAAAAAGCAATTGCGTTATTTACAAAATTTGTTGTAGTATCATCATTTGTTCCATCTGGTTTTTTTATTTTACCCTCAATTAATAAATAACTTTCACTTGGTAATGTATATACATCTTGTTGATGAATAGGTATTCTTATCTCATCACTATTTCCAAATGTATTTGAAGAGTAAGGATTATGTGAATGAAATTGATAATCAGTGATACTATTGTCAACATTGAGTTCACCATTGACATTTATAATTCGATTCATTTCTTATTTTTAAATATTCCAATACTTTTTAAAAACTGTCGGTTCTCAGGAGTTAGTTGTTTAACAGTTTTACTTCTTACACACTCAGGTTGCTGAGATGTTTCTCCACCAATGGTTGTATGATGAATGATTGGATATTTGTGCAGAGTTTGGATTCTGTTTGACAGTTGTCTTCCATAAAATACCAGCCCCATGTTATCTTCGCTGTTTCTCCCGTATAACTAAACGTATGTTGATGTTTTCACCTCTAAAATTTACCAATTGCCCGTTTTGATCTTCCAATGCAATAACTATTTCTTCTAAACTGTTTTGTTTATTTATTGGGAGATATGTTACAGTATTTGGCTTTTCTACAATTTTAAAACCTGGAGCAACTGTAGGATAAAATTCATGCAAAACGTGACCTTCAATGCCATCAATGTATGACCCCCTTACAACATTACATGTGATTCGTATGACATCTACTTTATTAATGGAAACTTGGTTTTTTGATTCAACCCATTTATTTGGTTCAATTATGATCTTGTTGAATCCCAGTAGGGGTCCTATTGTTTGTTCCTTAGTAAAATCTATACCATGATCACAGAATATTTCACTTTTTAATGTGCTGTTGTTTGCATGTAGTTTAAAATCAATTCCCAAGTTTTGTCTTTCAATTTGCTTTCTAATAAAATCGTTAATACTATCTATTTCATATGAACCCGTTGGCAAGGATATTGTGACTCCGTTTGTAAAACATACCTTATCATTTACGTTTTCCTCTATATTAGGAATTGAGTTATATGTTAATAGATCATGGAATCCCATTTCCCATTCACTTGATGAAGACAGATCAAATGGTGGAAATAACGTGTATCGGATACGAGATGTATTTCCTCTCACACAAATCATTATGTGTTACTTGCCAGAAAGTCTAAACATAAATGGCCACAATTGACCTGACCATCTTTTTGAAGAGGAAAGTAATTATAATGAACATTAGTATAGAACGGCCCGCTGTTAAAATATCGCTGAAGTTCAATTGGAGGTTTCAGATTTCCAAAACTGTCAAAGTATTGCACATTTAAGCCAATTTTCTTATAACACACCCAATGAGTTCCTTTATTATTGATACTGTCTAAGTTTACAATTCCACATTCCCGTTCATTAATACTAGAAGGTAGAGAATCTCTCATAAATACTCCTCTAAAATATGGTATTCTTAAAATTTCAGCCCATTTTAATATATCCATAGTATTTAGTGGTTTGTAAGGTATGTAGTTTATTTCCTTCGTTGTGTAGACGATGTTTTTTTTTTACTCACACCAGAACCCTTGTAGGGTCTTAAATACAATCCTTTCCCTTTCCTCTTGTTAACTTTAGAAGATTTTTTACATTTGCACTTTGTGTTTTTTCTCTTGACATGCAGTTTCTTTTTGCCTCCACCAAATTTACTTTTTGCTTTCATAATATTTGTTACGGTCCAAGCTGCTGCCTTTTCACTTAAACTTGCGTCTGAAGCCTTAACTCTTTCCCAAGCTCTTTCTGCTAACTCTCTGTCAGCAATCAACCTATTTTTGCTGTCAGAATATTTTGAATAAGCTATATCATGTAATTTACAAGCAGAATCTAATTTGTTTACACCGGGATCTCCTCTGGCTAATCTTTTTTTTAAATTCGTGCCTGGACCACAATATTGATAGCCTGGAATGTGTAATTCGGTTGGTAGAATATCAATAGCTTTATTTAAAAGATTTCCAGCAACACCGGGAATACTACCTAACAGGCCTGAGCCTCTGGGATAACTGATGCGTCCGGTGCTGGGTTTCATTTTATTAATGATCAATAGCATATGCGCTGCCTGTATTTATCACAGCAGACGTGGGTGCACCATCTACTAGTTGCAGCACTGAATTTTCACTTGTTGCAAACAAATCACCCCAATCACAAGTATGCAATGATTTAGTAACCTTTTTTTTCCACTCTTCCTTTGCAAGTTTTGGACTTTCTTTTTTCAATATTTTGTGAAGAGTATAAGCCATCTCAGCCAGCACATCGCTTAAATATGCATAATTTACAGCATCTCCCATGCCTATAGGCGGAGCTACATTTTTTATACCATGTCCTTTGGCATCGTAATCACCCTTTAAAAATAATGTATTCGCCTGCAAATACCGCAGATTTACAGCATCCTGACCAAGCTTTGGGTCATGAACATTTGATATTTTCAATCCTTTAGCACTAAAACTTCCTTTGTTTATAACTATAGCTTTATTGTTAAATGTGACAAAATTTACTGCGTCTCCCCCAACTAAAGGCACAGCAACATCTTGGATCCTATACTGATGAAAAGAATAGCTATCTTTAAATTTTTTTGGAGTGTTTGAGGTAAAATAAAGCTTATTAACAGCATCACCATAATTAATGGGTACACCAATATTACTTATCTTAAAACCTTTCGCATCGTAAACATTTTCTTCACTGCGCGATAGACATTTTTCTGTAGAAACATTTAAAGTATTTAAATTTACAGCATCTCCTATTTCTGTAGGTGCACCCACATTACAAATTCTTTTTAACTGAATGTCATAGTCCCCTGCTTTAGTAAGATTGAAACCTTCACCTTTTGGCCCTCGCGTAGCTTGTGAAACAGAATTAGAGCTTGAGAAACGACCAAATTTATCTACACTCATGATGAAGTCTAGATTGGAAATGAGGGAAGAAAGGAAAAACAAGAATTAAAAATAACGTGGAAATTTATTTAAAAATAAAATATTAATCAGTTTTATACATTTATTTTACCTTCATTTTCCAATTCCAATAATTCTTCTATTATTGAATCAATTTCCTTTTTATGACTGTTGTTACCAGCTTCTTGTGAACCATATAAAAGGCGAAGACGGTCAACAAGTTCATTTGGATCATCAAAATAAATATACTCAAGTTTATCATTGGTAAGCGGTACACCGTTTCCACTTGTTGAGGGTAAAACCATATCTGAATATGTAGTCATAGGATTTTCTTTTTTTATGAAATCATGCAATGGCATTTTTCTTTGCAACTTTTTTGCAGAATTCTGGGAAATTCCACTTCCACTTGCATCCCATTTGTTTATTATAGGAGCAATTATGTTTAAGTACTTGCGCCCTCTGTTGGATCTCTTTTTACCCAGTTCCGAATAATTTACTCTGTAAACTTTTGTATCCCTTAAAATAGTGGCATAATTTTTTAAATCATCCTCTGTGTAAATATATGGATTTGGAGAATTCATAAATATTAACTCATAAAGCCCCCTTGTGCCATTATATTTAACATCATTTATTATAATATCATTTTCATCAATTTCAATTTTTTTATCACCCATCATCCAATCGTTTCCATCCACACGCACGCCATAGTTATGGTCAATATCTTTTCCTCCTCTAACTAATTTTAAAAAGTAATCTTTAGATATATTACCAGTAAATGTGTTTTCTACAAACTGTTTAGCGAGATTTTTTCCCTTGGGCGTTCTTAATAGGTTTTCTGCTGTTGGCTGTGTTTCATAAACAATAGGTTCTTCTTCCATCTCCTCACCTCTTTGTAAATCGTGTTCCTCTTCGTCTAACTCCATGTCACTCGTTTCATGTTTATCACTAACAGCTGCAAGGCGTTTAGGTTGTGGAAGTTCTACATTACCATCATCATAATCATAATCACTCTCGTAACCATCGTGGGTTGGCAAATTAATTTTACGCTTCCTTTTCTCTCCTTGCTCAGGCGTGGGTATAAATTGTTTTGCAGGAATAACCTCTTCAGTATCACTATTACGCCTTCTTTTTCTATCATTTATAACATTTTGTTCTAATTTAATTTCTTCATGCCCTTCCAGGAGTTTTATCAACGGTTCAGACACAGGCTTCCATTGTTTTTCAAGCATTTCATTAGTATCAACTAATTGACGTTGTAAAGCTTGGTGTTTCTTTTTAATATTTCGTCTTAACTCACTAATTTCCTTAACTATTTCTTCTTTGGTTTTATTTTTAGTCCAATCATCATAGTAGTTTTCAGCCATTAGAGATGGTAGCAGCTGCTTACACTGTTAACAGTTCACTAATGATTCAACAGCATAGTAGAGGTCGATATATATTAATTTGAAATCAAATTTCCCCTCCACTCCATTAATTATTAATAAACACATCTAACCCTTTCCTATAACGACCTTTAGACATTTCACTATCTTTATCAATTACAACAAATTGATTTTTACCACTACGCCATACATTTGTGCATATTTGCTTAAACATATCAAAAGACATATCAGTGTTCACGTGGTCATGATAAATATGCTGTAAATTGCGATAATCTTGTTTGAACAAAATAATAAAATTTGCATTGTCTCTAACTAACTGTTTTGGAATATAACTATATGTTTGACAGATATAAAACGTATCAACATTATTATGCCTTCCCATTGAAAAATAATTTCTTATGTTTTGCTGTTTTTCACATGCTACATCATCAAAAATCATTATGGAGTTAGGCCTTATTTCGTTGGGGTGTAAAACTTCATCATTATCTGAAAACATGTATAATCCTATTTCTTCTATGTTTTTCATTACACATTTCAAAAATCTATATTTTGGTTGATTAAGAGATTTTGAGAAAACATAAACATTTTTAAAATGTAACCCGTGAGGAGAAAAAAGGAGGTTTAACATTACGTTGGTCTTACCACAGTTTGATGGGCCACATATTATGCATCTTATGTTATTTGGCAGTAATGCACCATGTTTTACTATACCCTTTTTATTTTGTGAATTGCATTTAATAATTTTATCCAAATTGACTATATTAAATTTAACTTTTTGCTTAATTAATTTCATACTAGCTCACTTTGGTCAATCCAACTATCGTGCGTCTTGTCGAATCCCAACCACCTGACTAACAATTTATCTCCTTTTCTTCTTATTACTTTCTCAACTAAGTAAATACCACTAAACTTAGTTTTACTCAGTTCTTCTTGATAAAACCCTCCTTTAAGTATTTTACCTTTTGAATCTTTTAAGATGTAAGTTGGTGGGTTTGTTGGTTGAATTTCTGACACAGTATAAATTTCATTACTCCACCGTGGCCAATACCCTTTAGACAATTGTTTGAATCTCAAACTAACTCTTACTTTATCTCCAACCTTAAATTTATATTTGTAGAGAGGTTTCTTTCTTTTTCCAATTATTCTTATAAGTATTTCTTTTTCATTCGCCTTTGTAACATCAATAGGTTTAACCCCAATAGTTCTATGTTTCTTATTATTATATTTTTGTATAATACTTGGTAGTATATCCAACCAATTAAAACTTCCTAATTCAGTAAATAATTTCCACATTTCCCCTTTCAATGTACGGTTAAATCGTTCAACAATTGAAGCTTTTTTATCAGAATAAGTGAAATAGTGGTTAATATTATAGCTTTTTAACAATGACTTAACTTTTGCATTAAAGAATTCAGTACCTTGATCAGTTTGAAAATGTTTCATTTTATGTTTTTTTAAAATAGGTTTCAATGCTTCAACAACTTCATCAGCTTTTTTTGTTTTTAATGGTACAGCAATGGCATATTTTGAAAAACAGTTTATCATTGTCAAGATATATTTATACCCTTTATTAACTCTAGAAAACTGTATCATTTCTACTAAATCAGCTTGGTATAGATCATTTACTCCTTTAAGTTCAACATGTCGGGTTGGAAAGTTTTTACGAGACTGTTTATGTAACTCTTTAGCAATATCTGCTCTAATTTTCATCATTTCTGTAGGAAAGATGTTAAGGAAATGGCTAAATAAAGACACATGGAGTGCTTTTACTTTGTGTGTATTTTTACAAAATAAAACTGTCTATAATAATTCACAAAATGGAGATGCTTTCTTATGTTCTTCCATGGGATCATCATCTTGGTTCCATTCATCAATTGTAACACCACAGCTAATGCAGGAAGTGGCATCATCTATTCCAGTATAATAAAACCCATTTTGGACCATCTTCTCAATGTCTGGATACGCTTTTGGATATGTAATAAAAGTTTCTTTCAAAATTTTTTCAATTTCATTTACCCTTGATTTAAATTTACTATAGTCTTTAAAGTCACTCATATTGCATTTTTTACTCATTTCACAATCAGGATTGCTAAATTTATGTACAATATTAATGTGTTTTAGTGATAACTTTCTATTTCCTGACTCCCACCCACAACCACAACAAACAATATTCTGGAAACATTTAGTTCTATAAAATCCTGACTTCACTAAATCACACTTTTTAAAATTAAATAAACTACAACATACATCTCCTTCTGATGAAGACGAGGCTGAAGATGATTCCTCCATCGCAGCTGGTTAGAAACTGGGAGGGTTATCACATGTTTCAGACTTGCTCTCATTGGCAGATAAGTCAGAGGTTATCCCATTACAATGATAACAATACTTCCTCTTAATGATTGGACCATCCATTTCATTGCCCTCAACAGCAAATTGGTAATGATCTTTACACCTCAAATTTCCAATGATATCAGGATCCATTTGCAAATGTGGTGAAAGTTTGTCATAGATGGATTCCAAATAACCAATGTTGTGAATAATAAAGTGTTTTGGGAGATATTTAATCATTTCTTCATTCATCATAAATCCTCGCTCATTCCATTCTTTAATAGCTAAATCAATATTCTTGATGCGATCAGTGATGACATTCTTTTCCATATTCCACCAGTGGAGTAGGACATAGACATTAACATAGGCACAATTATGTGGAGAATGGTTAAAGGAACATGGTTTGAGAAAATTCACTTGCGATTGTTGCTTTAATACTGATAGTTTCGGACATCCCAAATCTTCTAAATTTTTTACCTCCACCTCAAAATCAGACAAAAGTTGTGAAATAAAGCTGGTTTTTTCTAGCCCCTTTACATAAACGTTTCCTTTTATTGAAACTAGTTTAAATATATCTTTTATTTGAGAATATTCTTTAAATCCATAGCTCCAATATAATCCATGCAAATGCTTTTCCAACCAGTGAACCTGTTTTCTAACATCTTGAGGAAGCTGATGTAAACTGTATGGAGGTAGAAAAAGATGCAGTTCATATATTTTCCCATCTGTTGAAACAATAGCTAATTCCTTAATTATAAATTCTTTTCCATTTTTAAACCCTTGAAAGTCTAAGATGTACTCCATTTCACCTGAAAATATATAGGCTATTATTAGTTTTACTCTTGCATATAAGGATTCTCACTTAAATCAGAATACTGGTAGTTAAACCGTTTATAGAATTCTTGATCAATATCATATATACTTTTTTTAAATTCTGTCCATTTATCTACATCCAAGCAAACAGTGCTTCTTCCCATCAATGGTGATTCAGTTATTAAAATAATTTTGGTATTCAATTGTACATCTTTAAATTCAATTTTCATATCATTAGTAATTATGAAACCTTTAGAGAAAGCCATTTTAAGTACTTACTTGAACGATTCCTCGCTAGCAACTCACTCGTGGCAGTATTTGAAATAAGACTAGACCTCAACTTCTCAAACATGGTTTTATACACACAAATCACGTGGTCCATTGACGCACAAAGTTAGACTTTGTACACAATTTGAGCACACAGTGTTAAAGGTTATCAAATAAATTGCAAATTTTACCATTATTTATCAAACTATTTCTTAAAAACAACTATTGCATCATCTGTGTTAATCATTTAACAGCTCATTCAACAAATGTTTATTTGAATCACTCTGACTGTTTGTCACTTGAGGATCTTGAATTGGTCCCGCAGACATAGTTGATGGAGCATACACTGTCTGCGCCTTATACCATGTTGAATCAAAAGGTGTCCATTTTGTTGATGAAACAAACCCGCTCTGAATAGGTCGTCTAACTCCTTGCTGACGATTGTAATATGTTTCAAAAGACCTTGGGAAATCTAGATAGAGATTCCTTGAATTTAATCTTGGTGACTGTTGATCCTGAGAATCTTGGCTAGTACTCGGCCGTTGAGCTTGGTTCGGATTCCTTGAATTAGAGCTTACAGACTGTTGATCCTGAGGATCTTGACTAGTACTCGGCCGTTGGGGCTGGTTTGACATGTTCTAAGATAGCCTATACAGTATGGAAGTTAAAAGACGACTGACATACTCAGTTTTCATAACTGTTATAAACCCTTACATAATATTAGGATTATTTAAAAAAGAAACTGACCTTACAGAATCTATGGTCCGCATTGCAACATTTCTCCATGTGTTGAATCTTGAGGTGAAAACTTGTGAACAGATTTATTTCAGCTTCGCAAATTCTTCGTTTAAATCGCTCTTTATCTGCCAAAAGTGATGAATGCCTATCTTCTTTATCCACAAAATAAAATACGGTAACTGGTGGACTGCTAAAGGAAACTCTCAACATGTTCCTATAAAACTGTGACATCTCACAAGTTTGCGATTGCCACTTGTAATAAAGGAGAATGCACCATATTACATAATAAGAAAATCACCATTTTTACTACATTTATCAGAGGTCAAGTTAGCTCAGTGGCAAAGTATCAGTCTTAAAAATTCTATAAAAATAGCACTAAGCTAATTTGATCTCTTTTTCTTTAGTTCATAAAATTATCAATTTTTCATTTTCTTACAATTTCATCGTGATATAAAAGTGATACTAACACCATCTAGTGCGAAAATATACATTTAGTGCATAATTTTCTTTTCATGTTAAAATATTTCGGTTCCAGAACATACGTGCTTTTCGCGTAAAAACGCTGGTTCTTGAACATACATGGTTTTTGCGTAAAAACTCCGGTTCTTGAACATACATTATATCACTACTCGCAATGTATTATAAGCTTGATAAAGAAGAGTAATTATACTATGTTACAAATGTTTAACTATATGAAATATAGTGGGGGAAAATAGAATATATATATAAGACAGCAACTTCATACTCAGTATCACTTTGTTATAAGATATTACTTTGGTGTGAAGAGAAAAGGTTAATAATGGTTTTTAAGGATACACCTTTTTTAAATTATTTTGAAGTAAAAAATCAGTTTAATACAAATGAAAATATAACTTGGATAGAAGAGACAAATGAAGGTTCGGAAGAAGAATTGAATAATAGTCTGGCTGATTCTATATTGGAAGAAGAAATTTCGTCCTTTGAACAAGAAATATTTGAAGAGCTAATAAATGATAGTGATGAAGAAATTGTTAAAGAAGCAATTGAAACATTCATTTTAGATTCGTCAATTGATACATTGATATCCCCTATACAATCTTCAGACTCTGAATCGGACTAATGATATGTTGGTGTTTTTCTTACTGATCCCCCCCCCCTTTCTTTCCCTTCCCCATATTTGCTATAAAAGCAAGAGTTGATCAGGTTTTTTATTCATTATATGCTGTGTTGTTAGTAAAGTCATACACTTTATTAAACTATGTCTCCAAGAGCTACTACCTTTATATACATTACTGAAATTATTACACATCGTCAGATACAAGAACAAGAAGAACTAGAACAAGAGATGAATGTTACATTTGGAGAGTTAATAGAAGAAATAGTAGAAGAATTTATAAATTTAAACCAAGAAACAACTAATGAAACTGGAAATATATCAATGATGCATCAACCGGAAGAGTTAACCGAATCTGAAGAAGAAGAATCTGAATAAAATGGTGGGGGGTTGATTATTTAAGCAGGAAAGAAAACAGTTTAAAAATCATTTCATAATGGAGGACCGAGAAGCAATGTTTAAAGCTTTTTGTAAGGAAGAACCCTGGGTTCCACCGGTAAATTCCTTTACATATTATTTCCCACTTTTAGACATGGAGGATTGTAAAAAAATTCCAGACATTGGTTTTAAATTCAAAAACAAGGAATGTTA
Source organism: Neoaliturus tenellus (assembly GCA_030545055.2). Classification (NCBI taxonomy): domain Eukaryota; kingdom Metazoa; phylum Arthropoda; class Insecta; order Hemiptera; family Cicadellidae; genus Neoaliturus; species Neoaliturus tenellus. The sequence continues at coordinate 55,997,169 of CM061535.1, read as the reverse complement.
ATTGGTGTCACTGAAAAATATCACAATGAATATTCGGAAAGATTGGCGTTTAACTTTATGATGGACAATATGAATATTAAACCAGTGAGTATCCATATTTTCTTTATAAATTTTTAGTTGAAATGGTGCCAGTGTAAACTATTGAAATATGTATTCAACATTTTTTGGCCTACTGGGGATAGTGGTGGGGGAAAGTAAATAAATGTGTTGTTTAACCGGATAGTCTCTCACTCTTGTAAAATCATTCACCAACAATGTATCGTCCAATTTTATCTGATTTGGCTGCATCTCATGAAGAAGCTGAAGCTAGAAGGAAGAAAAGCGAACAAGCAAGACAAATTCAGTCTAATATTAATATGGAGTATTATAGGCTACAAATCCCAAATCCCAGGTATGCATCTTGGAGAAAACAGAGTAAAGACTGTACATGCGGCTGGTAGTTATATTAAGTATTTGAAATTATTATTGGAAGATAGAGAGTGTAAAATTACAAAATTAGAAGATGAAATGAAGAAATTGAAAAATGAACTATTGCTTTTGAAAAATGGAAATAATGAAGTCGTAGTTGAAGAGGGTGCAGAAGAAGGAAATGAAATATTGGGAATTTGAAGAAAGAAGTTTAAACATCTGTATAAACTTATAAAAAACAAAAATAATAAAAAATTAATAAAATAAAAAAAAATATTAAAAAAAATTAGATTTAGAATAGAGAGCGGGGAATAGATCACTTTGTGGCAATGGAATAACATGTCACTTAGTGCTCTATTCCCCGTTCTCGCATTAATATAATTTGACCTTGACATATATTAAATATGGTGGGGATAAAGTATTTAAGACGGATGAAACATGTGTAAACACTTCAGTTGAAATATTAATCTCTTTTATAAAACATGGTGGATACTCTATTTGAACTTTGCTTGAGGAAAATTATTTGTGATGGTTTTTTATTTAACCATATAATAAGATCAGGAGAATGTGTTATTCCAAACAGCATTAGAGAAGCTATTCATGAATACCGAAGACAAAATTATGGGTTTGGCATTATTGTTGCTTATAAATTTGCAGATGGGACGACTCTTTGTCAAGATTGTGCACGAGCAGCTATAGATGATTGGGATGAATTTGATCTTGAAGGAGGATATGTAGACCATCGTGTTAAGGCACCACTAATAAGGTTTGAAATCATGAATGAAAAATGTACAATCTGTGCACAACTGTTATTTAGATTTATTAGATGTAGATCATATTAAAAAAAAAAAAAAAAAAAACTGTTTAATGTAACACTATGGTGGGGAAATTTATTGAATGGTGGGGAAAAATAGAAGTGGGGGGTATTGGTTATATATGTTGCTCGATGTTCACCAATTTCTTTAGTCTTGTAATATTGTTTGAAAAAGTAACTTGTAATTTAGTAAAAAAAAAAAAAAAATGAATTTTGAACTAGAAGTGACAAGCTTTAAAATAGTTGAAGAGGAGTGGACAACAGTTTCAAATTTTATTCATTCAAAACAAGATAATGGAACTCTAATGAAGGTATTTTGTTACATTTTAGAGGAAGGGGATGAAGACATAGTAAGAGACTATTTAAGAAATAGAGATATGTCAACTTCCAGCTCGGACTTTGTTAAATTTTTAAAAGACAACAATGTTAACGCGGAATTAGAAGTTTGGTTTTATGTTTAAAGAACTTGGTAGAGGGAGAATAAAAATGGTGGGGGAATTGTGTATAAAACAAGGTTTATACGCAGCAGGAGTTATTCGCTTACTACCATTTAAAAGAAGAACATCATAGAAAAAAATGGCTGAATCTCGGGACTATTCAACTCCTTCAACAAGTGAAAGAAAACCATTAAATTTGTCAAAGAAGATTGTGAATTTGTCAAGAAAAGGTAAACCTATAACACATCCGGAATTGAGCATTTTAGCTAAGGAACGTCATATAAAAGAGAAAACTGAATTGTATCAAATGCAGCTTTTAGTACCTTCATTGGACGTAGGCTGTACAAGAGCACATACATTGAGGACTGCAAACAAGTACATAATAGAACTGTTGGGTAAAATTGAAGTATTGGAAAATAAACTAAAAGAGTTGCAAAATCTAAATGTATGGAATCAGCAAATGAACTCCCTGTTCTGCAGATGGAGCCAAACGATCTTCCTGCTACTTATGCATGGAACGCATTTAATGATATGATAGAGACTCTCCTGTGAAGTACCAACCTCCTGCTGTGTAACAAATGATGGGTAAAAAAAATACAAAAAAAATAATAAAATATAAATGGAAAAAAAATTAGTTGTAGAATAGAGAGCGGGGAATAGATACTCTGTGGCAATTGGAATAACATGTCACTTAGTGCTCTATTCCCCGTTCTCGCATTAATTATGTTTGACCTTGACCTAAATAAACATGGTGGGGGAAGGTAATTGAGTGGGGGAAACTAGATAAAAGAAGTCCAACGCTCGGTTGGAGTCATTCTTATCCTAAACAGGCGTTTACTAACATAACATAAGAAAAGACAACATGAATAGTGAAAACATCATTTTGGATCTTTCATTAAGTGAAAAGAATAAAAAACAATATGCGGACTCTCGAAAAATGAAGATGAAAGAAATGGCAAAGGCAAGAGAAACAAGAATAAAACTAAAATATTATAAACTACAGAGGCTAATACCAGGAGTGAAATTGGGAGAAGTAAGAACCAGAACAATCGACATGGCTGCTGACTACATCAACCAACTTCTTATAGAGTTGACTATAAAAAATGAAAGAATACGTCAATTGGAATATGAACGTAAACAATTGTTTCACCAAGAAAAAG